>JAJEJO010048469.1:0-128711 GCA_020662805.1 Glaucomys volans | reverse complement strand
TTCCTTCCTTCCTTCCTTCCTTCCTTCCTTCCTTCCTTCCTTCCTTCCTTCCTTCCTTCTCTCTCTGCTTCTACTTGGGGCAAGACCTCAAAGCATGTGACTGTTACAAGCAGGCTCTGCCTTCCAACATGGAACAAATGCTTCCCACTTTTTCAACAGTGAATGATGAATGACCACGGGGCTTGTATTTAGGAAGTGGTAGCAAACTCATACCAAATAACATCTAAAACCAGCTGTCAAATCGCCAACTCTAGTATGCCGTAAAATGCTGGTTAAATCTGAGCCACATCTGTCAACCAACTAGTTGCCAGATACTAAATTTCCAATCAAAGAAACAAGATCCATGCCTTCAAGGAGCGTGCAGTTAAATGGAAGAGAAGAACATGCCAGCAATTATGGGATACTGTGGTAGGTTTCACCAGCAGGTAGCACCCAGGAACAGGAATGAGGTGGTATGGGAGCTTTCACAGGAGAGACTCAGGTCAGGCATGGTGTATGTGTGCATGTGTGTTCCCTGGATTAGTAAGCTTTGAAACACCAGTAGGAATTAGTATTTTTGGTAGAGGGTAGCACACGTGAGGATACAGATTTATAGGTACAATTTCACTTTATGCAGCTCGTTTGGCAAAAAGGAAGAGTGTGTGGGTGGGGGTGAGTGGTGGGCCAAGAGTGGTGACTTCACAGAAGGCTTGGTACTGGCCGGGGAATTCTGATGTTCTCTGGCTGCTGCTGGACCCATTTAGGGTTTTAAGCAGAGTAGGGACTGGATCATATGCACATTTCTGAAAGGTTCTGTGGAATCTGGAAGCAGTGGGAGGCTGGCTTGGAATGGGCTGGAACCAGAGGTGAGAGACAAGGAAGACGCTCTCCCTGCATGGAGGCATATGTAGGTGAGTCCGGTCTGAAGGCAGGATACACAGGGTGGTTAGGAGAGAGGACCTGGCGTCTGGGAGGGTGCTGCCCATGTTGGGGAAGATGGTTTAGTATGTTGCCAGCTTTTGATTTTTTTATATTCACTCAGAGAATGCCAAATCCTGTTTCACTGCCAGAACCTGTGAGTCACCCCCAGACAGGAGGATACACCAGTGACCCTTAAGTGGCAAAGCCAGGGTGCATTTTTAAAAATTTTTATTTATTATTATTTTTTTCATTTTTACAGACTGCATTTTGATTCATTGTACATAAATGGGGTACAACTTTTCATGGTTGTGCATGATGTAGATTCACATCATTCATGTAATCATACATGTACATAGGGTAATGATGTCTGTCTCATTCCACCATTTTTCATACTCCTGCCCCCCCCCCCTCTCATTTCCCTCTACATAATATGAACTTCCTCCCTTCTTTTTTCCCCCCCCCCCCCCCCCCCCCCAACCTGATTCTATTTCATCATCCACTTATCAGGGAAAACATTCAACCTTTGGTTTTTTGGGATTGGCTTATTTCACTTAGCATGATATTCTCCAACTCCACCCATTAATATGCAAATGCCATAATATTATTCTTCTTTACATCTGAATAATATTCCATTGTATATATATATATATATATATATATACCACAGTTTTTTTATCCATTCATCTGTTGAAGGGCATCTAGGTTGGTTCCTGGGTGCAATTTTTTAAAAATATATTTTTTCAGTTGTAGATGGACACAATACCTTTATTGTATTTATTTATTTTTATGTGGTGCTGAGGATCAAACCCAGTGCCTAACACATGCTGGGCAAGCGCCCAACCGCTGAGCCCCAGCCCCAGCCCCCGGGGTATATTTCTTGGTTCTGAGGCCAGTGTTTGGGTCCTTGAGGCTGCTTCCTCTAGGGTGAAGCTGGCATACCTGTCCTTCCCTGGGGCTGTGGGCTGGGCTTGGGGGTCCTATCCCTTTGATTGGCTTTATAGCCTGTGTCCCCACATAGAAGGCAGGTCCTTCTTGGTTCAAAGAAGGTGTTCTCTGCGTGGACAGGGGTGCTTGCTGTAACCTGGGAAACTCATGCCAGTCCGGACTGACAGCTAAGGAAGAAGGGGTCACCAGAGACCCTGTAACCCGGATGATGGTGTGAATTTAATTCCTGGACTCTGAACGCCCATCCCGGGCATCTGGGTCTGTTTATAATGCTGCCTTCGTGCTAGAGTTTATGAGGTGGCCGCGGTGCTGCAGAGCTCCTTCCGGGACCAGTGCTCTCGAGCTTTCTCACGGTCTTCCCTGAAGTTGTCGTCACCAGGAGCCACGTCCTAAGGAGCGCTTCCGGCAGAGAAGGACCTGTGAAGCCAGGCTGGCCATGCCTGCTGTGCACAGAGTGTTTGCAGGCGGGTTGGAGGTTCTGGGGCCGCCCAGAGTCACGGTCAGCAGCGCAGCGTCCTGGTTCCCCTCGTTTGCTGGGTCAACGAGGCAGCGGCTCTGCCGGCTCCGCAGTGACGCGGCGGTTCTGTTTCTTCCATCTCAACCAGACGGGGTGTAGAAAATGTTGCTGGAAAAGAATGGAAAACTCTGACTCTTGGTATCAATATGGTGTAGAGACGAGAGAGCTCTGGAGTGGGGATCTGAAGCAAACCCAGAGCGCAAGCCATCGTGAGTGACATCAGTGGGACCATACTGTCCTGGGATCTACGATATGCTGCACATCTACTTTAAACGAGAAGCCAGAGCTGCTCCGCACCCCATGGTTCAGTAGACATTAGGACTTAGAATGTGGGAGTTGTTTTTTTAAAGGGAGTTATTTTAAACAAAAGTATTCATTCAATAATGTGGCAACAGCTGTGTCATGGTGGCACTGGGCATGGAGAGCTATTGGCGTGTCCCAGCATGGCTCACCTTCTCCCACCACAGGAGCATGCTGATGGGTGGGCCAGGACAGACCCCGAGGGACCTGTGCCCCTCGTGGAATCCTGACCCCTCGCCACAGTAATGGTCCAGGGGCGGGCATGGGACCTATGCTGGCCCGACGAGTGAGACTCAGGAGTTCGCCCAGCGGTGGGCAGAGGTGGGCCTGTCACACCTTAGGCACCGTCTTGTGCACCAGCTGGAGTCTGAGGGAGACGGCCACTTTCCACACGCCATAGGAAAGCTGCTCTTACGGCTGAAGTGCAGAGGAGGTGGGGACCTAGAGGAGGGACAGAGGGGAGTCCGAGCCGGCTGGCTCCCCAGCTCTGGAAGCTTCTGTAGTTGAGCAGTCCATTTCCTCCACTGGGCTCTTGCTGCTGCAGCCGAAGGTGTGCTAACAGGGCGGTGGGCGAGCGGGCTTGGTGTGTGGGCGCTGGCAACCACGCCTGGGACGCTGAGTCTGACGCTCCTGCAGTCGGAGGCGGGACAGGAACGAGGACTGCGAGGACAGCCCAGGTTCAGGCAGGGTGCTCTGTGCCAGGTGCTAGCATTCTCATGCATTTCCCCTTCCGTCCTCTGGGCAATCTCATGACAAGCAGCCAGGACTCCTGGGTTCTCGGCCCTCTGCCCTGGCCTGGCTGCGGACTTGGCCTCCCTGCTCCTGGTCTCTTAATGTGTCATTGTGAGGACTGAAAGGGATGGTGCTGTCCAAAGACCTCGGTGAGTCGCAGTGTGAGAGGATTATAGAAAGCACGTTGGGTGTGGTGGATCATGGAGTTTAAGGTCCAAAGTTGTGAGGGTACGGATGTCAAATGCGTGCAACATGGTGCATCAGTTACTCCTCAGTAAAACCAAAATAGCTCACTTGCCATCACTCGCCTCCGGAAGTCCTCTGCTCTAGGACAAGTGACACCACAGCAAGGCAGAAACACACCCCGCTCTGTTTCCTGTGGGAGGCCCTCTCTTCTCCTCTCTGCTTGCCTCTGCTTGTCCTCATTTCCACGCCTGGTCCCCGACACACTTCTCAGCAGCTTCCTACCACTCTCAGGTGGGTCTCCATCTTCCCGTGGCTGCTCTGCCCACCAGTAGCTCCCATTGCAGGCCACCCTCGAGGCAGGTCCTGCAAGGTCCTTGTACTCCAGCTCACACTTACCACTCCCTGGGTGCCATGCAGTTTCACTTGACTTTGAAAAAAATAGTCCTTTTGTTTTGTCTTCATTGACCCAAAAACAAACTTGCTGGGAAGGGATGTGGAGGGAAAAAGTCATTTTTGGTCAAAGATATAAAAACTAGCTGTTTTGTTGAACTAAGCCACCTGATTCTGTGGCTACACTCAGGTAACCCCTGGTTTCTGCCTGACCCTTCCCCATCCTCCAGGCAATACAGTTAAACTGAAAGCTAACAGCAAGGACAATGAATGCCTACGACCCGGCAATGGTGCCCCGCACAAGCAGAGGTGACTGATGACTCAGGGTTGCAGGCACCTGCCTGTCTGCAGGGGTAGAGGGAGCTGCTCTGAGCTGACTTCTCTTCACGATCGCGGATTGTGCAGAAGTGCACTGTGGGAAGCCCGCAGGGAGAAGCGAGAGGAAGCCTTTGGAACATGAGCGAGCGAGCATGAACCCTTTCCTCTTCCCCGCAGGATGCAGGCTGCTGTTGAGGCCCTGACCTGGACACGTGCATCATAAATGCTCTGAGTTTCCTGGAATCCAGAGTAGGGACTGTGTGACCTCGAGATGGCGTTATTCAATCCAGGTGGGCACCAGGCTTTGTGGCTACCCTAACTGCCATTAACCTCCATAGAATCTCAGTAATTGTCCTTTTGCTAAGAAGAGCAACACATGATTCACATGTTGTCACTTTAATTAACTGTAGAACTGCAAAGTCCCTCAAATGGCTTTTTTTTTTTTTTGGTATGGGGATTGAACCCAGGGGTACTTTACCACTGAGCCATGTCCACAGCCCTTTTTATGTTGTATTTTGAGACAGGCTCTCTAAATTGCATAGGGCCTCACTAAGTTGTTGAGGCTGGCTTTGAAATTTCCACCCTCCTGCCTCAGCCTCCTGAGTTGCTGGGATTACAGGTGTGTGCCACCACACAGGGCTTCAAACTGCTTTTTGAAAATGTTTTCCTGGTTTCTTTGTTGACACTGGCACTCAGGACGATGTCTTTTCAAAACGGAGTCTGGATGGTGTGGAGGTTCCAGCAGAGTGGACACGAAGCTTTGCCCTATCCAATCTAAGGAGCACACGAGGCTGCGTCAGATCATAGATAATAAGAGTACCAGGCCTCACGTAGTGTACAGCCAGAGCTTGGCAGTTTGCAGAACACTCTCACATTTTTTATTCTGCTTTGGCAGGAAGTTGGAGAGCAAGCCATCGTGATGGGTGGTCACTACGGTGATGTGAACTCCAAGTGGGACTGGAAGAGCTAGTGTTTGTCAGGCAAGAATGCGGCCACTGTCACTTTCCCATTAGCGCGCATGCACATTTCCTGATGCCAGAAAGGAGACGAAAGTGCCCCCCTGCCTCTGAGTGCTCAGGTCTGCTGAGTCTCAGCCCTGAAGGTTAGGGCAGGCTCAGAGCTGGGGGAGGTGTTTTCACATCAGTTATCAGAAGTCTGACTATCACTTAGAGGTAAATATAATTAAAATAAATATATTTTAAAGTAAGGACTAAGCAACACGGGCTGTATCTCAGGCCTTGATGATGGGTGGTAAGCCTTGTTCTCCAGCACGATGCTCTCCGTGCTGGGTCAACATGCAGACAAGTACCACCAGTGATGGCCATCATCTGAGCATGTGTTGTGCCGGGCACAGCTTTGGGTGCTGCTTCAACCTGTGAGGTCATTACAGTCACTGGCCTCTTCTACAGATGGGGAGACTGAGGCTCTGAGACTCAGCAGTTTACCCGAGGAACCCAGCTAGTCATGGCTGGAGCTGGGTTTAATCTGTGCTTTGAGACTTCTGTTAAGTGAGCTTACCTAATCGCTACGCCAAATGCCAGTGGCAAAGCTCATAGAGCGGGTTGTGTACTGCTCGTACAGGTACCTGTCAGAATCAGAACTGGGACCCAGCCCTGTGGGTCAGCGACCACAGGCCCTCAGTCCATACACTAAACAAACAGGACAGAGGGGCGTGGTGAAGATGGTTAGGGACTGCAATCTCGGCAGTATGGAAAAGCATGAACCAAGTCCCAGCGAATCAACGTGCTTTTTCCTATGTGAGCGTCGCATGGTTGCCAAGTCTGCTAAGTCTGCTGCGGGAGCTGGGGCCATGGTGAGGTGGCCTGGATGGAGCGGGCCTCCCTGTCTACGCCCCTTTCCTGTGGCGCTTGGCCACTTCTCCCATCAGGAAGCGGGTCTTTTTCTCCTCTCCTTTGAATCTGGGCTGGTTTTTGATCAATAGAATATGGTGTAAGTGGGTATGGTTCCAGGGCGGAGGCCTTACAAGGCCTAGGTATCTGTTTTCTCATCTTGAAACCCTGAGACATCACCTGTGGGGAAGTCCACCCGACAGGCACAGGCTGGAGATGGCCTGGAAGGTCTGGAGTCCCTGCTGAGGGTCAGCTCCTACTGCTAGATGCTGAAACAGGCCATCTGGGACCCTCCCACCCCAGAGTACATGACAGCAACCTCATGAATGACCCCAGGCAAGACCAGCAGGAGAACTGTCCAATTGCTAACTTGCAGGACTGTCAAATCACGCTGATGCTAAGCCACTGTGTGTTGGTGTGCTATGTTAGACAAGGAGGGATAAATGTAAGTTTTGAGAAATCCTATTAATACCTAAACTATGTAACATTTTGCAGTTATTTTTATAAAACCTGGTGAGGAGTACCAATCTGAAATGGGGATTGGCCCAGTGCCACCTGACGAAAAGTCATGAAGCTGCAGTTGGAACCCGGACCTTGACTGGTGTCTAGTCTGAACCCCACTGCTCCTTATTTCTTTTGATTAAAAGACAAAGTAACGTCGGTTCATTTGAGTTGACTTCATCATGCACTTAGTAGATCTGGATGACAGCCATCCTTTAAATGTCTTGGGAAGATGCAGTGGAGACTCTGCGTGCGGCTCCCAAGAGCACTTCCGTCCCTGCACGGAAGGCAGGCATGGTGCTTTCTTTCTACCTTGTTACTTGGTTTCTGAGCTCCCTCACTACAGAATGGGAGCTTCCCCAGTAAGGCATAATTATTAGAAAGTTACTTCCTCCATTTAGAGTTTCTTCAAGTAGCAAAAATAAATTTCATTTTGAAAGATCAATGCAAACCAAGTTAATCGTTTAAAAATGCTGTACAACATTTCTGGAGTATTATCCTGCAGCACCACAGGGACCATTTGGTGGGCTTATTTTAAAAACAAAGCCAAGCCCAGCCAAGCCAAGCAAAACAAAACTAAGCTCATCTCCTCCAGAAGTAGAATCTTTAGCTTTTAACCAAGGCAACACTCATTTCTAGCTGTTGTTAAACACCAAGGGCTTTTGTTTTGTTTTTAAACATCTGAGACCATGAAATGTTGTATGCTTTCTGTTGTCAGAAGGACTGGCTGCCATTTTCCTTTAAGATAAATCATAAAATAATTGGCAAAAGTGCCAGGGAGGGTTCTAGTATCGTGGCTCACTCCTGAGTAGGAAGGAGAAGGGTCCCTGGAATTTAAATGCTGCCTGGCCTCTGGTCAAGCCCTTCCTTGCTGCATTTGTGACGGTGTGGACATTTTCTTGTGGAAATGGAAGTGATTTGTAGAACTGCTTGCTATTAACTTAAGCATCTGCTTGTGTGCCAGAATACTTGCTTGATGTGAACACGTAGTCACTTGTTTTAACTATGAAGTGACACAAAATCAATAAAAACAGAAATAGTGATAATTTTATAAGCTGGCTTTCTACCAGAATTGAACACTGGAGCACGGGCCAGCAAAATGGCTCGCATTAATTTTGAACACTTAAACATTTGTATATTCCCCTGGCTTACTGAAGTTGTGGGAATGTCTTTTCTTGGCAACTCAGAACAGCACTGGGTGAGTAAAGCCAGTTATTTAACACGGCCCAGATATTGCATAACATGTAATGTTAAAGAGACTGTAATGTGATTTCCTAGTCTTCAAAAAAGCTACTGTAAAAAATCTCCATTCCTCTACTGCAATTATGCAAATGAAAAAGATCCAAACCTTAGCTTTCATATCCCGTTTATTAGGTGACTGTGGAAAATATGAAGATTTTCAGAAAATGTCCTCTGTCTATTTGTTTCTAATTTTCCTTCTGTTAATGTCACTGTAAATTTCAATGTCATATTCCTGCACGCCGCTGCCCCTAATCTGACAGTGTCAGAGGATCTATCTTCATTTTCTCCCTCGTTTCATAATCTAATCCTCAGCTCTAACATGCAATTAGTGCCCTCTGCGCCCCCTGCATACCAAGCAGGCGACTGCTACAGCTTTCCCTGTGCGATCCGTTTAGCGAGGCCACCCGTAATGAATATGTACATTTAGAAGACCTCAGCGCGGAGGGTCACAGGCAATCAACCTTGAATTCAATTATGCAAGTCAAGGTTAATGACTCACCGCAGTGGTCAGAGGCATTCAGAATCCTGCAGATTAAATCAGCCTGTCAGAGCTGACAATGTAGAAGGGCCGGAATTGCCTGTGTGAGAAACAGGGATTCATGCGAAGATAAAATGGTGTCAGTCCTGCGAAGATTACATGGCGCTCTCCGTGGCAAATCAGATTGTAAATCTCCTCTGGACCTGCAGTGTGACTAGTCTACATTAAGACGTTTCTAGATTGTAATATGGAGCCACTAAGACCTGGTGAACCCCTCCCTCAGTAGGTAACTCCATTTCTTTAATCTCATCATTTACATCTTCTGATTATACGGCATGAAAAATGAAATGATCACTTTTTTAGTTATATTCATGAAGTGTGTCCTTGTCATCTTTTATGACACAGCCAACATTTAATTGGTAGAAAAAGCAATTTTTTTTGCCAGTTATTTATCTATTTTTATTACATTTCCTTTATTTTCTTTTAAGCCCTTGTCTTGATATTAGTAGACTATAGCTAGCTGGGGAAAGAAATCAGAAATAGGTCAAAAATAATGTTGATCACAGAAGCGAGTATTTTATGATTTAAAATAAATTTAACAAAGTGCGCCAATGTAAAGTTTCATCATAATTTGCAAAACAAGCGAATATACATTTTATTGGAATTTGCTCAAGAGACTAATTCCATCACGAATTGGGATGCACATTCCTTCCCCAAATTCATGCGGGAGAGACGCTTCCCTCTCTTCCTCCGCGGTCTCTCCAGAGCACAGCTGTTGACTTGAGCTCTTGGTGGACAACATTTGTACAATTATATGTTTCCATGAATGACTGATATGTCTTTAAAAATTATGCATCACTAAGAGTTTGGGGATTTTTCATGCTGTGCTAAATTCAATGGGAAGTCGCTCTTCTGTCACTCACGTCTCCGTCCTTGCCCCTTCAGTGATCCCCTTTCTTCTTGTTTGTTGAACACACACGATGCATCTTGTTTGTGCAAACAAAGGATCCCCACAACTCGCCTCCATCTGCGAGCAGCCACAGGTGAGGGAGGGAGGAAGGAGAACTGTGATCCCAGGTGGTACCGCGAGCTGCAGCGTGGATTCGCACAGTGCCACCCCTGGGGCAGAGCCCAGCATTCTGCAGGTGTGGGTGTGCAAGGGACACACACGTGGTGGTAGGAGCCAGACTTGCACATGGAGGAGGAGCAGCTGTGTAAGGTGCTAGGCTAAGTGTGGGCGGGGCCAGGAGGGTGGGTGCCGCAGGACACAAGGGAGGCCCTCCGAGGTGGCCACCCCGTTGTCCAGTCCGTAATGATGATGTTAGACTCATTATCCGAACCGAGTCCAATCCCTGTCCCCATTCATCTCTTGACACAGCCATGTTTTAACGGTGGGCCTGGGAGCTGCACAAGAGCAGAAGTGCAAGGACCTGCTTCTCAGCCTCCCTGGCGGGTGCTGTGGGGCCCTCCGTCCCTCTGTTCCCTACTGGGACACTGCAGAGCAGCCTGGGTGCACGCAGAGGCCATGATTGGCTGTGGTAGCCCCCAGGCGCATGTGCCTGCACAGTGGCTGACGGCACTTGCTTGCTTCCATCTTCTCTGCTCATCTTCCCTGCCTGCGCCATGCTTCCCCTCTTGAGTTCTCACCCCTGCGACAGCCTGTCCCACCTGTTGTCAGCTGTGTCTGTCTGCTGCTGGCCTCAGAGGACTTGCCTAGAATGTGAATCTGACCAGCAGTCGGAGCCAAGGGGCGCAGTGTCTCCTGGTTCTTGTGTCCTCACGACTGAGAAGAGTGTTGTTCCACCACTCAGACCTACATTCTTATTTTCCATTAGGACTTATAAGTAATCTCAGGAGAGGAAGCTCTGGTCTGGGGGATGTGCCTTGGCCTTAGGTGGGGGAATTCTTTGTTGTCTGGTGACTAGGACACCTTGAGGGACAACCATCCTTCAATGCATAAGACAGTCCTGCGATGTGTAGGAAAGAGGAAGGTGTGTGTCACGAAGTCTGGTGCCTGGAGCCTTATCCTGCCCAAGGCCTCCAGAGGTTGCTCTTACTGGAGTCTTCCCCAAGCCCACTCTGGCCGGCAGCTCTTCCTCTTGCAGTAGCGCTGTTCACAGGTAGCTCTCTGTGGTGGGGACCCACAATGCACCCCACACATTTGTGGTGGTCTCTTTATTTGCTTATTTATTGTTAGGCTCTGATTCCGCAAGAGCAGGGACTTTGCCTCCCTATTTGCTCTTTGGTACCAAGAATGGTCACTACCATACAGTTAGTATTCGGTCACTATTTGTTAAATGATTCTTCTGCTTTAGGAAGGGTTTGCAGATGTAGCAAATGAAAATACAGGATATTTGGTTAAATTTGAATTTCAAATAAGTAATGAACAACTTTTTAAGAATAAGCACTACCGAAATGTTGTATGGGACCTACTTATACTATAAAGGTATACGAAAAAATTTGTTGCTTATCTGAATTTCAATATAATTGGGCATCCTATATTTTATTTTTCAATAATCTGGTGGTAGGAACCATGAATTATTTTGTCTTACCACCTGTCTGCTGCCTCAACTAGGCCCTCAAACATACGGTTTGACTGGGCACACACATTTTGTTATAAATGAAGATTGAATCTCTCTATTAAAAAGCTTCCTAAATGAAATTCTGGGGCAATACATTTCCTTAGGCTGAGACAAGACTGAAAAATAACTCTTCCCTGTGTCTTTTTGTTTAGTTGTGAAATCACTTTCAGTAAAAATTTCTCCAGTTCTATGGTAAAAGCAAGACTTGTAATCCAAAGCACCAGTTGTGTTATGAGCCATTTTAGTTAATCCAAAATCAAGCTCTGTATATCATCTTCATTTTAAATGAGCTTTATATTATTCATATAACACTTTGTTATAGTAAATTATTCTATGTTGTGTTGAATAACATTCTATAGCTGGGTGCTGTGACATATGTCTGGTAATGTAATACCAGCTACTTGGGAGGCTGAGGCAGGAGGATTCCAAGTTCAAGGCCAACCTCAGCAATTTAACAATGGAGCACGATCCCATATCAGAATGAAAAATAAAAAGGGCTGCAGTGTGGCTCAGTGGTAAAGTGCCCCTGGAGTCAATCCCAAGTACCAAAACAAAACAAAACAAAACAAAACAAAACAAAATTCATAGCATCTGAAATTTAGTCAGACTCTGCCCAGACTTTCAAAGCAAATACCCATCTCTTCAAACATATAAGTGTCATTCTTCCTATTCAGATATACACAGCTCAGAATAATGTTTCAGAATATTTCTGTGTTCTTTACTCTGTGTGAATAGCACTTCAGGTTTGTGCCTGTGCAGTACACTGAAATTGTTCTGCAAGAGCTCCCAAGGTGTCTCCCGGCCGTGCATGCTCCGCTTTTGTGATTCCTTGCCGTGTCTTTGTGCTTTCCTTCTTTTTCCATATCTTTAACATTATTCACCAAAAGTCATTTCTTTCCTCTCCTTATTCTTCCCTTGATCCTCCTAGGATTTCAATTTTTCAAGAAAGTCATCTGATTCTATTAAAAAGCAGACAATGAGACAAATGCTTCCAACCCGGACTAGACTGGGAGGTCTGGCCAACACGGCAAGCCGTGGGACTCACGGGAGACCCTTGTGATACACGGGTCACATGCCCAATTTAATTTTGGATTATTTATGCTAAGTCGAGCCAACGTTGAATCGACTATAATGCGCTGTTGTCATTCCCCAGCTCCCTTCCCGTTCAGTGGCTGCAAAGGACTTGGCCAGTTGAGTCTTTCCCACGTCATGACGTTCTTCCTGCTGTTGCTACACCGATGAGCTCTGCCCTGGATGGTATCGTGGAAGTTTCTTTTAATGATGATTGCTACTATTTTCTGTGTGTGCTGGTGGAATAAAATTGCCTTTTTACATTGAGGGACCATTTGATTTTAAAATATTACACAGATAACAGCATGAAAAGCAGGAGGGTGTGGCCAGAGTAGTGCAGTGGCCTGGTAATGACTGGAGCTTGAGAAGCCCCCAGTGAGGTACTCTGTGGGGTCTATTCAGAGGACATGTGCCATTTGAGCCACCGAGCTGCAGCGGACCAGACTCAGATTGCACTGCTGCTTTTGCTAGAAGGAAGGAAGCACTGGAATTTTCAGGATCCATTACTATATGAATTATGGATTAAATCAGTAAAGGTTCTGAGCTGCAGATTGACATGATGCATCCTGTCAAAGGACCACTTACAAACTTGGAAGGTTCATTTATGATATAACATGTCAAAAGCCCATTTATTAAAATCTCTATGCCTTGGATTGATGGTATTGTCTTTTCTCAAAATATAGTTTAGTCTTAAGTGAAGGGAAGAGGAAAGAAAAGGCAGCTTTCTTTTTAAAGTGACAGGAGACTATTACAATAGTCCAGGTAATGACCACGAGGGCCTGAACTAACCAGTGGTCACGGGGACTGTTTGGAGAAATAGGAAGGGGTGGAATTGACAGGACTCATCGCCAGCTGGGTTGTCTCCAAGTCTGAAGATCTCTGAAAATGGGATCTCTAACCTGTTCCTCCACACGGCCACCCTTAGGGCTTGTGGGTGTGCTTTACGCACACGAGGCCTTTGTACAAATAAAGGTTAAAGAAAAGGCATTTAAACCAGTTTACTACGGGGCCTGCTAAGTGAATGCTGCTGTGTGATAAATAGGCTTCTTAAATTAAAAAGCTACAGAGTAAAAATGCACACTGATGTACACCGATATCGATGGTGACCGATCGGTGTGTAATCACCATGAAATGAAAGTTATGGCGTTCAAAGGGGTACTGATGCCGTGAATCAGCAGCATAAGAGACTGTGCTGCAAGGCCTCTGTGTGGGCTGGATCTTGTGAACAGACAGGATTCAGGGTTTGCTCCCACCCGTCCAGTCTGTGGATACTTGTTGCGCACATGGATCGTGGCTTCTGGATCAGCAGCACGGGACAGGGGACAGGCAGCACGGGAGAGGACACTCCTTCAGAAGTCAGTGTCTGCCCACGAGCTGCTTGCTAAGGGGGATGTTATTTACTGGTGTAGACAAATTAAAAATATAAATAACATTCCAATGTCCAAATCTTTTCAATAAACACAAATTATGAGTTTTGTATATGTAAAATGCAGTCTCCCAGTGGAAAGACACTTTATGGGTGATTTGTGTTGCATCAAGTGCAGGGTGACTGCTGAAGTCAAGACCATTCCCTGATTCTGCTGCCTTCATAGCCCCTCCTCCAGGAGACAACGCAAGTACATCCAGAGGGTAATTTGTGGGCAATAAAGGGGTGTCTGCTTGGGCAGCCTCGCTGTTCATTTCTGAATGGATGGCTTGGGCTTAGCATCAGCATAGTTGACTCTCAGTTTGGTTGGAAATGGCAACAGGTAAAGTGACAGCCTGTGGTCCTGCTCACACTGTCTCTGGATGAAGCAGGAAGGTCTCTGCTGGCCCTCGACCCAGGGATGTGCAGCAGTCTTGCCCTGGAGCCTGCTTCTGTCCTACTCATCCTGCCTTTTGGGTCCATTCTTCACTCAGCAACCAGAAAAACCTACAAAATCTGGGAGAACCAAGAAAAGGAGCAGCCAAGGGACAGACTCCACAACAGTACCTTTATTACCATTTTAAAGAGGATGAAAGGCAACAACTGTTTTTGACTTCTACGCACATTTCATTGAATGGCTTTTCTCCTACCATCGGGCCCCAAAGCACCCTGGACCTTAACTCACGCGGTTTCCTCCTCACTTGGCAGAACTGAGGATGCGCACGGAGGTCTGAGCATCAGCAGAACCGAGAGCATGCACACTTATATGCATATGTGATATGGACCACATTGCTGTGCACGTGTTGCCCGCCCATGCTTCTAGAAGGCACTGCACGTGCACTTGGGTTTGGATGGATGCCCCTCATTTCTGCCCCTCTGGCCACTCTTGGAGAACGCCTGTCTGTCAGACCTGGTAAGGAGCCACCTCTTGCATGGGTCCTGTAGCTCTCAGAGGCTTCTTGCTTCTCTCTTGTGCTCTTCCTCACCCACGTGAGTTTATTGCCTGTCTCCTCCACTGGACTGCGGGCCCTGTGGGTGGATGACTTGGGTTATTTATCTTTCTACCATTAGCCCCCAGAGCCTCTTGTCTGCTTTGCGGCACCAACCCAGCTCTCCTGGGAGTCCAGTCATCTCTCTGTACCTCTCCCCTACTTCATGTGCTTTGGCAACTGGTCACCTGAACCTGTGATTCTTCTTTGAAAGTCTGCCCTTGAACTTTTGGAGTCATGATGTCTTCCAGCACAGAAGACTAGAAGTGTCTGTGAGTTCCTGTGCAGCTCAAGGGACTCACAGCAGTAAAGCAAGTAGGACAGTGTGCTGTGACCATGTGACATCAAGGGTCTAGGGGTCCTGGATGGCAGAGGAGGAGGCTCCTCCACAGGATGCAGTAAGAGTCCTGTTCACGGTGAAGGTATGGCTGCCACCTGGTCACTAGGGCTCCCCGTGATAGTGGACCAGTCAGAATAAACAGGAGCTACCCCGTCAGCAAGGGTGATTGTCCTGATCACCAGGAAGAGGCAGGGACTCTACCTCATGAGTGGGTCTAAGCGGGCACTGGCCTTCGCCTTGGTGCTCCCCGGGCTGTTGGTTTTAAACTGTGAATGGGCGATGACGAACCACAGTGGACAGGCGCTGATAGGAGCATGCTAAGTGGGCTCAGATCCCTCAGAGATGAAGTCTGGTCTATCCACCAGGCTAGCTGCCTGGACCAGCAGCAGGGCTAGCTGAGGACATAGGAAATCTATAGGAACAGGACGCCGTGAGCTCCAGGTCAGCTGCAGGGGTAGCTCTTCCTCATCCCGCTGATCTCACTCTTGGGGGTCCCCTGACTACCCAGCATCAGGAAGAAGCTGCAAGAGTTGGGGGGAGAATCTGTGTGAGCTGTGAGTGGGTCTAAGCTCTTCCTGCCCCACCCGGGTCACCTCAGCCCGTGACCATTTCCACGTGCTTCTGCCTTAGCTTAGGTTGCTGTTTCCTTCCACGCTCTGACCTGTGCCCTTTCCTCAGGGTCCACTCCCGGGTACCCTAGCTGCTTTCCTGAACCACAGAGAGCTACAGGTGCTGGGAGTTCAGGTGGCCTCATCCAGGCTCCCCTCCTCTGGCTGGAGCAGCTCTTAGGCTCAAGTGCCCCCAGGGATTTCCTTCAGGACCAGGCTGAAGCCATCACAGAACCACACAGAAGTCCCACCTGCCCCCGCTTCCCAATGTCAATGGGCTATCCTGGGATGATTTCTTTAAAAAAGTCATTCACACATGAGCATTCATTTAAAAGTCTGCTTTTAGAGAATCCAACAAAAGAGACTCTTCCTTCCTCATCTAGCTTTTCAGAAAGAGAATTATGGTAGGGTGACAGTCGTCCTTTCAAGTGAGCGCAGCTGAGAGGCTGGGCCTGGAGCCACCAGGAGGCGGCTGTGTTGGGAGACAGTTCTCCGGCTTCTCTGCAGATCCTGCAAGAGGATCTGATCACACTGCTCTGGACTCAGTGGTCAGAAGTCTGCAGGGGAGCAGGCCTGGAAGTCAGAGCTGGCATCTCCCTACACAGCAAGGGCCAGCGTGCTTCCACCCCAAGGGGCCATGTTCTCTGAGCTAAGGTTCCTCCCTGCCAGAGAGGAACGTGGTGGCACGTGTCAGGTCTGTCCATGTTGCCTGGGGAACTTGGGCCAAGGAGGGGTTTGTGCAAATATGCTGATGCTTGCGCTGCTTGCTGTGGGGTCGTGTCTTCTGCCTGCACCCATGAAACTGTGCCGGGCTACCTTCTTAGCTTGGAAACAGGATACAACCGACTCTTCACCTTCTTGCTGCCCTTCCGCTCAGGGGTGACCAGTATTCTTTCTTTGTGCCATTCATCTCTTTTACTCCCATTTGTCTGCCACATCCACCAACAGGCTTTGGGGACTGAGCTGTTGGGTACAGCCTCTGCCCCTCAGATCTTCAGTTCTGCTTTCTGTTGGCTGATCAACCTCAAGAACAACAAAATAAACAAAACCCTAAACAACAGCAAAACAATGCTCAGGGCTGCTCTGCCCAGGATCAGACGTTCCTGGTTGACTCACTCTGAAGGCCTGGCTGGCCTCTGGGGTCCTGGGGCCAATGCTGGCCCGGTTCTCTGAGCCTTCCACCCTGCTGCCTGGTACCCAAGGACCGTCCCAGGCCAGAGCACCCCCTTCCCAAATTTCCCTAAGTTTGTGCCTTTGTATGAAAGCCTACGTTTTCAAATAGAACCTGGAATTCTTATTTACATTTTAAAATGAGCCCAAAGGACTTCATAAATTGGCATGTACTGCTATTTTAAATGACAAGGAAAGTAACACTGAGACTTGAAACCTGAAGTTTCTTGATGGCTCCTGTGTGAAATCAGAAAACCCTATTTTGTTAAAGTTTCAATTTCTATTTTACTTACCGTCAAACTAGTGATTTTGTTTTTATTACCGCCCAAAGAGGCCGATTATCTCTTTCATCATATGTGGCCGCCCAAATAACACGCCTCACTTAGAGGGGACAACTCAAGAGCCATGCTGTGGTTTTTATGAAATTGCTCTGACTTTGTTCCAAAGGAATAGAAAATCTGTGTTACTGAGACTTAAAATCTGGTGAAGATTTTATTTTGATACTTAGTAGTTACATAGTTTTAAGAAAGATATCCAGTTCCATGGGACAACTGGGGGCTGAGAAGGAGATCCACTTCTGCTTACTGCTCTTGTCCAAGCCTCCGCTTCTCTGACTGAGGTAGAAGTAATGCCATGAGCCCCTGCAGGCGTGGGGAGGATCAGGTGTGATGACCCCCTTGTGTGCACTATAGGAGTTGGTTCAAAGCCAAGCAGCTGCCTCATGGAAAAGAGGAATATAATCATTGCTTTTGGAATAAAGCGGGAAGGTGTTGCATAGCCACTTTGAATTCACTCAGATGCACTAAAGGGGATTTTTTGATCCTTGCTAAATATGAAGTGACTTTTTTATAAAGTGTAATTCATGAAGATTGTCTCCCTGGTCCAAACTTAGGAAATTATGACTCTCAGAGAGGTGCAGTAGGAATGGGACAGTCCTTTGCAGCATTCGCTTCCCAAGTTTAGGGATTTACCCTTGGATCTGGGAGTAAGCCCAAGCCTGCACTTAACCCAGGTGTGATGAGTTCTGTGTTTTCCTACAGGGGCATGAGGCAATCTTTTGTTTGTTCTGAAACTTCTGATGTCAGTTATCGGTAAGAGTTTGTCAGTGATAACATCGGAAGCAGGGTTTTGCCAGTGACTGCCATTCTGAAGCAGATGAGTTGAAATCTGGTAGCGAAGGTGGGCGTCCACAGTTTAAGCTCACGGGCAGTGGCTCTGCCTGGTCCGTCTGCTTCAGGGCTGGCCCTGGGGTCTTGGACCTCAGTGGGAGCCACATCTTCTTGCCTCTCATTTTCTGTCTTTAAAAGCATCTGGTTCTAGCACTTAAAATGTAAATAATCAGGTTATTGAACAGTAGACTACAATAAAATGTTGTTGGAATGAATTAACCGTCCTAATGAGACACCAATCAATCAATTGGTTCAGTGAGTTTGTCTATGAAGATGCACAACTGCGACACTGATTCTCTGTGATCTGGGGTGGTTACCGAACCTGACGAAGAGCTCCTGCCACGTTTCAGTTTGTTTTTTACCCATCCAGTTGTATTGAACACCTACTAAGTGCAAACCAGTATGTATGCATTTAATGCACACGACCACAATGAAGGGATGTATGGGGAAAGTTAGTTATTTTTATAGGATATTATACACTTCTTTCCATGTGGGAGTTTAGTGAGTTTATTTGGGCATATTGGATTGAGAAACGAAGAGGCTGGGACACATTCAGAAGAACTGCAATAAACAACATCCCGTTTTAATCAATCTAACTTTCCATTTATTCCATGGCCACTGGGGAGAGGAAGACGGAAGAAAGGAGGAGCCATGCGAACAATGGACTTTTGGCTCTCACCCTTCTTAACGATCTCTGCTAATCATGAAAACTCACCCTAATTCTCCAAGGTTTACCAAGAGTTCCCGCAGCCGGTGGTGGAGCAACAGAGGTGATCCCTGCAGCATGGGCTTCCCAGGAATTCCCAGGCTTTTTGCATTCATGGGAGAGGAAGGACCATCAAGTTGTGATTTGTCACTGACGGATTTATAAGAAGGCTGTCTGTCTCAAGGTTCTGGATTCGCACAGGGTTCCCCTGGGTTCAGGAGCAGAAGGTCCAGTCAGAGGTCTGGTCACTCACTGTTCTACATGGGCAGAAAGTCACTGAGCTGCTAATGCTGGGGAATGGGAGGGAGTCAGAAGGGAGGGACTTCAGAAGTCCTGAAGAAGGACGAGAGAGGAGAGCGGTGTATGTGAAGGGTCCTAGAGTTGTCCTGGGACAGAGGCCTGTGTGACAGCACCTTGAGTACTGGTCCATCTGAGTGTGCGACCTCTGAAGCCAGCCAGGTCCAAGGGTCAGCAGGCCAAGGCTCACCTGCAGCAGAGCCCCCACGAGGCACTTCCCTCTCCACCCTCCGAACTCATGCTTCTCAGTGCCTTCACATCCTCCTGTCTCTGATCACCTTTCCCAAATGAACTTCCAGCCTCCCTTCTGGACATTCCACGGCTCAGCAGGTGACATACTCATTATTCAAGTTTATGTTGCAGGCCTTGCGGTCAACTTAAGGACAGAGCAACAGACAATGGGAGCATGAGGGTCAGGTGGGAGGTCAGGGATGAGGCAAGTAAACACTTGGACTAGGTAATGGTGAGAACAAGAAAATACAACAGGGTCATGTGACAGAGACTGAGGGGGCGGGCAGCAAGAGGATGTTTTGGAAGGCCTTTCTTGGAGCCAGTGCTTGATTTCAGACCAGGATGCCTAGGAGAAGCCAGCCTCATAAACATCAGAAAGAGCTTCCAAGGAAGAAGAAAAAGCTGGTGCAACAGCCCCAAGGCAAGAGGGCTTGGTGTGTGGGAGGAAGAGAGAGAGGGCCCAGGGAGAAGGATGGAGGAGGATACCATGTGGATGAGGTGCCGCAGGGCACTTGTAGCCTTGGTGAGACTTCCAATTTAAGTATAATTGAAGGATTCTGGAGTCTTCTAAGCAGAGGAGTGGTAAAGTTTGACTGATTTCTTAAGTTGGTCACATCAGGTGGTGAGGGGACTCCGGGGAAAAGAAGGAGGTAAGGACACCGTAAAAGGCTGTTGAATCATTTGAGGAGAAATGATTGTGGCTTGGATTGGGTGGTGGCAGTGCAGTCTGAGAAGTAACTGGAAATGGGATCGATATTGCAAAAAAAGAGGAGAGAACTTGATGATAAGTTGGGAGAAACAGAGAAATTGACAGAAACAGAGGTCAAGATGACAGCAGGGTCTGAAGACCTGGTTTGGAGGCCTGGAAGATCTGGTTTGAGTGGGGGTGGGGATTGGGTGGGGACACTAACCAGGCAGCTGTGGCTTAGCAGAGAAGTCAGGGCTGGAGATACGCATCTGGGAATCATGGGTTTAGGGACGGCACTTAGCCATGCATGGGTATCTCAGGTGGGGCCTTGGGCTTCCCAACAACTTAGATGTTGGGAAGGGGGGACAAAGCAGTTGGCTGAGAAAGAGTGGGTAGCAAGGTTGGAGGGAAATCAGGAGAAGGCGCTGTGAAGGCATTTCAGGAAAGAGGGAGTGACCTACTTCATCAATGTGGGTGACAGGTTAGATTAGATGAAGACCCGTCATAGCTTAACAATATGGAGGGAGAAACTATGGTAGCCTGTTATAAATGCAGCTCTAACTGAGGCAGTCCAAGGGAGAACTGGAAGAAAGGCCACTGAATACCCGACATGGAAGAGTGTCTGTCATTTCTCAAGTTCCTACAAGAAGAAAATAAAGGAATGGAGAAGAGCTTGATCGGGTGGGGGCCCAATCACAGACTCCTTCCTCTCCCCTCCCCTCCCCTCCCTCCCTCCCTCCCTCCCTTCCTTCCTTCCTTCCTTCCTTCCTTCCTTCCTTCCTTCCTTCCTTCCTTCCCAGGTGGAGATATTGCTGCATGCCTGTGTGCTAGTGGGCACCTCCAGAAGAAAGGAACAAATCTGAAGCCATAAGAAGGAATGGTGGGATCTTGATGACAGGGAATGCAGTGACCACGGATTTTAGGCAGAGCCATCCTGCAGTCTCCCAGGCTCACGCTGACCAGTGCTGTTGTGCATACTGAATTATCGTGACCCAAGTGAATGAGGCTATAACGAGAGTTATCTAACCAACCACGAAACCTGGAGAGAGAACGCTGTGATCCCATCCAGCAATTGTAAAGCACCATGTAAATAATCCATGAGCCTGGAGACTGGCAGGGCAAAAATAATTGTCAAACATGACCTCTCTGGTGTCTACACCACTTCCAAGCAGTCTCTGCACCATCCTGCTCTTCTGAAGCCACAGTCCGTAGTTTCCAGGAAAGCGTGGGCTCAGGTGGATGCTGAGCAGCACAGGACACGGGAAACCGACACTCCCCGGGCAAGGTGCTCTGGAGAACACAGCATGGATTTTCAAAAGAGAAATAGCTTTGTGAAGAAAAATGTTTTAATAATCAATTGTTTATCTAGATTAAACATGCTAATCAAATAGTTAAGTGTTCACTTTTCAAATTTTAGATTTCTGTTAACGAAGAGATTGATTTCTATCAAGAATGTAATAAAATCCTACAATATGTACCATCAGAAAAATGAGAGATTATACTCCATTTATGTATGACCTATCAAAATGTATAAATGTATTCTACTGTCATGAATAACTAATTAGAACAAATAAAAATTAATAAAAAGTAAGTAATTTTTGAGGATTTTTACCCTGTCATTAGACTCTCATGATATCACATTTAATCTTCATAACAGTGTATTTACTATATTACTTCCATTGGTTTGGATGAGGAAACCGAGGCTCAGAGATATGAAATGACTTTCCGTAGGTCACAGAGCTCAGAGACGATAGAACTATGACATGAACTCAGCAAGTGTGGTTCCAATGTCTGCTTCTAACCACTCGTTTATAATTTTGGTGTGTCTATTCTATGGATAACCCATTCAAGAATGAATAAACCCACCAACATGAGCCTCGGGTAGATTTTTTCCTTTTAATTATGCCTCTGAGTTGCTATGTCTTGTATTTGCAGCTCACTTAGCATGCAGAACAAGCCCAAACTCAAATCAAAGGAAAGCCATCACCCTCTTGGTTCTTAGAACTCAACAATTTGAAATTCTAATTTCCATTTCTAATGAGGATCAACTGGAGATGGGACCAGCCCTTTCTCACTTTTGCTGAGAAAATGACCACAGGAAATGTCCTCAAATTGTACCTGGAAGATACAGGATAAAAGCCTTTTTTGTCTGCCTGTGAAGGCCTTGCCCATCTCGTGTCTGCCATGGTGTGGGGCCCTCTGCCAGGAGGCTTCTAGTGGAATGAGATGGGTGGTATTTTGTGGCTTCTTCCAGGATTTAATCTCCATAATGGCAGAATATATGTCTGTCTTTGTACACCTGCTCCTAACATGGGCCCAGTGTGTAGAGTAAATATTGAACACTCAATGAACAGATGATTCCACTATCTGGAATCATTCCACTTCTTTGCACTGTGCTCTTCTGGACTTTTCCTCATTGCATATTGCCAAAATGGAACACTATGATGACTATTTGTATTTAATGACTTGTTCTTTCCTTTCTTCAGAAAGTATGAAAATCACAGCCTTATTCACAACAGCCACCGTAGGGGAGCCACTTACATTTCCATCGACCAACCAATGGATAAAGAGAAGGTGGTGCATATACACCATGGAATATTATTTGGCCTTGAAAAGAAGGAAATGTGATTGCAACAACTCCAATGAACCTGGAGGTTGTGCTAAGCAAATTAAGCCAGGCACAGAGAGACAAGGAACACATTATT
This sequence comes from Glaucomys volans, assembly GCA_020662805.1. Classification (NCBI taxonomy): domain Eukaryota; kingdom Metazoa; phylum Chordata; class Mammalia; order Rodentia; family Sciuridae; genus Glaucomys; species Glaucomys volans. The sequence goes on along the minus strand of JAJEJO010048469.1, from coordinate 106,391 downwards.
TCATTTACCTATGGAATCTAGAAACATTGACTATACAGAAGTTGAGGGCAGGGGTGATTAGCAGCGGCTGGAGACCAGAGGTGGGCAATGGAGAGAAATCAACCACAAGGTACAGTTAGGCAGTGGAAAGAAGGCTTCAAGCTCCATTGCAGGAGAAGGTGACCATAGTGAATACAGTCCTTCAAGACAGCTTAAAAAACAGATTTCGAGTGCTCTCACTACAAAAATGATATGCAATGTGTATGTTAATTAGCCTATTACAACCACTCCACAATGTGTTCACATATCAAGACATCACACTGCACCCCATTAGTACATACAGTATTATTTATCAATTTAAAATAAAAATTCAAAACTAAAATATGAGCATCATTCTTCCTCACTGTATATTTTTCTACAAGTGTATATATGGGTGCATTATAATATCTCTATTTTCCACGTTTCTTTATGCATATATACATATACATTAATTTCTTTTAGTTGTAGATGAACACAATATATTTTTATGTGGTGCAGAGGATCGAACCCAGTGCCTCACATGTGCCAGGCAAGCGCTCCACCACTAAGCCACAACCCCAGCCCCATTTCTTCATATTTTAAACAAAATTGCGAAGATGGGCCTGCAGAGAAATAAATCCCCACACTACTCTTTAGGTGGGACTCCCGGAAAGGGCGGCTGGGTTCGGCAGGAGGCCCGAGCGCCACCCGGGAGCGCGTCCTCGCAAAGACGTTTCCACCGTGGTCTCGGAGAACACATCACAGTTTAATTTACCTCTTTCTGTTCCTTTGATTCTGGGCTTCGGGAGGAGTGTAACGGGACGACATTTCTGAAAGGTATTCATGTTCTTTCCCTTTTTGTGCGGCTCCTACACGATTCTCCCAGCCCGCCAGAGGCGCCAGCGCTGCGGGGAAGCCAGGACTGTTCCACCGGAATGAAAGGACACGTGGAGACTGCGACGTGCAGCATTTGAATCCTAAAATAGGACTTCTGATCTGCGTTGAGTTAATTGTCTCAGAAGATCGGCCCTACAGAAAAAAGTAAACTTTTGAAAGGAACGTCACATCCTGACAAAGCGTCACTCAAGTCCGGGTGTCCGGCTCGGTAGTTTGCTCACAGGTGCGCAGCGCAGCCCCACCTGCAGATCCAGGTGCAGAGCAGGTGATGCCCCGAGCTCTCCAGCTCTCCGCACCCCCAGGCCTCGCTCACCCGCAGAGCAAGCCCAGCCTGGCTTCATCCAGGTCTTTGAACTTCATGCATCTAGGATGTGGGACATTGATCTGGGTTTCTTCTCTGCAAACTGGGCTGGTGAGACTTAGCTGTTTTCTGTGCAGTACCACGTCGATGAACGGTACTTTATTTTATGAGTAGGTCACAGTTCACAAAAACTCCAGGTGCTGATATCCTCCACTGTGACCTCCTGCAACTTCCGCTCTTGCTCTGCGTGGGCAGTGCTATGGGGCCTCGCTGCGGTGCTTCTCTGGAGGCCAGTGCGTTGGCCGTCTTTTCCGATACCTGTTGGCTGTTCATGGATCCTCTTTTTGTAAGGTGCCCTTTCCCATGGTGTTTGGTTTTGTTTTGCCATTGAGATTGGCCCATCAGCTTTTTTCTTCTTGGTTTGTACGAGCTCTACATTGTTGGGTTGTGTGTGTCTTGTAATTGTCTCCTTCCACTATTCCCTTTTCCTTTACAGTGTCTTTTCATGAAATGAAATTCTTAATTTCAAAGCGCTCTTATTAATCAATCCCTTCCTTTAAAGTTGTTTTGCTAGCAGTCCTGGCTTACCTCAAGGTCACACAGACACCTCCTGCCACCTTCTAGGTGCTCTGTAGTTTGATTTTTCCCATTTATGTCTAAAATCTATCTAAGGTTGATCTCTGTGCATGGTGCAAGGTAGAGGGTCAGGATTAATTCTTTTCCTGGAGGATCCTCCTGTGGCCCATCACTGCTTGTTGACATGAGCTCTGAGCTGGCACTTGCGGCCTCTTTCGGAAACCTCTTACAAATTAGTAATAAGTGTCATGTCAAGCTCACCTCCAAGATTTTCTCTGTTCTCTGGGATTTGGGCTTCTCAAGTCCCAGGTGCATTGGTTGTTCTTTGATAGCTTCAAGAAGCTGCTTACAAAAAAAAAGCAAAACCAAAACTTTGTAGTGTTTTCATAGATGTTTTTGGTGATAAATTTACATTGATGCAAGCTACTCTGTTTTAGTTAGAAATGGAAGTCCAAACAAGCTAGGGGTTCTTATAGAAGAGAAGGATTTTCTGAATTTCATAAACCTCTTCTTTACATATAAACTTTACGTATGATCTGTGTACAGCGGAGTTTCGCTGTCGGACATGGTGCAGAGCGGATGGGATTGATGGAGGAGATGTTCTTGCCAGGAGGAGGAGTCCAGGGAAGGCTCCCTACTGCAGGAGGAAGCGGATCTTTTGAGGAGGAGCAAAAGAAGATGAAATGAGATCTGTGTTCCTCAGGTACCTGTTCTCACCAGCTTGGCCTTGGCCTGAGAATTCTGGGAGGTAAGAGATTCATCCCAGAAGTGAAGTGTGACAAGCACACCTCACAGCAACCATGCAGGATGGCAGTTCAGCACTGTTCAAAGACAAGCAGAATGAAAAGCTGTATTTAGGCACATGTGTTCATGCTGGAAACCAATGTGGATAAACAAAAGGGTGAAAGAAAGGACCCTTAAGGAAGTGACTGCCATGTGGCGGATGCAGGAGAGGGGTATGGGGAGGGACTGACGGGGACTTTGACAGCACTGAGTACCATCCATTTCTCATGTTGGTGGTGGGGTCTTGAGAGTTCATCATTGTGCTAACTGATACGTATTATGAAGATTACTTTGCTTAATAAAATGTGTCAAAATAAAAAATGCAAGAAGAAGAAGAGGAGGAGGAGGAAGGAGAAGGAAAAGAAGAAAAAGAATCCTAGAAAGGACACCTATGCCTTGGTAGTAAGCATTGCAGAGCCCCTGGGACCAGACTGGACACACCCCAGCCGATTTTAGTGAATTCCTCTGTACAGCCCCAAATCCACAGGAACCTGAGGATTCCTCTCTCACTGCCATGGGGCTGCCCAAGCCCCTCACAGACTCAGAAACCATTTTGAGGAGGAGCAGAATTGAAGAAGAAATGTCCCAAAGGCAGAATGTCCAGAGGAAACGCACCCCGGAATGGAGAGACAGTCAGCAGTCTTTCATCAGCAAGGTCCTCCTGCCTTGCCCTCTCATCTTCTGCAGAAATGCAAGCTGGGATCTGCTACGGAGCCTAACAGAACCTGTATTTTGGTTGCATATCCTAATAGTTGACTACGGGAGTAAAACTTTGGCCCTAGCACAAAATCATGCTTACTACTGTGCACACAGTGGGAAGGACAGTGGTTGCCACAGACCTGGGTCCTCAGTCCTGTTCTGTCCTCTGGCTGGCTCCATGACAAATGACAATTGTCAGGCTCCTCACTCTGCGGGCGACTGAGAGGATGACAGTGTGATCTCGGGTTCCTTCTGGGTCGTCTGATGTCAGGGAGGCCTTCCTCCTATCCAGCATTCACGCTGTTTTCTTTATTCTTGGTTCTGAGATGTGATGTACAGACTGGGCCATCATCCTACATGTGCACGCATGGAGAGAGCCACCGTTGGGTCCCTTACTATGAAGACAACTCACTTTAGGGTAAGGATGATTGTTACCTCTCTCAACAAGTGGTGCGCATTAGGACATTCAGAGGGCTTTGCAGGGGGTTAATAATCCAGAAGAGTGAAAGTTAAACACAGCTGCCAGAGGATCTATCAGGTAAATGTTATGGATTGTTGTGATTTAATTTATGGGATTAGTTTGACTTTCAATTACCGGGCATCACATTGAATCACTTTATATTTTGAACTCTGTAACTAGGACTCCTTACACTCGATCTTTCATTTGGAGAGGGATTATCAATAATTAGACACTGTGGCCTTATTGATCAGCTAATCAATACCCACATTAATCACCAGTGGTCTAAAAACAATTCACTCTTTGCATTAAAAGGAATCCATGTGATCAAATTAGCATCTTTTGCTACAAGCTGAGCAAAGATGCTGCTTTCCAGAGGGAAGGAACGTGGAGAGAGAGTGTACTTTGGAATTTGGAGGAGGGCAACTGTTGTTCAATGAAAACCATCCAAGGAGAGTCAGGTTCCGATTATTAAGATTTTTTTTGTGCTGATATTTGTACCATCCGCAAAATATTATTACAAAAAGTGAGATGAAACGGATACAGTCAATAAGTGTTCATTCCTAGACCAGAAGCTATTTAATGTTGCAAAAAACACGCAGGTGTCTCAGTGGTTCTAGAAAACCGGCAGGTGTCTGTTTGGGTTTAGTAAAATCCGAAGGTGATCTGTTAACTGTCAAGAATGAAGAGTATTCCTATGTCCAAGATCTGCCAAACCCTCAGAGCTCCAGAGTGGACAGAACTCTTGCTCTTTGAGATGTGGTTTATCTGGTTTCAGACCCGAGTGACCTGGTGGGTGGGAGGAGGGATGGACAGGTAGTCTGTCCACACTACCTTTAATCGCACTGTTTCCCATGCTGTCACTCAAACCAGAGGCTGTCAAACAAGGTCACAGATCCATCCAGGGGCTTTTAATAATTTGGCATTACTTTCATATGAATAATTTATAATCTCAAAAGTAGGAGAGTATTATTTATGGTTAGTAGTTGTGAAATAATGAGGCACATAGTTTAAGGCTGCTTTTATTACTGAATGGTGTCCATACCATTGTAGGGAGTTAAATAAAAAAGAAGGTGGAAGTGGACTTTTTTTTTTCTTTTTAAAGATCATATCAGAGGCAGAAATGAAATATCACAGATGAGAATAATATTGGCTGTCTCTTCAAATTTATCCATTACAAACACCGCAAAATTTCTTTGAAACGGGAGCTTGCAGCAGTCTTCTAGTGGTTTCTTGAAGTCAGTCATTTTTACTCTCTGAGGAAATAAAAAACTGACTTGTTTGGTTTTTGAGTCTTGGTTCCTACAGGGGATACAACAATTTTAAGTATCATTTTTTATTTCCATTTTGGACTTTAAAGAATAAAAACTATTTTGTCAGTGCAAAAACTTGGAAAAAGTAGATGTGTATAAAGAAAAAAAAATCACCTGTTGTTTCACCAAAGAACTTTCACAAAAATAGGATCATAGCATACAGTTTTCTGTCCTATCACCCTTTGATCTTTTTCTACACTATTAAGTAGTTTTTGGAAATATTATTCTTAATGATTACAAAATATGCCACAATATGGATGTTATATAATTTATTTCCCCATGATTTAATAATTTAGGTTTCTTTAATTTTTTATTGAATATGAATAACTCTGATGAGAATTCTTGACCTTAACTGTTTAATCTATATTTCTGATTATTTTTTCATAACAGAGTCTCAGGAATGGGGTTATTGGGTTAAGTTGTAAGAACTTCTTAAAGCTCTTGATATATGTCACCAAACACTTTCCAAAAAGTTTGTAACAATTTACAAGCCTACCAACAGTGGGAATGTGTGTTACCTTGGAAAATACTGCCAAGTTGATAGGTTAAAAAATGGTAACTCTGAGGATGGGGTAGTACACACCTACAGCAACTCAGGAGGATGAGGCAATAGGACCACAAGTTCAAGGCCAGCCTCGGCAACTTGGTAAGACTGTCTCAAAATAAAAAATGAAAAGGACTGGGGGTGTGGCTCAGTGGTAGAGTGCCCCTGATACTTCAGGACCACATCCAAAAAAATATATAAATAAATAAATGAAGAAAATAGGTGAAAGTTAGGATTATTAGTGAGAAATTTTAATGTTTGTCAGCCATTCCTATTTGCTTTTTGAAGTAGATCTGCCTTTACCTGTTTTATTCTTATGAGCAGTTATCACTTTCTTTATTGATTTGTTAGAAATCTTTATAGAGTAAAAGATGTCACCCCATCTCACATTTGAAATCTATGTATTCACCTTGTAATTTAAGATAGCCATGGAGGTTCTGTAAATACCTAAGTAAAGACAGGCAGGTGTTCAATCTGGAATGCCCAAAGTGCTGTTTACAAAATTTTATAGTTAATATCTGTTTATAGTCAACACTTTTACTTAATTAGTAGATATTTATTAGTAAGTAGTGGATAATAATATACATATATAACTGTACACAACTTTGGGTGTGTGTATACGTATATCAAATATATTTATATTTTTGGGGGGAGGTGGGTACTAGGGATTGAACTCAGGGACACTGGACCACTGAGTCACATCCCCAGCCCTATTTTCTATTTTATTTAGAGACAGGGTCTCACTGAGTTTCAAATATATATTTGATACATGTCTATCTCATAACTTTTGCCTATTATAGACTAATAAAAAATCACCCTTTCCCTGTAATCACAAAATTTCTCACCAGTAGCTGGAGACTCATTTTAATACATGCTTGGGAGAAAAGAGATATTTAAGATGGCTTTCTTCCTCTTATGTTTACCTTTCCTTATTTTTATTGGTGCGTTGCAGTTGTACACATGGTGGGATCTGTTGTTACGTGTCTGCCCATGAACACACTATAGCAATCTAATGTGGAAACACTGTTCTCCAGCATTTCTCCTCCATCCCTCCCACCTCCCGCCACACGGCCCCTTTCCTCTATTCTACTTTGATTTCCACAAGAACCCCCACCCCCGATTTTATTTTCCTTTTTCTTCTCTTGCTTCCACATTTGAGAGAAAACATACAACTCTTGACCTTCTGAGTCTGGCTTCTTTCACTGAGCATGATGGTTTCCAGGTCCATCCATTTGCCCGCAGCTGCCATGATTCCGTTCTTCTGAGTGCGGCTCCATTGTGTGCACACCACCTTTCCTTTATCCACTCACAGGATGGCTTTCCCTTCTCCAGCATTCAGATTGGTGGGAGAGATGAGGGAGCACACAATTACTTTAGCTAAGGCAGAATTTGGTAAGTTCAGTAACGAAATGAAACAGGCATTGGCCAGAAGGAGAATAAAATCCAAGTAAGGTAGCCCTTTGTGGAGAGTGAATTTTGAAGTTTCTCTTATGTACCAGACACTTTATAGCCTGGCTCAGCCCCTTTAAGTCTTCACTAAACTGGTAGGTCTTTGACAAGAAGAAATTGAGAGCAAGAACAAGGTGAGGACTGTGGAGTGGGGAGGAGGAGGAGGTGGAGGAATGTTCCAGGCAGAAGGTCAGTGGAATACCTGCACCGTGGAGAGATGGAAACTGCAAGTGCATCTGTGTACGTGGGGTGCGTGCAGATGTAAGGGCCACAGGCCAGGCGACTCTGAATGCCAAGCCCACAAATAAGGAGTTCTGTTAGGAGCAGCAGGGAGCCATTGTGGGCTTCGGAGCAGGTGAGTGCCTCCAGCCAGCTATCAGACCCAGCTCACCTGTTGCGGGCTTGAAGTGCACATGGGAGGAGGAGAGGGGAGATGAGCACCCAGCCAATGCCAGAGGATCGGTGGAAAGAGAGGCTGGATCTAAGGGCAGGTTGGAGGCAGAGCTGGCAGGAAGTGGTGCCTGGCTACATAGGGTCAGGGGGCAGGTGGAGAGGAGAAGAGCATCAAGATAAACCTGAGGTTTGGAGGCTGAGCAGCTCGGCTCCCTGAGCGTAATCCCTGGGGGTGCATTTCCTTAACGTGGCCCAGGAGGCACAGCATGAGGTAGGACTGGGACCAAAGGCTTTGGGTTACCAGAGGAGGAACCCCTCCTCGCCACTCCTCTCAGGGCCTTATGGGCATACTGGTCACCTGAGGACAGGCCGGTGGGTGGCTTATCTCAATGACCTGCCTGAGACATACACTCACCTGAGGGACACTGGGTTGGTGTCCTTGCACGGATCCCATGTCCTTGCGCGGCTCCACTTCCTTGGGTGGTTTAAGAGTTAAGTGAAATCACAGACACACTCTGCAGTGTGATTGGCAATGGGAGGAGCTTGATAAGTGCTAGTTATTTAGTTGAAAATGGTAAACATTTTGGGGCTAGTTTTGAGCAGTAAGAATAGCAACACCCCCATGTTAAGTTCAAGCACGTAAGTACAATTGGTTTAAATAAAATCTCAGGGATGCAAGTTCACAAAATAAATATCTGAGAACTACAGAGAGAAACCTATGCTATACTGTACCAAAAAGAAAAAAAAAAAGAAAAAAGAAAGAAAAAAAGAAAAAAGGAATTATTATTACACTTGGTTTTATACATTTAAAATGTCTCTCTATTACATTAAAGTGACAGTAATTGTGACCGCGGGAACTCCAGCTACATTCTGGCACACGCACACTGCACATGTCCCTGGAGAGACACTGGTCGGGTGGAAGGGTGGTCTGGAGACAGAGTCTGGAAATATGAAATGCAAGGGGAACTGGGGCTTCCGTGGTGGCAGGGCCACTCAGGAGCCTGCTTGGGACGAGCCCCGCCCTTTCTCATCAGAACCTGCTGCACGCCGAGTTTTGTTTTCCTGCCTCCACATCTCCCCGAAGCTTTCTCTGCTGACATCTGGCTCTCTTGGAAGGCAGGAAATCAAAAACAAATTTGTTTACTTTCTTGGCAATTTCTTTTACATTCAAAGCTGTCTTAGTTTCTTGACATTTGAGAAATGGCTCTTGTTTCTAACACCATATTTAAAGCATTTTTGGATTCAGACATAAAAAAGATAATAATGGATTATAATGCATTGAGCAAACAAGAATGTGTAGTCTAAATAAATAAATAGACAAATAAATAGGGGTGGAGAGAAAAAGATTTCTTCCCTAGAGTAGAAATGAAACTAATAAACGGAGGCAGGATGAATCCTGCCATTTTTCATTATCACGCAGGAATCATTGATAGACAGTAAAAGTCGTGGGTCAGACTTTGATGAGGAACAGGCTTCAGAGTTCCGCAGGATCCATTCACAGTACGTCTCCAAATGAGTCATTAATTACATGAAGAAAATAGGAGCTTTGCAGTGGGGCTTCCGGCGGGCACACCTGTACCAGGTGATCTGCGGGCAGCATTGTTAGCGGCAGACTGACACTGTGGCCTCCTGATTTGGTCCCTTGGGAAGCACATGGATTCATTTTTGTGGTATGCCTGCCCCCAAACCCCTGCATCACCTGAATCTAACATAATTATGAGAAAACACCCTACAAATCCAAGTTGAAGGCAGCCATGCTAGAAAATAACTGGCTGTTCTTTAAAAAAAAAAAAAAAAAGTCCAGATCAGGAAAAACAAAGACACAATGAGAAGCTGAATTAAATCAGGCCAAAGATACACTGCACCTAATGCAATGGGTGAGCAGGCCTGGGTCCCCAACCCAGGGGAAAAGGGCTAGGAAATCATCATTGGGACCATTGGTGACACTGGCATGAAGGTAATAATGTCATGTCAGCATTCAGTGTCCTGATGTTGCTAACGACACGGTCATTATATAGGATAACACTCTCGGTCATGGGGAATACTCACTGAAGCTTAGTATAAGCAAATAATCTACACAGCTGATTCTTACGAGGTTTGGAAATATCCTGCATGTGCCCACAAGTGTGCATAGGTGTGTGTGCACATGCACACAGGCACACACATGGTCGGGCAGGGAAGGAAACGGAAGCAACTCAATTATAGTCCTTTTCTCAGAGAAGAGCAATTCACTGTTCTTAAAAGAAAGATGCTCTTTAAGCAACCAGAAGAATATGAAGACAGATCGTAGTTATTTTCTCACCTGCCTCATTGTGGAGTGTGTGGAAACGCAGGCCCAGACGGGCAGGTGACGCCAATGTGGGGACTGCCTTTGGCCAAATGGTTGGATATTCATTCAAAGGGGTGGCAATTTTTCTCTTTCTGGAAAATCAGAATGGAACTTTTCACATGTGATCTTAGACACTTGGCTTTTAAGAGGAAGTATAATCTAAACTAAAAAATTAGGTCTTTGAATTTAAGGCCCTCAATCATTTTTTTTTTCTGATAGGAAGAATTTTATTCAGTTTGCTTTATTGGTCATTCAACAGGTAAGACTCCCAAGGCGGAGAAGACGGCTCCTTGTCCCCCACTACATCTTGATCTTTCACTCTGATTTGCTCTCTGATAGAAAAGTATAAAGAGGGAAACTCACCTGGATAGAGGTCATGATTGGCAGGCTAGGCTTTGTAGATTACTAGTACTGGAACCATATACCAGGAGAGGCTGCACTTCAAAAACTCAGAGGTGGGATAAAATGTTTAAACACATCTAGAGACAAAACCATGTGGTAAGTGTCTTCTGTGACACTATCAGGAGAGCATGGTCTTGGCACAGAAGGCTTTGGCTCTGGTCTGAGCCAGATGGCTCATGTGTGGTGGGAACTGCTGAGGCCTGTGGGCCTTGGTCACTGACAGCTCTGTCTCCCATACAGGATGCACCAAGCATGCAGTGTGGGAATGAACCTGAAAGGACACCCTGCACCCCCAGAACAGGGGCTCCCAAATGCTCTGTTAATTCTCTCATCCACAGTTCCTTCCTGGCCCTGCTGGCTACAGAGTGAGCACACTCTGGCTAAACAGGCAGCTCAGTTCTGCCAGGCTGGGGCACCTCACAGGTGACACACAGGAGTCTCTTTAGAGCCTTTCTGCTTGGAGATGTCTTTTGGGATAGATTCAATTTTGAAAGTTCCTATCATTTGCCCCAAACCAACATGGCTTATTTTTATTTTTGGGGGGTACTGGGGAATAAACCCAGTGGCGATTAACCACTGAGCCACATCACCAGCCCTTTTTATTTTTATTTTTGAGACAGGGTCTTGCTAAATTACTAAGGACCTCGCTAAATTGCTGAGGCTGTCCTCAAACTTGTGATCCTCCTGCCTCAGCCACCTGAATCCCTGGGATTACAGGTGTGCACCATCACACGCATCTCAGACTTGGTTTAAACTCTTTCTCAAAATGCAGAGACTTGGTGTGAATCTCAACTTTCAGAAAGGGTCGGGTGGTGGGTTGGGTGGAAGCTGTTTGGATCCACAGGGGGCAGGTCCTGACCTGTCACTGCAGCCAGAGGAAACATTCTTCGACGTCAGCACTTCCCAGTATAAAGGGATTAGGAATTAAACACATGATAGATTAATACTCATTCTGTCTGGATAGAATTCACAGTTGCTGGACTTACGTAGAAGTACTATTTTCTATTTCTTTGCTTTCATTATTTTTAGACTAAACTCATGTAATTTGAGTCTTCTTAACTTACAGCATCTCCATTTTCAGAATAATCATATCTGAAATGAGAGTTTTTCAAGCAAAGTAAAATAAAACACCTATTTAATCAATCTAGATTTGATATAACATGTATCTTTATCATTTGTACATGTCACTTATTTTCATGACTTGGAATAACGTTGATTAAGATTTAAATTCAGCTCACTTTCAGTGAATTTTCCAACATGCTCTGTAGACCTGGGAATTTCACTGAAACTCTCCCCAAAGCAAACATGAACGCTCGTGTCTCCCATAAATCAGACTCCGCCAGTAGAAAAATGGCAAACCACCCCCTTGCCAGTCCTGGTAACCGTGGACTTGGTAATTAATGCAGCCAGTTCACTCACTGGGCCTTGAATCACTTACATCTGAGCTTGGGTATTTTGAATATCCAGTTTGACTAAAGCCTTAACATTCCGTCGGAGATTAGTGACAAATTATTTTTTCTGTCAGTTTTGAAGTGTTGCACCAAGCAGGTAGCGAGGTGTTTGCTTTACCTGCGTGTCTTGATTCTGAGTCCGAAAGCATCAGAATTAGTGTCTAGGTAGAAATTAGGATGAGACTTAATCAATTTGAGTTGATCTTAGCTTGATGCAATTCGGAATTAAAGCCAGTTTCAATTTGGCCGGTGCATGTTCCTGTTTGTTGTCAGAGTTTTTGCAGGGGACAGATGTGCTCCCGCTGCAGTCCCGATGGCCAGTGTGGGAGCAGACCCTGCTGTGTGGACGGGGGTGTGGTGTGCAGGCCTGGTTCTCTGGCTTGGTGGGACGCTCTGCTGCTGTCCTCCTGAGGGACTGTGCTTTGGTTTTGCATGTGTCCTGGGAATCATCGGGGGTGCCAGGTGCAGCTGTGGTGCCTCGCTCCAGGGGACATTCTCAGCCAGCCTGACCACTCGTGTGTCGTGGTGTGAGCTTCCTACTGCTCTTCCTTCTGAAGCCACCCTGGCAGATGCAGGTGAGTCTTCTGAAAGCCATCTGTCCTTGGTGTCATCTGTGATGGACCTTAGGAACTGAAGGGGGATCAGGAAAGTAAACGTATTGCAAAAAATCAACTGGCCTTGAACCTGAACACTTTGAGTTATTCAAAGCTGACATTAGATTAACACGTGGAGTGACTGGACTGAGACTTTGGAGCAACTCGAAGTGAAGGTTGTCTGGAGCCCTTCGCCCCTCCCCACCACGTGCTGGCTGCCTATTATACATGTATTTCCACCTTAAAGTTTGGAGGGCATGGTATAAAAGATTCAGAAGGCCTTCTCAATTTGGGGATCCTCCATTCCTTAGACACAGGCTGAAGAGCAAGGAAGACTGAGTGTTTACATGAAAAGGAGAACAAGCAGGCCCCACCCCTGCCAGGAAGCCTGAGAGCTGCCGTTGGCTGAGTGCTTCCTGAGCCCGCCTCGCCTGCACGCAGCTTGCTCCGTGTTTCCACCTAGGCGTCGACTTTGCACACTGATGGGGAAATGGGGGTTCGGAGAAGTCGAGTTGGGTGCCAGGACCCGAGGCTGCTGTCCGATGCCCACACCCTGCAGGCTCTCTGCCCCCTGCAACTCCCAGCAACTCAATAAGCGCAGCACTGACCTTCGAGCCCAGGAGGGGCTGGCCTGGGGAGCTGAATGTGAGGGTGACCTGGCTGTGACCCTCCACCCCATTGATTGCCTGGCCCATTAGACTGATGTGGTGGCCAGGTGTCTTCTTCCCCCACCTCTGCTCACTCCAGCTTCAAGCTGCTGGCTCAAGGTGAGCTTCCTGAGAAGGGATTCGTCCTGCCCAGATCGGCTGTCAGAGTGGGCCTGTTTCTGGGACCCCTAAGTGCTCCCCAGGCTTGGAGATGAGCACGGTGTGGAGGGTCCCACTGGGCTGCCTCCACTCCCTGTATCAAAGAGGATGGTCTTTTTAGCTGCTTCACTGTTCTTAATTTTTAGAAGATAGAAGATGCCTGAAGAGCTGAAGCTGGGTCATCTATCGCAGAGAGAGGCCTTTGCGGTTCTGCTCATTGGCCATTTAATTAGAGGAATGGAGGAAACACGCTGTCCTGGAAGCACATACTCAATATGGAAGAGAAATGGCTCCTCCGCACAGGAGTTGCCCCTGTCAAATCAATGCCGTGGGGTCACTGAGCACATCAATTCCGCCCATGTCATTTCAAGCCAGCAGAGGCTTGGGAGGTGTCTCCTCTTCAAAAACCAAAGTTTGGTTTGCAATTTGGGATGGGCCCAAACTTAATTGGTTTCTGGCAAGAACCCCTTGATGAAGCTGGTGCCCATCTGCTCTCTTGTAAACGACTTCCGGAGATTTGGAGAGTCCAGGGAACCTAGAGTTCTCTTCAAATCCAAGAATGAGAGGTTGAGTGCAGGGCTCCCAGGGTGACCATCTGAGTTGGGTGCTCTACTGGCTGGTGGCCGTGGCCTTGTTCTGAATCTGCTTCCTCATCCGTGTAAGCTCAGCCTCAGCAAGACCTTCATGCCTTGTTTTCTCTTTGGTGAAATATTTGCCCAAACTAATAATAAAATTCCTTCAAGTTCTTTTGATCTCTGATAATGTGCAGGGCTTTTATTTTTCCACCAACATCTCAGTTTCTCCTAGAAGTTTTCTTCCTTATGCATTTTAATTTAAAAAATGAATTTATGTCAAAATCTAAATGGGGCTTTTTAAAAAAAGATAGGATATTGAAAAGTTGTTTGGAAAAACAAACATACTGAAAAAATTTTTTGAAAGAATAGTCACGTTCAGGAAGAGGCTACCTAACCAGGAATCAGGATGACTCTATTGGCTCAAAAATCAAAACTGGACTGGCATTGGTGCAACAGCAAACAGAAGACAAGATGGATTAGAAAGTTCAGAAACACTCAGGTGCACCTAACAAGAAAGGTGGCTATGTCTCAACTCTGTGGCCACGGGCTTTATTATTTATTTTGGGCCCTGGGGATTGAACCCTGAGGCATTTATCCACTGAGCCACATCCTCAGTCCTGTATATATTTCATTTAGAGACAGGATTTTGCTAAGTAACCTAGGTCCTCACTAAATTGCTGAGGCTGGCTCAGGCAAGGGACTTTATTATTAGATAAATGGTATTGGGGTAACTGACTGGAAAAAATAGTTATATTTCTGCCTCATATTTTCTACAAAAATTAATTCTGTGTGGAATAAAAATTTAAATGTAAAAGGTGAAATGATAAAAAAATTTAAAAGGAATCATAGATGAAAACCATGAAGTCTCAGGGTGAAGAAGGACCTTCAAAGCGTGATGGCAAAAGCCACCAAGGGAAGGATGGACATTCCCAGATGCAAACTAGAGCACCAACCCAGGGAAGATCCGTCATGAGCTGGGGCAGAGTTCGGAGCTCTTTCAGGTAAATAGTGGAATGATTGTCCTGCTTACAGAAAATGTGCTCAGGACTTGAGCAGGCAATGCAATAAAGCAAGAAGGTGGCCAGGGAACACTCTAGATGTGTTCAATGCTACTTGCAAACAGGAAATACAAGCACAGGACAAAGTCAACCACGTTCAGCTGATATCCAGTGTAACTAGGAGATGGGAGGAGACGTTGTCAGACCACAGTTGTTGACCACATATCTTTTGACATGGCACATCTGTTCCTGGAAATGTATTCTAAAGAAAATGATTGGTTATGTGTGCAGTATATGTGCAAAGGTATTTTTATTGGATTTAAAAAATAATAGTGAACAATTGGAAGTGACTTAAATGCTTGGTAATAGGGGATCGGTACAGTTCTACAACAGAATGTGCTGTACACTTTTTCTTTTTTTTTCTAGATGCTGGGGACTGAACCATGACATTTCACCCCTGAGCTACATCTCCAGTCCTTTTTTATATATTAATTTTTTAAATTTTGAGACAGATTCTTGCTAGGTTGCTGAGAGCCTCACTAATTTGCTGAGGCTGGCCTCAAACTTGAGATCCTCCTGCCTCAGCCTCCTGAGTCACTGGGATTACAGGTATGTGTCCCTGCTCCTGACTGCAAACATTTAAGGATGTTAATATGGCTATATATTATTGAATAGAGAGCTACTATCTATTCTCGTGCAAAACAAATAAGAAAAGGACAGCACAATATATAAAGTTTGATTTCATTTTTTTTGATGAAAATATATTTGAATAAACTCGGAAGAAGTTGAGCAGGATAAACATCTAATTATTAGTGGGGATTACTAGGGTGGGATTAGATTGGGGGTGACTTTTAAATTTTTGTGTTTTCAATACTTTAAAATAAAATTCAAAAAATTTTCTATTATGAAAGAGTCAACAAATGTTGTTGAGGGTGCAGAGAAAAGTCACCCTGGCACCCTGATGGGAATGTAGATTAGGGCTGCCATTGTGGAAAACACGGGATGAGTTTCCAGAGGAATTAACAGTAGCACCACCCCCCATGCACAGAGGAATATTATTAGACCTTAAACAAGGAGATCCTACCATCTGTGACAACATGGATGAACTTGTAGGATATTAAGTTAACAATCCAGGCACAGAAATAAAAATATTGCATGATTTAATTTATATGTGGAATCAAAATGAGCACACAGAGATAGTGAAACAATGGTCACCAGGGGTAGGAGGTAACAAGGAGGGGTGCTTGGAGGATACAAAGCGGCAAATATGCAGGAGGAAGTCCAGGGACTTCTGATCAATATGTTCATTTGCTTAACTATAACTATTTTATATTTAATATGTATTCTATAATATACAAATACATAATAAAATTTAACTAAAAATTAAAAATTGTAATAATAGGACTTGGTTAGAAGAAACATTTCAAAATACTAACACTGGCTATAGTTAGGTAGTAGGATTGTAGGTGACTTAAGAATTCTTTCATGTATTCAAAAATGGTTGTATTACTCTTATGTTAAAAAATTAAAAAATCAGAATCAAAATCTATTTATGAACACATACACACTTGAAAAATTTGGAGATGATACATCAAAATCTTAATCGTGGCTACTTCTGTTGGTAAAAAGACTTAAAACTGTCTTTTCTTTGTTTATTTGTATTTACTAATTTTCAAAAATAAATATGTATTGCCTATTTAATAAATAACAAAATTATGAAATAAAGCACTTTGCAATTTTTACAGAGTTTAATTTACCTTTCTCATGAAGGAAAAAAAAAACTCACACATAAAAAGAAATCTGGAAAGAAAAAAGCAGAATAAGGTGAGCTTGACTAGCCTTTGGGAGGGAAAATTCATTGTGAAGTTTTCAGCCCTTTGGGCTAAGTCGGGACCGTGTGGGGGATGAGATTGCCATGTGTGGGTGTGCCCACTGCCACCCACGTGTGGCTTTGCACAAGCAGTGTGCAGGCGTCAACACCAGATCCGCCGAGTGTGCACCGAGGATGGGGAGTGGGCCTTATGGAGGGATCCTGGCTGCTGTAGAGCAAGCGTTGGTCCCTGTCGGGGTTCCTGAGCACTTCCACGTGGAACCTGGCTTCCCGCAGCACTGGGTGATGGTGGCTGTCCCAAGGAACGCCTCCCTAGGCCTGTCCCTCCTGTCGCCTTTTCCTCAGGTGCATGGTGCAGTTGACCGACCCCTGCACGTGGCCCCTGCAGGCTTTTGTTTTGGTTCAATTTCCTTCCGTTCTGAATTAACTGTGAGGGGCCCCTGCCTTCCAAGCTCCCGCTCTCTCTCCCGCTGGCCTCTGCACCCTCCAGGTGCCCAAGGTGTGCATCTCGTCCCGAGTCCCGACCCTCTGCACAGGTGCTTCTCAGTGCGCGCACCTGGATGGGCAGCTGGAGGCTGGGCTCGCCCCTTTCAATTCTCAGGATTCTGCGTCCAGGAGAGAGTGACTGGAGGCCCTGATTCTAGCTCCTGCTCACCTTCTCCCCTGGGCCTTCGTCTCTCCTTTTGGAAGACGAAGGGTGGGACTGCATTCAGAACCAAGAGGAGGGTCTGCAGAGGCGAGAGAGTGACGTCAGTGAGCGGAGCAGGCCAGCCATGATTTTTTTTTTTTTTCCAGTGCTGGGCATTGAACCCAGGGCGTGGCCTGTGCGGGGCAAGTGCTCTACTGCTGAGCTCCACCCGCATCCCAGGATGAAGTTTTCTCAGAAGATGGAAGGCTTTCTTGACCGATTTTCCTCACATTTGAGAAGAATATGGGTAGAGGGAACCACTGTATTTTTGTAAGAAAAAGCATAGCCCAAGGAGAGACCGCTGGCCACTGGCACCAGGCTGGGCATCAGGGTGCGTGGGCATGGCAGGGACGGTGGTGAACTGGAAGCTCAGACTAGGGCTGTCCCCCGATTGAGGCCATGTTGGAGTGCAGGACAGAGTTCTCAGGTCCTCAAGAAGGTTCAGAAAAGCCAGATATGTAGCTGTTTATGTTAAATCTTCTGTTTCTGAATGTTGACAAGTAACGTAAACATTTTAGAAACAGTAGGAGGCAAGGGCCCCACGCAGTGCTGGGCGGCAGGCTGGCTCGTCTGGATGGCAGGTGGCCCCGGCCGGGCCTCACTGCCCACTGTCCTACAGAGGTTCCTGGGATCCCTTTCAGACAAACGCCCTTTCAAGGAGAGCAGGATTTGGGCATGGATGCACTCTCCAGGACGGAGGTGGTGGTGCCTTGCGGGGCAGCTCCCCACTGAAGTGTCTCAGCTCCAGGCCCCAGAGCTGGGAGGATGGCAGAGTGCACGGGGTGGCATGTGACAGAGAGCACCCCGGGTGCCGCGGTTTGTGGAGGTCGCTGGGGCACACAGGGACCTCCTGGATCTGCCTGCAGCGAGGCGATGGGGACCATGCTGCTTCTCTCCTGCTCATCGCAGCCGCTGGCCCGAACATTTGTTTCCAATTCTAACAGTTACATCGCATGCTTTCATTGCACCATTGTCTAAAATATCGCCGAGGCCCTAACCGTTGTAATTCATCTTTTGTACTCTGTAATTTGGAGCCGCTCAGGCCAGAAAGGAACATCTGTACTGAAAGGTTGAACTCGACACAGTGTAGATTTCTACACTGAGACCGTTCTGGGGTCAGCTTCCTCATAAACTTCGTTATCACTGTTGGTTTCATTCATTCTATTTGACACATTAAGCTTCTGTATCTTGGCACAAAGGACACAATATTGCAGCATATTGGCAAGCTCATTTGCCTTTCCCAGCCAGTGTTGTGTCCAAATATCAATCCCGAGGGATAAACACGTGTAGATCGACTGCAGGAAAATGAAGCTGAGCAGCAGGTGGCCTTTTGCCGCCTAATGAACATGGCAATCTGTTACCATCACCTCCGCACTCTTCACCAGACAATTAGGCAACTAAGCATGTAATTATTCAGGCCAAGAGAAGAGGCGCTCCTCTAATTTCATCTTTCCATTGGTGCTTACTCACCCTCACTCCCCTCATTAGCGAGAGATTTTCCAGTCTATGCTAATTGGTTTCAATAACATTCATTTCAGTTGAAAGAGAACGATTCCGTTAATTGAGAATCGAAAGAATCTTTTCATTTTAAGTGCGTCCTGCTATGGAAATCTGAATACTCTCAACAGGTTTGAGTTAATGAAATTAAGTCACACAGCCATTAGTGGCGTAATAGAAATAAAGTAATTTATTTTCATTGAAGCATGTGCTATAGGTCTGGAACAATTAATACAGCCGAGGAGGGCAGCAACTTAGGAAAAAAAATAGGTTGAGGATAAATGAGAAGATTTTGCTTAGAATAGACTGTTTAATTCCTGGTTTAAAACGCTTCTCTGTTTAGTGCCACTTGCAATGTCCTTAAGTGAGGAGAGCCCATTTGTGCGATGGCAGCGTGCAATCACAGTGACTGGGTGGGAGAAGCAGGCCCTTCCCACCGCAGCCCCTAACTGCACCTGCGGGGTTGCGCTGGTGAGCTGTGCTGGGTATTTTGGCTGCAGGTTCCCGTAAAACTTTCTCAACAGAACAATTAGCCGTCCTGCGTTTGTCCCTGCTAGACAGCGTCAGTGTGTGATTCAGACTCCCAAGTCCTATGTCACCGCTCTGGTCCTTCCCTGGGCTGGGAATCCATTGCAGGTGCTCCATTCCGGCGCTGCCCAGTGGTTCCGGGCACAGAATCCTTAACATGAGATGCTAACAAACCGGTTCACAGAAAACCCTCCAATGAACTAAATGAGCAAAGAAAGATCTTAAGTGTAAATGAATCCCAGTCTTTATTTTGGGCTACATGTTACAATTCCCTCCTGACAAGGTATCTCGATTAGAAGACTGGGGTATTTTCTTGCCACTGAGAATTTATTTTTAAAGCAAATCTCTTCCAGAGAGTGAAATATTGAATACATTACTTGCTCACATACAAAAACTGCACCTGTATCGTGACACTTTTACCCCAATTCTCATACCTTATTTAGTTGTTATTTTTTTAATGGAATAATCAATATGAAACCCTTTTGCTTGCTGTCAGAGTAGCTGCCTGTGTGTAAAATTCCCTTTCCTTCTCCCACATAGGAACCAGAGTTCTGCCACGGCCATTAGTGTATAGTGCAGGTCTGCCTGTTTCTAGAAGCTCATGTGGGCGTTGGAGGGTGGGTGGGTGGGGTGGGTGCGTTATGCAAATGTAAGTCTATTTTTTTTTTAGTTAGATTCAAAAATGCATAATGGGGACAGACTTACAAAATAATACACTGCATAGTGTTATGAATATTTCAAAGAATTATTTCTTTATTTTGTGCATAGCTCAGAGTGCTGACATTTGATTTATAGCTGCACGGATGTACCTGGGGTTGCTAAGGTTACCCAATTTCATTCACCCGTGGATATCTGAGATCTACATAATGCCGTCACATCCTCCGCTGCATTTCAAAGTGATGTTGATAAATGGTGCCTTCCTTAGATGATATTTCCATTTAGATGTGATATATCTCATGATTTCTGTCTTTTAAAATATTGTGGTTGATGAAATTTTACATTATGTGCATATACAGAAAGCAGGGGTACATATTTTTTTCAGTTTTAAAGGCTGGGAAAACTAAGAGTGGGCTTCCCTTCCCCCTCCTAGCCCTGCACCCACTCTTGTGTGTTCAGGCTTCCTGTGACTAATATTGGCTCTTTTTCTAAAAAAGAAGGAAAAAAACCCCTGCACATTATTGTTTGTCTTATGTTTAGAGATATAACAAAAGACTGGCTAGTCACCTGCAACCGTTTCCATGATGTCTCATATCTCTGCAACAAAAGGGTAAAGCCTTTTTTTTTTTTTAAATGAAAACATCTTTTGAGGCTTTGATAACAAACCTACAGAAGTTATTTTTCCCAGAAGCTTTTTTTTGGAAGTAACACTTAGAAAGTTTTGCCCATAAAGTCTATCTACAATTTACAATACATATTTCCTATTGCTTGCGAGTGAGTACTAACCTGCTAGCTCGTAATGGATCCCAGTCCTGGGCAGAGGTCTGGTTCAGGTTCTCCCAACTTCAAAGGAGAAAGGGATTAGATGGATGGCAGAGAATGGTTAAAAACTCAAAATAACCATAAATTTTTGTGAGGAGAATGGATCTGGCTCCACGGGGCAATAAAGTCGCTGGTGGGAAGAGATGAGCGCATATGAAAGCCACGAGCCCCGTCTTATGAAGGACTAATCTGTGGATTATATGGTTTTCTTTCCCCCGAACCAGCTGGCTTGAATTCTGTAAAATTAGCTTTTACTTCCCTCACCTGAGTGAGAAAACAGACCTGGAAGGGGCTGGAATGATGAAACGCAGGGCGGATTTATAGGGGGCATGCCTGAGGCCTTCGGACCTGCGCTTTGGGAGGAAACGGCTGCCTAGCAGGGAAGGATGGGTGAGAGCCTGGAGCCCCCGGGGCGGGGGGAGGCAGCCCTGGGCTGGCAGCCACAGGGCGGCACAGCAGGGCTGCAGGGCTGGGGTAGAGAGGGAACTCCCACAGTGGTCCAGTGGGCTGGGCAGCCGGGTGGGTGACAGGCCCAGCCCCGCTCCCTGAGGTTCTGTTTGAATATTTTCAGGTTATAGCGTGGTGGCCTGCAGAGTTGCTTTGTTAGACTGTACAGAGTTAAAAACCATCTGAACGTGAGGCTGACACGTAACACTGGAAGGTCCCACAGGGATCTGTGCAATCAGAGGCCCTGGCACTGCTGCTCTGCCCGCCTGGGTGTAGCGGCTGTGCGGACCAACACCCCTCACAGCTCTGCCTCTGCAGTGTCCCAGGGCCTGTCCTTCCCCAGCTCCTTCTGGTCCATGCTGGTTCCTCGGGCAGGTGACCGTACTCCTGCCTGACTCCGAGCTCTTGACGCTTTGCAGCTCTCCCTTCTGCTCTGCCTGACGCCTGGCAGCGGTTGATGGTTGGGGAAGATTTGCTGAAGAATGGAAGAGAGCATGTTGCTTCCGCCTCACAGTCTGTCTTCAAGGACTGTCATGTCCGTGTTTGGATCTCCCGTGGCGGCACGTGCAGCGGTAAACATTCATTAAACTTTGCTCACTGGTGCACACGGATAGTGAGGCCGAGTGTCGCTGTGGGGAGACGGGTACAGTGGGGAGCTGGAAGACAGGGGCCTGCTGAGCTGGGGCCTGTGGCAAGCCAGCAGGACCAAGGCTGGCCAGGCCAGCTCCTGAAGGGGCTGCCACCCCCAGGCTTTGGGACAATGGCTGCTGGAAGCCCTCTCCTTTTCCTGGCTGCCTCTCCTGCTTTGGTCCCCTCTTGTCACCTCTGCAATCTTCTGTTTTCCCTTTAGATGACGATTCACACTTCACCCTGCTGTGTTCCTTCTGCTCCTCTCCAGGGTCTGATCTGCCTTCCTTCCATTTTCCTATATAACCATCTCCACACTGGTGATGCCCAATTCTGTCCTTTTTTTTCCCGGGTCTGGCGAGGGTCTGAGGTGGAGATGGGATGGACCAGGTGGGGCTGGAGAAGAGAAGTAATGATTCACACTCGCCTCTAGTTCCCATCCTGATCCAGACTGCCTGCTGATGAACTGTGGGGAGGGAATCAGGAGCTTAACCCTGGTGCTGGAGGTCTTGGGTTTGGGTTCTCATGCTGCCTCTGCTCAGCACAGGGCCCTGGGCGGAGCTGTTAACCCCTCTGGCCTCAGTGTCCTTGTTTGTAGAGTGAAAGCAATACCAGCCCCTTTTGGTAGCATCGTGGTGAAGACTGATGATCAAACACACCAGTGCTCTGGCGTGCCGGGCAGAGTGGAGGCGCAGCCAATGTTGGCTGCTGCCTGAGCCATATGTTTGCCCCCATTCCCAGGGTACTTTGGGGTCCCTTGACTAGAGCACCAGTTACGCACATATCTACGTTTCTAAATATTTTTGACTCTTTGGGCATAATCAAATACCATTCTTTGAAGAGACAGTTACTAGGATGGGTGAAGGAGAAGGACAAATGATAACTATGCATCGCTGGTGGCATACAGGGTCTTCTAGGAGTCTGGCCAGTGATATTTTAAGTACAGGTCCAGAATTCTTTGTCTGCAATTCTGAAATCAAAAGAGCTCTGGTCTTCAGCGACAAAATCTGGCTGTATGTATTTGATGGCCAAATGTGACAGGATCTGGCAAAGGGCTCTTTTCAGTCTTTAGTGTGAATATTCTGTTTTCTGCATGCTTTGTTCTGGAATGCTATTCCAAATCCCATTTGGCATGCTACATGACATATGATATATACTCTAAATTATGTGTCTAAAATTTAAAAAATTTGGAATGCCAAACCCATCCGTGTCCAAGGGTCTGTGGGACTGTATAAGCACATGGGTGCTTTTTGGAGCAGGGACCCTTTTATAGCTTCCTTTACCTACCCTTCCCTCCTCTACCAGGTCACCCTTATTAAGTCAGTATTTACTGAACACTTGCTTATTTGACAGATGCCACTCTTGGCTTTTAGACAGTGAAGAAAAATGTGGTCTTAGGTTTCCTGGGCCTTATATTGTACCAAGAGAAGACGTTAGGTAAGAGAAAGAGCGTCTCAGTGTTGGAAGAAAAGACAATGGGTGGAGAATCACTCTGTGGGGTGTGCGTGGTGTGGTGTATGTGTGTGTGGTGTGTGTGTATGTGTGTGGTATGTGGTGTGTGTGTGTGTGGTGTGTGCGTGTGTGGTGTGTCTGTGTGTGGTGTGTCTGTGTGTGGTGTGTGTATGGTGTGTGTGTGGTGTATGTGTGTGGTGTGTGTGTGTGTGTGGTATGTGGTGTGTGTGCATGTGTGTGTAGTGTGTGTGTGTGATACTCTAGACAGCCTCACAAGGAAGACATCTCTGAGGGGTGACCTTGGGCAGAAACAATCACAGCAAGCCACTCATGCAAAGAACTGAGCAAAGGTGTTTCAAGAAGAGCTAGTAGCAACTAGGAAAGCCCCCAAACCAAAAGGAATGCGACAGTTTGAGGAAAGAAGACACGTGCCTGGGGTGACACCAGCCATGGTGCAGACTGGTGCCCAGTGAGGCCTGGTACAGGCTGGTGAAGGAGGACCTTGCAGGGCATGGGAAGCATTGGGTTTTGTGCTCAGTCAGTGGGAGCCGCTGGGGCACCTTCTCCCGAGGGGATAAAAGGAGATGTGGTCTTTGTTCACAGTGGAGTTTTATCCCGCCATAAAGAAGAATGAAATGTCATTAGCAGGAAAATGGATGCACCTGGAGACCACCGTGTGAAGCAAAATAAGTCAAGCTCAGAAGGTCCAGGGTCGTTATGTTTTCTCTCGTATGTGGAAGCTAGAGAGGAAAAAGGAAAAGAAAGGTGTGTGGGGGGGAGGCAGGGATCTCATGAAAATCAAGGGCGATTGGTAGAGGAAAGGGACCAGGAGTGGGAGGAAGGGAGGAGCGGGGAGTGCTGGGGAGTGACACTGGCCAAGTCATATTATTATATTGTGAGCATGTGCGAATAGGTGACAAAAATCCCATCATTCTGTGTAACTGTAATGCACCCAGAAAAGATGAGAGGAAGAAACCACTCAGCTGAGAGCCCACCGCATGCACGTGCATTTGTCAGTACTTGTGAATGATTTAGTTATGTAATTCTGTATTGCATATAATGCATAGATCATCTGCAAGTAACAGATCCTCAAATAAAGGTGACTTTATTCTAAACTATCTGGTGCACAGGTGTATGGAGGAGGCCAATCCAGGGCCGATGTGGGGACTCAGCCAGAGGAAGGACGCAGGGTCAGTCTCCTTCAGGCTTGTGGGTTCGCCATTCCTAGGTGTGGCCCTCATTCTTACAATCCAAAGCAATAGCCAGAGCTCTAGCCATTGTCTCTGTCTTCTAGTTGGTATGGTAGATTGAATGGGAAAGAACAGGCCTGGGCCATCTTCTAGGGGTGGTTCCTGGGGAAGTTGACATGGCACCTCTATAGCTCATTGGCCAGGACTTGGTCACATGTCCACATGGAACTGTCAGAAAGTCTGGGAAATGCAGTCTTCCTTCTGAGCAGCGTCCGCTCAATCAAAACTCAGATTGACTGCTCCAGAGGGAAAGGGCCAGGTGGCAAGGGCCATTTAGGAGTCTCCCTGGCATCTGATGGTGTCATGCTGCTCCATCTCAGTTCATTAAGACCGGATGTGACAGAGATCTGCGAGGTCAGTGTCTCCTGTGGAGACAGACACACAAGTCCTGCTTCTCCCAGGCACCCGACTGTGGTCCAGAGGGTGATGTGAAGTCCCCGGTGTCACAGCCATGGGTTCTCCTGGGGGGGTGTGCTGCCTCCTGGGGTTTCTCAGCAGAGTGGGGCTGTTCCTCTACCCAGGTAGGCAGTTCCTAGCCCCACCACTGGTACAACAAACTGCAGCCTACAGAATTGGGAAGAATGGGTGGATTTGGTTGTTTTAAGAATGCCAACCTCGAAACCCCAGAAGCACCATTCTGAAAGGTCAGTGTTGACTAAGCTCATCTATTCATTCCCCAAGGAGAGAGCTAGAAGTTTGGGTCAGCAAGTGTGAGGTTTAGACCAGGGAGAACTCTTTAATAGGTGAAGTCTTCTAGATCCCAGAATCAGTTTCCCTTTTTCCTCTTTTCTTATTTTTTAAAAATATTCATGCCCTGATGAGCAACAAATTCCCCAGAGCAGAATGGAGATGACCCCGCGGAGCAGCAGGCTCTGTTGATGGGAATTGCTTTTACCTTCTGCAAAGAGAATAGGCCACAAAGGATCAATCTTTTCTCTGTTGTATCTCTTTCAAGTTGAACTGCATTGGACAATGAGTGGATTAAAAAAAAAATCCTGTGGCCTGGTGTGCCTCAGATACATTTGCCAATTTTAACATCATCCCCCAAGTTATATAAAACTGGAGAATAAACGCTCCAGCCTCCTGTCAGTGAGCAGTTTACTTCCCAGGCAGGGATCACATTTGTAACAAATCTCCTCCGAGATGCATTTTGTAAGCAAAGTGAAGAAATCATTAGCGAAGCAATATTTGAAAAAGCAGACTGGCCCCATTCTGAAAGCAACTCCATTTTAACCTTTAAAAGATATCATTTTACTTACCAGACTGCTTATTACAATTACCCAGTGTTTTCCTTGGCCCCTGGCTCCACTAAACATATGTTTTATAGCAAGTTCTCAATTACATTATCCTGACGGCTGGCTCATAAGGGCAGGCTATCAAGCAGAGAGACTGCAAAGCGGGAAACTGGCCCTCATTAAGTTTATAGTTTTATTACCTTGTTTAGGACACTTTTTCTTCCCTTTCTCTCACTGGTTTTCTTTGGGTGTGGGTGACATTTCTGTCCCTCTTTCCCCCATGACTGGAGAACTTGTGTGCAAGGTGCATTGGAGGGAGGGCTGTTGTCCGGCTGTGTCATGCCTGTCCCTCCTCTCCGCCAGTCCCCCTTAAAGCAAAGCGTTTTCCTGCCTCCCAAGTTTACCTGCACGCCAACCCTTTGTCATTCAATGTCACTGGAGTTACATTTTGGTCTAAGACTGGTTGCTTTTAGCAGGGGATGAGCTCTTCATGAGCTTGCAAACCCACTTGCAAACCCACTTAGATGGACAGATCTTTAATAAATGATGTGCATTACCTCTTCAGCCTGGCCATCTTTGCTTGTTGTGGGAGGCAGTTGCTCTGAAGCCCAGGGTCAGCCTTTGGGAGGGCAGAAGTGGATTCTCTCACCGCAGAACTCAGGTCAGCTGAGCTATTTTAATTTACAGAACATTACACATGCATAAATATATTGATATCTCCATGTTCCGACAAGGGAATTAAATCAGCTTGAATTTATGTAAAATGTGTTATCATTATTGGACGGGGAAGGAGGACCACGCTGAGGCACCAATATCATCTGGCCACTGCTAATTATAGGCATGTGAGAAATGGCTGGTGGTTGTTTCTGAACCCAGACAGTCTGTGGATGTTGATTATGAGGAGCTATTATATATTGATAGGTTAGGATTTATTACTGAAAGTATCAACCAATTGCTCTGGATTGGATGGTAGTCGGACACTGGGGAGTCGGTCTTGGAGCTGTTAGACCAGGGCCATCTATCAGGAGGAGGGGAGAGTATTCTATCAATTAAGGAACAAGCAATTCTACTGATTTGCTATTGGCAGACTAATAGAGGTAATGGGTTTTCCTAGACAGTCCAGGTACTGTCAGCCGGGTTGGGGAAACAGTGACAGTAGAAAAATAGAAGGGCAGTTCATTAAGTCTGAATGAAGACCGGGGCCAGCAGGGGAGGTGGAGGACCTAGGCTGCCTGTCCCGCCCGGCAGCTTCGGTCCAGTCATGAATGTGGGTGCCTTTTGTCTGTGGTAGAGGCAGCATGTGGAGAACAGGGGATGCTCCAAAACTGCCAACCATGCAGCATCCTGGCCCTGTGTATCTGTCAGCTAGCGCCACCATGATGCTGCTTTAAAATCTGTGGAAGCTCAGTGCGCTAAGGCACTTGGCTTTCTGCTAATGGACTTGTGGGTCATTCAGCTGCTCTTGGCACAGGCCATGGGTGGTGCTGGCCATGGGTAGCGCTGGCCCACATGCTCATTCCAGAGCCTGGGCGGATGGGGCAGTGGCTGGCACAGGAGGCTCTGCTCACATCTGTGACAGACCTGCAGGAGAGCTCTAGGCAGACTCCGAAAGGAGGGGTCAACCTGTGACAGTCCTGTGCACCGACATCCCATTGGTCACATGGCCAGCCCAAAGCCAAGGGCAGGGAAGCATGCTCAGCTCAGGGGCGCACTTAACTGTATAACTGGAGGCCCGATAAAGCGGCCCCTCCTCCTTCACCCCACCCCAGGGCAAGGCCACCATCACCAGAAGCAGTGCTTGTTCCTCAGTCCTCCTCCTCCTTGGGCTGTCATAGAGTTACATTAAAGCATAAAAATCAGGCTGACTTAAAAGTTGAATCTAATTCTTATCATTAAGACTGTGCAGTGCTGGGAGCGGTGGCACATGCTTGTAATTCCAGCACTTGGGAGGCTGAGGCAGGAGGATTGAGAGTTCAAAGCCAGCCTCTGCAACCTAGGGAGGCCCTAAGCAACTCAGTGAGACCCTGTCTCTAAGTAAAATACAAAAAAATAGGGCTGGGGATGTGGCTCAGTGGTGGAGTGCCCTGGGTTCAATCCCCAGTACCAAAAAAAGAAAAGCAAAGAAAAGAAAAGACAAGACTGTGCAGCAATGCCCCTTGCTGCTGCAAAAGTCATTTCCAAATCAGAGTTGCTCTCCTCAATCTTTCTCTTGTTCTCAAACCTAAGGAAATGACACGGTGGCTGCTGATCCTCCGCAGTGGTCAGAGAGGACTAGCAGGGCCAAGGCAGAGCCCTGGGCCTCCACATTGGGAATGGACAGAGGGCCAGCAGGGCGGGCGTGCCTCGGGGTCTGCACAGCCCCAGGAGGGTACATGGACGGGTGCTGCTGTGCAGGGCGCAGCTGGAGTCCCGACAGGAGGGCTGCGCACAGTGGGCACCTGTGTCCTGCTCTGTGCCCTGTCCCCTGCACAGCACCCGACTCTGCACAGGGTCGACCCCCAGTAGGGTTAGTTCTCCTCTGGGGCCCTGGTGCTCCTTAATGACCTCCCAGCCCAGATGTTCCAGGGGCTTTGAGCTTTGGACTGGTCTACTTGGCAGTGCCTGGGTTTCTGACCTATTTCCCACACTGACCCCTTCACCCTTATTTCCACAGCCCCTGCCTTAATTAATTGTCCCAATCCCCCGAGGTACTTTTTCTTCTTTTTCCATCCCGCACCTAATGAACAACAGCCTGCCAATGTTTCGCCCCCAATGTGTCCTGAATCCTGTTCTTTTCCCTGCAACACTGCCCTGGCCTGGGTCTCGACAGCTCCTGCTAGTGCCACCATGTTACCTACCACCTGGTCCCCTGCCTCGGGTCTCACCTTCCCCTGTGTCTTCACTGCTGCCAGAAGGACCCTACTTAACATGCAAATCTCTGCATCTGAGCCCCATCTCCATCACCTGGGGCAAGTGTAAGCTCCTTACAGGAACACAGGCTCTCTCGTGCCCCCCAGCTTCCTGCCCCGCCGCTCCCCCAGCACTCAGCACCCCAGGCTTTGCATGGCTACTGCTCTCTCATGCCTCCTGGCCCATCTGGTGCTGGTTTGTCCCTGGTCAGCTGATTTCTGTGCCTGAACACCTCCTATTTGTTCTGCAGTTTTGACTCTGATGCCATCTCCTCTGGCTGGGTGGGGGGTCCTCCTCCCACAGCACCTGTGCATGCCTCCACAGGCTTTAGATAATGTCTCCTCTCTGCCTGTCTGCTGGCCCTGCCAGGCTGTCAGCTGTGTCAATACAGGGACTTTGTATTTGTCCTGTCATCTCCAGCACCCAGCATGGCCCCCAACGTATAGAAGATGCTCAGTGAATATTTGTTGGGCTGAGCACACTCTGGACAGGGCTGGTCCCTTGTCTTCCTCGTCCTCGCCAATCATTTCCTCGCCTCTGATTTACCAGCCTTCAATGACGAGAAGTCAGTGTGAGGCTGAGGTTTTCTTTTGGAGCCTAAAATTGGTACATTTGTCATTGTACACTTAGCCAAAAAAGAAAAAAAAATCAACTTTGATTTTTTTGGAGGCTGCATTTGAAGATGAAAGGTTGACGTATGCATCATGATACAAAGTAGTGTCTTTTCAAATGATCTCGCTTCAACCTTCCCAATAAAACAAATGAACTGTGTTCCTGGGATTTCGACTTGCTGGTTTCTTTTTGACACTAAAATGAAATGAATGTGCAAAGGCACAAAAACAGTATGTATCCTCAATTGAATAAAAGCTCACCTTTATCTCCCTTTGACCCTTTTATTTTCACAATACTAAAGAAATATTAAAAATGGTAGGGGCTGGCGAATTTTTAGAAAAGGGATCAGTTTCCACTCCCTTCCATCCATTGCCCTAGCGTAACCTTGACCTCCTCTTCCGCTCGCCTCGCAAACCCTTCCCCGGATTGGCTTCTTCTGCTTCTGAAGCCCACAATGGAGGCCCACACAATGGAAAACCCTCTGCTGCATCAGTCATTCTTGGACTCCATCCCCTGGGGCTTGTGTGGGGCTTGATCTCATCCCTGATCTGTGTCTCTGTGGGGAAGGCTGCCACCAGAATGGTCTCCAGGAGCCTGGGTGCCACCCCACCCCAGACGGGCTCGGAGCAGCAGCAGCAGGACCTGATGATGGGAGGCAGAAGGGGTGGCCCAGTGGGTGCCATTGGTGGATGGAGGCACAAAGGAAGCCCCACTCTCTGTACTGTGCTGCTCCCACAGTGTCTCATCCTCGGATCCGTGGCCATGGTTACTACCCATGGCTGAAAGGTGCTGCTCTTGGAGGGGAGCTCTAGGGAAACCAGGGGCACTTTGCTCTCCTCTAGATCTGCTAAGGGCCTGGACATGTGTGTATGTGTGAGTGTATCTGTGACTATGCTTATGTGAAGCTATCTGTGGCCATGTGTGTGCATGTGAACACATGTGTGTTTATGTATGTGAACATGTGAGGTCTGTGTGTGAATGTTAGGGTGTTTGAGCACGGGTGCAGCTTGTGAGAGTGCACAGTATGCGTGTTTGCCTCAGGGTCTTGAGCAGCCCCTGCCCACCCTCCAGCTCCCTGTCCATCATCCAGGTGCACCTGCAGCCACTTGTGCCTTTGGCCACCCTTCTGCCCTGTCTGGGTCTCCAGGCTCCTCTCAGGAGTTGCTTCTGTACCTGCCATGAGTATGAATGACAAGGACCAGAAGAGAGGAAGGGTCTGGGTGAGAGTCAGGAAAGACTTGCTGGAGGGCAAGAAGGCTGGACAGAGGGGCCTGTGGGCTTGGAGAGTCCTGGGGCACCAGAGGTGGTCCTTGCTGTCTTATAAGTGCTGACATGCTACCATCCCCAGTGGGAAAGGGTTCAAAAAGGTGCTGCCCAGAGCAGGACACCTCTGCTGAGGAGATGGGATAAAGATGACCATGGTGAAGTCTCTCTCCTGTGTTCCTGGGCAATGTAACCCCGTCAGTCACCTGTCTCTCCTCCCATTGAATCTGGCTGACCTGTGATCTATTTTGAGCAAAGGAATGTGGCAAAAGCAACAGGACACTGCATAACTGCTGAGTCTGAGCCTTACGATCTGTGCAGCTCACCCCCTGACCTTGGGAGTCCAGCTTCTGCTGCCAGAAGCTCCCTGGATAGGCCTTTGGAGAGAACCCAGTAAAAGCCCCTTCCCTACAGTAAACACTTCTGCAGGGCAGACTGCTCCTTCTGTGACATGATGAATATTATGGAAGATGGTGCCTGGGCGTGTGGGCTGCCCTTCGAGGGCCTGGAGCTCCTGGCAGGCTACGTCTCCCACTGTGAGGCAGCTGAGCATTTCTTCTGAGGCACAACTTTTACTTAATTATTAGAAAGTTCTAATGAGCATCATCTCATTTGCCTGGTTTGAAAAACTTCGTTTATATTCTTTTAATCTAGAGGGAATAGGTTCAAACTGCAGGTTGCCAGCTGGGAGCCTGAAACCCTCCTTTGGAGTCAGGCGTGGTTGCTGTGCAGCCTGAGAAGGCTCAGAAAGCTGGGCTCCCCCTGGCAGGGTGCAGGGCACGGCATGGGGTCTTCGGTCTGCCCATAGAAACACCTGTGTCAGAGGATGCTGGTGGCCTGGCCCCTCTGCCTGGGAGACACCTGCACACTTTGCCAGCCCTACATCTGTGCCCGCTGCTGGGGTGGCTCAGTAAACCTGTGTGCTCCCACGGTCCTTCCATGCTATGTACCTGGGACGCCCTGAGCTGCAAGGGTGTCTGTGAAGGAGTGAGCAGAGAAGGCCCCGTGCAACGCTCACCAGGATGGCCCGCAACAGACGGCCAGTCCCTGGAAGCTGGCCCCGCTCTGCTCAGCACTGAGCTTCGCCACAGCAGTTGGCCCTCCTGTGTCGTGGGGCGTGGGGACCAGGTGCTCCCATGGACCTGCTGTATGCAATGTGTGCCTATGCAGAGTCACTAGACCCCATGACAGTGGTGACCTGGAAGGAGGTGCTGTCCCATATCACAGGAGGAAACTGGAGTAGAGAGGCAGGCTCTGCTTCACGTTCTGCACTGGGCAGATGGTAAGTCCTGGGCTCCTCTGTTCTCAAACTCAGCTCTGGTTTCCCACCCAAATTTTATTTTGACTCCATTCTCTGCCTTGCCTTTCTCCTTTCCAATGTGGAAAATCAAACTAAAGCAATTCCTGTTGGTAAAGTCAGGATAAATTTGGCAACCCTCTCCACGTGCAGCACAGTAGGTCAAGCAATAGACTAGATGGTTTATGCCAGCATTTCACAAAATGGGCTCTGGGGACCCTGATCCCCAGATGTGGCTGATGTGAAAGGGTGAGTGATCAAAACATCTGTTGGGTTCTGGGCGCTGTATGCTTTGGAGATTAAGAGTACACACTAGCAGGGCTGGAGTCATGGCGCAGTGGTGGAGCGCTTGCCTAATACATGTGAGTTCCTGGGTTTGCTCCTCAGCAGCACTTTAAAGAAATAAAATAAAATCAAGTTACTGTGTCCATCTACAACTAAAAATATTTTAAAAGAAGAAAAAAGTCTATGTTAGCATGTTAAAGTCTCTGCGAGGAGTCTTGCAGTTCAGCACCTAAAGTGGCACCTCTAAACATTCCATTCTGCCCCATATAAGTTTGGTAACTTTGGTTCAGATATTTTCTTTCCTGAATGAAGGGAATGCAATTTAAAATTTGCAGTTCTCTCCTTCTCTCTCTCTCTCTCTCTCGTTTTTTTTTTTTTTTTTTTTTTTTTTTGCATGGCTGAACTATGTATGTCTGTTTCTCTATTATTTTTCTTAATTATTGTTTAAGCAAATCTTAAACAGACTTTCCATGTTCCTCCCGTTCCTTTTCCTTCTCTCTCTCCCCCTCTGTCCTGTCCTCTTTCTTGTCTTCCTTCCCTTCTTGCTCCTTTGTTTCACGCTCATGTTCATCTTCATCTTCTTCTAGAACAATCAGCTCTCCACTCTGGGTTACCCAGAATGCTAGAGACAGAAAACACCTGAATTTGAATAACCACTTAACAAACTCAATCACATTTTCCTTGGACCCAGATGGATAATCGCAGGTTAGGTGGACCACGCACACACGCAGCCCGGGGAGGGCAGGGGTGGCCGCCTTTGCCCACCTCGTCCGACAGCGCGGATGAGCAGCAGGCAGCACACGCTGATGAAGCTGATGAGTGACGTGGAGGTGGGGGCGGGTAAAGAGTGGGTGAATACCCTGGATGCCAGGACCATGGTCTTTTAAACCGTGGACAGGCTGGATTCAA
The DNA here is from genome assembly GCA_020662805.1 of Glaucomys volans. NCBI lineage: Eukaryota > Metazoa > Chordata > Mammalia > Rodentia > Sciuridae > Glaucomys > Glaucomys volans. The sequence goes on along the minus strand of JAJEJO010048469.1, from coordinate 73,539 downwards.
CAAGACATCATTTAACAGGGATAAATTTAGAGTTATGCTCTTAAATCTAGAAGCTGCACTGTATATAACTATAGTATCAGATGACATGACTGAACAGAACCCAATATAAAAAACCCTGGGGTTTCTAATTTGATTGTATGTTCAGTATATAATCTTGTGGTTTCCATTTGAAAATGACAAAATAAAACATTTTAACCCTCAAAATTCACCCAAAAATTAAAAAAAAAAAATAAAGACAAGGAAAAAAACCCTCTTTATTCCATGAAACCAGAAAAATGACACAGCCCAAGCCGCAACGCTGCAAGTCCACGTGGGAGTGCGGTGACTTCTGGGTTGAGCTGAGGGAGCTCGGGAGAGGCGCAGTGTGATCCTCCACCCAGCAGGATTCTGGTGCACAAGCCTGAGGGCGGCGGCAAGGCCTCTTACAGGGTCCCTGGCTGGGTCTCAGCCCACGCTTCTGGAAGCTGGGCAACACAGGCCTGCAGAAGCCAGGCCCACTGCTCCTTCTGCTGCCAACCACGATGGAAGAAGAGAGGATATCAGAGCGAGAGGTGAGGCAGAGGGTGAAAGAGGAGGTGAGAGGAAACCAGCAATTCCAGGTCTGAGCTCCAGGCTCGCCACCTAGCTTCCTAGCAAGCCCAGATGGTGCAGAGGAGCCTGGGCAGCTCAGGCTGCTCAACCTTGGTGAGAGGTTTCTCTTTAATAATGTGTCCAATCTGTTTGTTAGCGGCAGCTACGGCATTGCGCACTAGTACCTCTTCCTTTAATGGAATTATGTGTTCATGCTCTCCCGTCTCCATGGTGATAGCTGGGTTTGCCCTGGCCAACAGGAGGTGAGCTCATGTGATGCCAACAGAAGCTTGAAATGTGCTTGCCTGGATTAGTAGCCCTTTGTGTCCCTGTGACTGCCATGGGGACATGGGGCCTAGGCACCTGTTTCCCCTTTACATCACCCCACAATAAGAAGGAGAAGACGTTAACCTTACAGCAGTCACGGAGCCACGCCCAGCTGAAGCAGAGCTTTCTGGCACCCCGTGAACTCACAAACAGGCATTTGGTAAAATGCTAAATTTAGGGGGCGCTTGTTAAGCAGCTTTTAATGCTACAATACACCAGAAAAACTAAGTGAGGATTCTGATCTCCTCAGCTCCTCCCTCAGTCTTCCACTAAGCCAGTCCTATGGTTCTCTCAAGCAGGAAATAACTCCTTGCAAAACTAAGCAGAAAGATAGGTATTGGGTATGAAAATCTGCCCTAACACAGACAAAAGGAAGATGAAGTGAGCATCTGCCTGAGGAATTATTCCCAGAAAATAATGGACATTTAAAAATAGGTCTCCAAACTGGGCGTGGTGGCGCACGCCTGTAATCCCAGCACTTGGGAGGCTGAGGCAGGAGGATCGCGAGTTCAAAGCCAGCCTCAGCAACTTAGCGAGGCCCTAAGCAACTCAGTGAGACCCTGTCTCTAAATAAAATTCAAAATAGGGGTGGGGATGTGGCTCAGTGGTGGAGTGCCCCTGGGTTCTATCCCCAGTCCCCCCCCCCAAAACACGCACACACACACACACACACACACACACACAATAGGTCTCCAAATTTCAAAGACATCAGAGACAATATGATCTCTTTAAAAAAATAAATTCAGAGAACTGATGCAAGAATTGAAAAAAATAAGCTGGGCACGGTGGCTCATGTCTGTAATCCCAGTGCTCAGGAAGCTGAGACAGGAGGATTGGGAGTTCAAAGCCAGCCTCAGCAAAAGAGAGGTGCTAAGCAACTCAGTGAGACCCTGTCTCTAAATAAAATACAAAATAGGGCTGGGGATGTGGCTCAATGGTGGAGTGCCCCTGAATTCAATCCCTGATACATCCCCCCTCAAAAAAAAAAAAAAAAGAATTGAAAAAAAAAACCACCAAACAATAATAAAACTAGTAAATAAAGAAAAATAACTCTGTCATGTATATCTAAAAAGAACAAATTAAAAAAAAAGAAAAAAGAAAAAAACTGGGAGATGAAAATCACATTACAAGTTACAAAACTAGAATGAAATTGACCAAAACCTGGCTAACATAAGCTTGAGAAAATTAACTGCAAAGTAAATGATATGTGGAAATTCTATATATGTAAAATTGATTTACCCAGAGGCAAAAAGGTACAGAAAACATATTTAAAGATGTGATAGAAGAAAATTTTCCCAAACTAAGGGAAGACTTAAGTCAGTATACCAATGAGTATGTCCCAGAAAAAATCAGTACAGAAATTCCATGCCAATAAATTATAGTGGATTTACCACAATCCAGGAATAAATAATCATGGACAATGAGACTTAAAAAGCAAAAGGAAAATATAGAATAAGGAGTACCTAGGGGATGTCTAAGTCCATGACTTGGTTTAGAAGCTCTTGGGGATTGAATTGCCAACTTAAAAAATGTAGCCACGCCTAATCGAAAATTCTCTTGGGAGTCATAAAATAATTTTGTTGTTTCAATAAATATAAAATGAATATGGAAAAAAAGAAAATCAATTGAAAAAGAAGAGTACAAAGGAAAATTCAGCTTATTAGATATTAGAAAACCGGGAGAGTCTGGTCAGGAGAAGTGGCTGGAGCTCCTCCCTGCCCTCTCTAGAGACAGCCGGGCTGTCCTTCCAGGTCCTGCGTGTAGCTCACCCCCTCTGGAGAGTCCTTCGTCTTTCCTGTGTGTGTGTTCACAGCATCTTGTGTCCACACATGGCATGGAGGGAAAATGTCCTGCTCCTTACTTTACATTGCCAGTACCTACGCTAATCAATCACCAGCACATGGTAGAGACCCAAGGTCTATCAAATGAATGACCGAAGAAAGAGTAAGGGGAGGAGAATAATCTCGATCATACAGACGTACCTGGAAGACTAAGAGTGGGGGTCCTGACGCTCAAGCTCCAGTTGTGCATGGATTTTGCAGTATGTACCAATTCCTGACAAGAAAAAACTAACAGATCAAATCATTAGTGATCAGCCCTGCCAATTATCTTTTGGAAACTCAGCACCCTTTCCTCCAATTCTGTTTTTTTCTGAACCGCAGGAGCTGGAAGCTGGGAGCTGCTTTTCTGGGCATTGTGGCCTCAGGATTCCAGTTAGCCTACACAATGAGAACAAGGTGGGGGTTCGGGAGGCAGGTGCGATGCTGGAGGCTCCGCTGTTGCCCTGGCAACGCAGGTGGATCTCAGGACTCTACAGACGGTGGGCGTAGGCTCTGCCCTGGCCACCTCTCCTGATAAGCCCCCGCTGTGGTGTGGCAGGCTGCTCTCTCTCTCGCCACCCCACACTTCCTGCAGGTCCACCTTAGCAGGCCTCTGATTGCCCCAGTTAAGTTCTCTACTGCTTGAAGCACCCAGAATAGTTTCTTACCAACTAAATTCGGGCTGGTCCATTATAGAATTAATAAACTGAAATTTCCTTGGTACATGTTAGCTGATGCAAGCCTTCAGTTGTTTTGTAAGTTAGAGTTGCTATTTGATGGTTTAGCTCCTTGGAGTCACTCTTCCTACTCACAGAACTTCAGTTTCCTTTTGGGGAATACTTCCTGCTACCGTGTGTGATTTTGTTAGGACGGTGCATTAGGGTCCTGCTCTTTGGCTCTGAGCCTCCCTTTCCAGGTCCCCCCTTCCTCCATCATCCAGTGTGCACCGTTATGGACATGTGTCTTAAGTTGAGAGGTCAGGTTTTCTTCTTTGGACCTTTAACCCAGGAAGAGACTGACTAAGGTCAGACCTGATGTCAGAATGTCTCTACCTCAGTCATTCCTTTGCTGAGACCCTGTAGAATTATTTGGTTCTAAAAAACTATGTTTTTAGTGGATTCTCTGAATTTTTCCAAATCATCACAACATCATTTTTACTCTTATCCAAAGATGGATTTGGGTGCTTATAATCAAAGAACTCTGATGTATATATAATCTGGGAACAGCCCAAGTCGGCTTTTAAATTATTTTCTAGAACACTGAAAATTGTAGAAAAATACACCTCTAAATTATTTCTTTCATGGGAAGGATAACATTTATTTATTCATAATCACATTCTTCCTTCCTATTCCATGCTTATAGATTGGTAAAGTGTTAGCCAAGTTAGTCTAAATCAGATTCAATCCTGGTAATCTAAATTTTATAAAATGTACAGTCATTGCTATTAGAAATGGCAAGGAATTTTGCAAAGTACAAGGGAATGTATTTTATCTTCACAGTTAGTGGGTCTCACTAGCAGTGAGACCCTGGTCCTGATAATTAATGTCTGATAATGCCACAGGTGAATTATGAAGGCCCCATTTCACACACAGGGATAAATGAATAATCCTACTGTAATATAAGCCCATTAAAATGCACAGACTGCAAAGAGTATAGGTTAATAAACTGCCCAATAAATAAATTAAGATACTGGCCATAAATTACTATGTTTTGTCAACATCAAACTTGTTAACTACAGTTAACTACAGCAGAGAAGACTTTTAGATTGAATTAATGCTGGGCTTAATTAATAGTTGATAAGAGAGGGTGTAAGAAGGAACAGCACTCATGAATGAGGGAAGTTCCTTCAGTGAGAGAGTTTGTGCAGTTAGAACAGTGGTGCATTAATCAGTTTGGGTTAGGTTTTGCTGCCATAACAAAAGCTCCAAGCCTCAGTGACCTACAAAGTTTTATTCCTCTCATATGTCAAATGTCAATCATCTGTTAGGAAGAGGCTGCTTTCATGGTTGTTCTCATTTCTGAACTCAGGAGGACAGAAAAATTCCATGAGGCTTTGCCAGGTACCATAGCAGAGGGAAAATAAAATCTGTAGAGTCTGACTGTCAGTTAAATGTAGAATTCAGAAGTGCCATGCATCTTTTGGCCGTGATGTCATTGGTTAGAGTGGTCACTGGTCTTCCCAGTGCAGGTGGGCAGGGAGTGGAGTCCCACAGTGAGCTCAGAAGTTAGGCCAGAGTGCTTGATGAACAGACAAAGGACCATGGTTTAACCTGAAAGAAAAGTGTGGCTGGCTTAACTGAAAGATTCCTGGTTGGATCTAAGTGCTGTGGAACGTTACCCTCTAGAACTTTATGCACTTCTATTGGGACCAATTCCAATTCCAACACCTGGGCTTTAGAATCAGTACTAATATGTAGGCATGAGATGCTCTTTGTAATTTTTCTTCTCTATGTTCTATCAGCATTCATGCCTCCCTTCCTACCCCAAATATCTTAACTCCTTCCTCCCCAAATATCTTAACTCCTGCTGATAAAAATCCAGTGCCTAAAACCATTAAAACTTAGGTGGTGGAGCAGCCTGGTATTTGGGGGACCATGGGGTAATGGAGAAATTGTTTAAAAGCTGCTTATAAATATTACAGTGGAATTCAATCACAGTCTGTCCTGTGTCGTCTTAGTTTCTGGTCACGTGGGTGGTACTGACATTTCTTTCTGTCCCCAACCTGGAGTGCCTCAGAGCATTTTGATAACTGTGCCCCTTCACGTCTCTGGTTTGGTTCTAGCCACTCTTTCCTCTGCTCCCCTTCGGATTTATTCAGCTTTACCTCCAGGAACCACAGTGCTGGCAGGCCCGATTCCCTCCTCTGGTGACAGGCTGTCAAAGACCAGACCTCTAGCGCTTGGTACTCCTCCTTGGAACCACAGTGCCAGGAAGGTTTGCGTGACGTGTCTCCCACTCTGGTCTCTCTGCACGAGGGAAGACGAGCTTGTGGAGCTGCCCTTAGTGCTCACGAGAGGCCTGCTCCTTAAACGGCTCAGCCCAGATAAGCCCTCAGAAACGTGCTGGATTTAACCCGAAAGTCTGCACACTTAAGCAAGGATATAGAGTCCATTACAGACTAGGGTAATAAACAGAATAATTCATGACTCCCTAAAGGGGTGGGGGCTTTTTCCAGGGGGCACATGAACAGGAACAGAATGTCTCCAAGCCCTCAGGGAAGAAAGCCTTGCGCAGCTAGTCCTCCTGGGCACATCCACTACTTGATTCAATGGGAAATTGTATTTTTTTTTTTATTCAACATCTGGTTTATCACTTTTCTCCTTTTAATCATCTCTTGTTCAACATTGCAGACCACTGAATCATAGCCCGAGCATGGAAAAGCAATTGCTGGCAATCAATGATTTGTATCCTTTCTGTCTTGATCAGCAGAGGGAAATTAATAATAAAATAGTTCATGGAAGCATGGGGCATTATGCTGACCAGTTACTGGGTGCTTGGAGAGAACAGAATGCGTCACTGTACAGCCGAAAGTGAGCTTTTGATATTTTGAAACCTTTTAAAGTGTATTTAGGGCAAAGCTTTCTGTAGATTTGCTGAAAGAGTTCCAGTCTCACCCTTTGGAACAAAGGGTGTAAATTGGTACAGAATCATGGTCGTATTGGTGACAGCTACCATTGATTTTGTACATACTGAATGAACTAGATACTCTGCTGAAATGTTTTTCTCCCAGTACTTTCATTTCTGTGTGGGGCATATTTTATGATTCCCCATTTACAGATGAGAAAACTGAGTCTTAAAGGTATCAAGTAACTTGCCCAAAGTCCTGCAGCTAGCAAGGAACGAATTTTTAAATTCTAGTCTCTATGACTCTGAAGCTGCTTTCTTTCCTCTATTCCTCCTCTGTTGCTCTGGAATCTCCAAAACTCAGTTCTATGTGTGGCCTCCAGGTTTCTGGAACCAGACAGTAACTAAGCCAATTCTGTTCGTCTTCTTCACAGTCCTTTATCTCAGACACCATCAGTGGGAGCACTGGGATCAGGGGTTGGCAGGTAGTATTCCAAAACCTGCTCTACCCACTGCCGATTGGCTGGGACCTTGCAAGGAGGTATCCATGTCTTTACCTGAAAAGCTGAGCTAACCTGTCTAGCAGGAGCAGCTAAAGGAACATTCATGAAAATGTTGAGGAAGAACAACTTAGGTTCTAAGTTGGTAAATATTGATTCGTTATGGTAGATAAGCATTGGCCAACTAGAAGTTCCAGAATGATCCTTTATCATAATTGAAAACAAGCAAGCAACAAATGAAAAGCTAATAAGCATCAAGGATTCCCTGCAGAGGAGAGAAGCGCTCAGTGAGGCCTCTTGCCACTGACCAAGTGAGTCTCCATCACCACCTCCACCACCAGACCACCATCACCACCTCCACCACCAGACCAATATGATCTTCCAAATTGTTCCCTGTGGATTTAGCCTCCCCACTTGACATCATCTGTCGTCTTAGGCCCTTTTGGCTCTGGCTATAGCTACAACCAAGTAGGTAAACATGATCAGTGTTGTCTCTTCATTGCAACTTTCACTAGTGGAAAATAGAATCTTCTAGCATTTTCTAGACTTCCCAAAAGGCAGTGGCAGCCAGCCTTTGTGTGGTGCATGAATGAACATCCTTCAGAGAAGATATGTCTCCCTCTTACTGTGGCACACAAGACTCTCTCCTCTTTGGTTCTTCTGGAGTCACCTGCCCTTTCCCTCAGAAACCTGGATCCCCTCACACCCTCCATGCCCACCATGCTGAGATGACCTGCAGGCCTTTGCACATGTGTTTTCCCAGCCTGGAAGCCCCTCTCCCCACCCAGGGCTTCTTCCCCTGGCTCAAGGAAGGAGGAGGAGGCATCACTTCCCCCAAGAAGCTGTTCTTGATCCCCACTGTCTGCGCCCACATCTCTGAGCTCAAGTCCCAGTACCTACGGCCATGGGACACTGAAATAACCTCTACCTTCTTTATAGTCCATCTAAACTCTCCAGTCCTCCAAGAGGATATAACCTCATTCCACCATCCTGAGTCCTTCTTTCGTGACATACAGTAAGTGTTAAAAATGTTGCATGCATTAATTTATTTCATTTAATTATATATATTGAAATTAGAAAAATATATTTTAACTGGTTATGGGATGTTCACGTGTATGGTCAGAGAAGAGATTTTGGCAAAAGCAGTTATGTTCAGTGATTTTTTTACCCCATTAGCGGAACCCTTCTTCCCTTTGCCCTGTTAAACAAAAGATGGTTACAAACCTCTTTATGAGTTGGGGAGAGATGGAAATACAGACCTTTAAAATTATCTAATAAAACATTTTATAAACACAGAAATCTTTCTAGGTTGAGTTTACAATTAGACATTCCTTGAACTGGGAACATGGGATCTTGTTTTAAGTTGAATTTGTCTATTATGGGACAGAGGATGAGGAGCAGAAAGACTCCAAAAATTCACACTCTCCACCTGATGTGGTTGTCCGGCCAAGCTTCAGCAGTCCAAAGCCTCTGAGGATTTTTGTGTTACAAATTACAACTGTGGGAGGATCTCAAGTTCAAGGCAAGCCTCAGCAACTTAGTGAGGCCCTGTCTCAAAAAAAAGAAAAAGAAAAATGACTGGAGATGTGACTCAGTGCCTGAGTGCCCCTAGATTCAATCCTGGGCAACCCCCCAAAAATTATAACTGAGCTTAAATCACTTGTCCTTTAGGCCTCCTTGGGTTTAAGGCCACATCTAGATAAATGACAACGATAGGTGAAGCCACGCTGGTTTTCAGCCCACCTAGGCTCCGGCTGGTGGGGAAGGAGTGGGCTGCAGAAGGGTGTGTGCCTGGCTGGCCCCCTAGCTCCTAAGGCTCCACATCCAGGCAGCGGCCTAAATCTTCTGCTGGACGTTCATCCCTCCCTCTCTTTGCTGGGTGAGTTCTGTTCTTGTTCTGGGCTCCGGCTGCCGCCTCCTCCCTGCTCCACAGCCGTATTTCACACTTGAATACACTTTCTTCTCTGCTTTAAAAATTTTTGGTAATCAGATGATGATTTTATGGTCCTGATTTATGTTTGAGAAGTTACTTTTCATAAATATCCCAAATGAGATCTATTTGGTCCCTGCTGCGGACCAGATGCTGGTCAGACCTGGCAGAGCGGTTGATTTAATCCTGTACATTTTCATAATTGGTAGGAATCAGTTTTCCCTTTATCCCAACATTGCAGATTTGTAACAATATGTGAAACAGGCTGTGTGCTTTCCCCTGGCTGCTTTCATGTGTGCTGTGGCTTCGGCAGCTCGCAGGCGCTTCCTGCGAGACCGTCACACGTGTCAGGACGCCAGGCCTTCATTGCTTCCTGCTCCTAGTAAGTGAATGGGGTTGATAGGAAAGATTGTTAGAGGAGGAGGACACGGGGAAACAGCAAGGTACACTTTCCTTATCGAGTCTTCTCAATCTCAGTAGGCATCCGAGCGTCTGCCCACCTCCTAGGATTCCATTCTCTTGAGAAACTCATCATGAGCCTTATTAGGAATTTCTGTTATTCAGGCAAAGCCAACTTGTGTCTAATTTTAAATCAGACAATTATTTCAACACTTCATCTAACTTAGACTGAGCAGGCTTGATAATGAGGGTGGAGACAGATTCTTCTTAAGTCAGATTTTACTTTGAGTGGGTTAGGCAGGGCCCTGAACTTGCAGAGAGAAGACCCAGATGGAATTGTTGCCCTATCATTCACTTACTGCATGATTTTGGATAGATCTGAAGGGTTTGAGTCTCAGTTTTCTCCCCTATAAAACAAGAATCTTAATTCTTACCCCTGGATTACCCTGAAGATTAAAATAGGAGAAAGTTGTTATGTTCTTGCATGACCATGTCTAACAGGTGCTTATTTAATGAGCATTCAAAAAATATCAAGCTTCCCCCTTTGTTTTCCCACAATGATGTGGTGTCCCTCCCTCCTCCAGAGGGTTGGTGGCTTAAGTTTTGTTGACAGCCTCTGTTGATGGCAAGGGTTAACGCTGATATCACAGAGATACTGTTGTTTCTACGAGGTGAGGGGCACTTTGAAACATGATGTGTGATGGTTTCTCCAAATTTCAGGGCCTCTGAATGCTGGTCTGTGATTGCCCTACAAAATTACCCTGAAAAGCCTTTTTTATTGATATTAAACCTTTTTTTTTTTTTTAAAGGACTGGGAAGCACTGTAGAGGTAGGTTAGCTGAAAATCCTCATTTTCAGCGGAAACCGTTCAGGGCCCTAGAGGTGAATCATTTGTTCAAGGTCACGTAGTTTATACCTGCTAATCTGTTAGGCTCTCTAGTTGCAAACACCAGAATCATCGTTATGTAGTTTGAATAGAAAAGGAATTTCCTAAATAACACTAGGTGGCAGAGAGCAGCTCTAGAGAGCCAGAAGCAGGACTGGAGGCTGCACAACTGAGTCACTCCCCAGTGACACTCATGGGGGCACCTCCTGGAGAGCCTTCCAGTTCACCCAGCACCACCTAGTGCCCTCTCTGGGTGACTATGCTATGTGCCCTGAAGGTATGGGTTCACAGGGAAGCTTCTTCCTTCTCATCTCTCCTCCCACTTGAATATACCTCATTTAGTCAGGGGTATGTCATGGGTCCAAGCCTCTCCCACAGCCTGCTGGGCCATGCACCAAGGGACGTCAAGAAAACACATTTCTGGTTTCTGCCTTGGCCTGCTAAGTGGGGGAATTCCCCACTGTGAAGTGCGAGACAGCCCTGACGCGGGTCAGAAGTCCGCCACAGTAGCAGGTCCTGGTGGCCCTGAGCTGCTGCCTCTGCTGTTCCACAATTCTTCATTCGCACAAGGCCAGCTCTGGTTTTGAATATGAGACTTGCATTTCAGCACAAGCACCACATTTGCTCAGGGCTGCAAGGCCTCTTCTCTGGGCATCAGTGGGCACTTGTGGAGTCTCAGAGAAGTATATTAATCTTCTTGGATAGAATGTCTTTCTAAGATATTAAACTGCAAATTGATTTGGATGAATAACCAGTGCTTCGAATGAAACATGCTTGGTCTTTTACACTAGCTTTTATGTAGTCTAACCTTTTGATTTGTATGAGTCAAAGGTAAGATTTAAATTGTATTCCATGTCCTCAGGAGCCCTGAATTTTTGAGAAGGAAGAGGAGTCTATAAATTCTGGACCACCAAATCTGATGTTAATCCAGTTTACCAGCCCAGAGGGAAACCCAGCAATCACTGGGACCTGTGTGAACCTAGAGGTGGAATCGTGTGTTCTGACCTATTCAGGGGCAGCTTTCTGGCCTAGTCCGGATCAGGAGTATATGTGCCATTCATGTTCTTCTTCACTTCCTGGGATGACTTAAGCTTGAGAGAGAATAAGGATGAGGAGAAGGAAATGTGGAGGACAGAGCCTGACAGACACTCAGGAGTAACACTGACCTCTCGTGTCTATTGACTGTGCAAACCTTTGGAGCTGCGTTCCAGGCATTGATGGGTTTCTTCATCTGAAAACTTACTGCATATTTGTTCTATGCCAGGAATTGGAAACTAACATTTATTGACAGCTTAGTAGGCAGCAGAGACTATTCTAGGTTCTTTGCATCATCATCTCATTTCACCATCATGACCATCCTCCCAGGGAAACTCCTACGTTTTCACAGACCGCGTTCTACTTTCTTATGGATCACTGCTTCACAGCAAGTGCATTCCCAGAAAGGTTAATCAGTTGCTCAAGGTAAATTGTAGAGTGGTTTCTATGCCTCTGAAACTTACAATGTCTCCTTTTGGGTCCCTCTGCCTCCCATGAGTCCCCCAGAAAGAAGTCCTGTCAATGGGGGCCAGGAGAAGGGGCCACATTGAAAATGCCACTTGATCTGGATCCTGAAGGAGTAGGAAGACACCAAGGGAAGAAGAGGCACTCGTGTCAGAGGTCTGGACCCACACGATCCTTGGTTTTATTTCATTTGGCTATGGGGTGAAGCACCAGCTAACACACGATCACTGATCCCACTGCCTCAGGAGAGCATCAGCCCTGGCCAGCCCACAGAGGGGAGGCTACTTTACTTTGTCTCACTTCTCTACCCCTTGAACACCATTCCCCATGTGCAGGGTGAGAGCCAAGGCCAAGAACAGAGCTCAGAAGAGTAGCAGAGGGAGGCTTTCCTAGCATCTGAGCACAATTATTAGCTCATGCACTTTTCACAGAGGGGCACATTTAAAAAATGTCCAAGTGCTTCATTCTGCCCAAGGTTGACATATGAATACTGCTAAAAATAACATGGGATTATTGAGAGGGAAAACCCAAATTGGCCTGAGACCAGCTCTTGGTCAGCCCAGCAGCCTGTGAGGTCTGGTGCACTGGCCTGTGCTCTCTGGTCCCACTCAGCTCACCGTCTGCTGAACTGACACAATGCAACTCTGGTCTCTCCCAGGGACCAGCTCGCATCTACATCCACCTTGACGTTCTGGAGTGAGCGAGTCTGGACTGACCTTTTGAAGGTGTTGGCCTTTTGCAGACTCCTTGGGGTCCTCATCACAATGTTCCAAGCTTCCTGGGCAACCCCTGGACTTAGTATTGCCTCGTTCTCACGTTCTGGGTAACTTTTCCCCTTCAAGAAGCAGAAGGGATGGATCTAGAAAGACTGGAAACTCTTGCTGCTTCCTCGGGAGACAGTCTTCACTGGTGGGTCTTCAGGACACAGTCTTGGTCTCAGGTTCTCTCCCAAGAAACTCATTAATATGATACTTTGCCCATGACTTCGTTTGCCTGGGTATTTGTACATTTAGCATATGTGAGTTTAAAAGACTAAGCAGAGTACTTGAGATGACCTTGGTCATTCCGATCCCCTTGACAGTCTATCTCTTTCCCTTAGTCTTCAGCTCACGGGAGCAGCCCATGATGTCCCCTCCTCTCCTACCTGGGCCGGTTTGTCTGCAGGTGGCAGCAGGCCCATTTTGTCCTCCTGGGTCCTGCTCTAGTACAGGAACCTGAATGTTCCCTTGGAGGAGCCCCGAATTTCTCTCCAAGGGGCTGGAATCTCAGGATTCTAGAATCCAAGGGCTTCTGGAGAGGCTTGAAGTTTCCAGTAAAGATTTTTGGAGTCTTTAGCTTGTAGTCACTCTCTTGAGTTTATCTGTTAAGGTTTAGCACCGTAGGATTTTTTAATAACATTCGTTGAGCAAATCTTCACAATGGCCAGTCTGAAGATACTCTGCCTGCCTTTCAGCAGGTTTGACTACAATAGGGACATGGTGACCACGAAGGTGACAATTTGCCTTTCCTTCTTTCAAATCCAGATGCTGGGGAACCAGGAATTCAATATTTCACTTCAGTGTGTCTTGAGAGTAATTTGTAAACCCAATGCCATCAATAAAGTGGCCTGTCCCAGTGATGGCTGTGCTCACCTGTTGACATCTGATCTGCAAGTGACTCTCTGGGGTCACAGGGACAAACCTGCACCTGGCTGCAGTGGCCAGGTGCTCCTGGAGCTGGCTGGTTTTGTGGGTAACACATTTGCTCTGGAATGTTAATCGCTTTTCACAGGCTCAACATTGGGATCGCCTGGCCCCAGTCAGGTACCTGGAAATCCCAGTGCAGCCCATCAGGCGGGAAGAGGGAGAAAGATGAGCTCTGAGAGGCTCCGGGCTGCTGTTGACATATGGCGATCTGCTTTGGTGCCATTTCCTCCAAGTCCCCAAGGTGCAGCAGCCTCTCACCCCAGACCTGGATGTGAAGATTGCCCTTCTTTCCTCTGCACCCCATTCGTGTTCATGGGCAGGTCAAACTGGATCCAATGTGGTTTATTTCCACTCCCTGCCCATCAGCACCAATTGACCTTGGGTTGTAACTGGTAATGACCATGGTAGCCAATGGTGCTAAAAGGTTTTGTCTCCTGACCAGGAACTGAGGCAGTAACAGCAGCCCCAGGTAGACTTGGTGACACAGTCTTGCACTGGTGATTGAGAAGCCCAGCACATGGGCTGGGTGTTCCTTAAGGACGGGGTGCCATTGCCTGGAAGCCTGTCCAGGCTGAGCAGCACTGGGCAGCGACAGGCTGTGCAGGCCAGCCTCCAGCGATGGGTCAACCGCATTTCAGTGAAATGAGATTGCCCGGCTGGAGTTTCATTTGTGGGCTTGTAAGTGAGGGGTGCCCGGCAGATGCTGTGATTGCGATTTCATTTCCTCTGGATGCTACCACAGAGATCGCAGCCCCCGGGGAAACCTGTGTTTGCTGGCAAGGCTGAACAGGGAGTAGTTCTGAAGTAGTTCTTAGTTTAATACAAAGATTAAAACAAAACAAAAAAACTCCTGCCACCATCGCCATCACCATCACCGCCACTACCACCATTATCACCACCACCATCAACCCCCACCCCCAATTTTATCCTCCCACCCTCCCCCATACCCAGGCCAATTGAGGAAATTCACATTTCTGAAGATGAAGCCCTTAAACCCTTATGTCCTGAAGATGCTTTTGCTCCCCATTTATTCTTTTTATTTTACTTTATTTTTTGTTACTAGGGGTTGAACCCAGGGGTGCTTTGACCACTGAGCTACATTACCAGCCCTTTTTATTTTTTTTATTTTGAGACAGGGTCTCGCTAAGTTGCTTAGGGCCTCACCAAGAGACTGAAGCTGGCCTCAAATTTGCAGTCCTCCTGCCTTAGCCTTCCAAGTCACTGGAATTCCCAAGTTGCTGCACCACCAGGCCCAGCTATCATTCATTCTTTCATTCATTCATTTATTGAATGCCTACTGATGTAGATGTTGGGGATTTGGTAGTCAATAAATTCTCACCATTATCACCACCATGGAAAGAGAGAGACACTTTTAAAAAAAGAAACAACTATGTCAGGTTGTAGTAAGCTTTACGAAGAAGAACAAAATAAACTAAGGGTGACAGGATGTGACGGTGAAGCCACTCTATAAAGGTCTGGTGACCTCCCTGAGGAAATGACATTTATGCAGAGGTCCGAGGGAGGTAAGGGAATGGAGTCTCTGGATATTTCAGAGAAGAACTTCGAAGGCTGAGGAATCAGCAAGGTGAAGGACCTGGGGTGGGAGCAGCTTTGGCAGGAAGGCAGAGCTGCTGACCTGGAGTAGGCCCAGCAGGGAGAGTGGACGCTGTGGTTAGAGTAGCCTTTGGGAGGTTGTGAGAAGATGGTGACGTGGTCTTTCTGTGTTTGAATTTCTCTGTGGCTGATGTGTGGAGTGAGGGATGGAGCCCAAGAGGGCTACTGTCATGGTCTAGATGAGAGACCATGGTGGGACCTGGGCCTGGCGGAGGCTGTGGAGCCGTTGTGTTCCAGGGTAGAGCTGACAGGGCTCGCTGATGGATTAGATGTGGATATTCAGGAGGAAAGGAGGCGAGGATGCTCCATGTATGTGGCCCAGGCAGCTGGCCAAATGCTGTGCCTTTCTCTGAGGTGGGGAAGATGAAAAAGAGTGAAGTAGAATTTTACAAAAATACACTGCTGGTTTTAGCCGTGGTGAATTTGAGATGCCTAACAGACTTCCAGAAAGACGTTGACTAGGAAGTGGGAGGGAGCCAGGAGCTGGGGAGAGGTGGAGGTGAGCGGTACCCACCTGGGGGCTGCTGGCATGAAGATGGGCGTCTGAGGCCCTGGGGGGTCAGGCCCTCCAAGGAGAGAACGAGCAGAGAGAAATCGGAGGCTTTCGCCTGAGGAAGGTGGGGAGGCGCAGTGTGGCTTTCACAGGTCGAGGGTGCAGCCGAGGGGCCTGAGGGACTCGCAGAAGCTAAAGGAAGAGTGCTCAGGGAGGTGGTCCTGTGTGTCCAGGGGTCTCCTGAGGCTGCTGACTGGGTCCATCCAGCCAGGTCAGGGGGGCTTCCTGGAGGAGGTGATGTGCAAGTCAGCTAAGCAGAGTCCCCTTCAAGAAGTCCCCCTGTGAGTCCTGCTGAGCGACCCGTCTCTGGGAGCTTGGGCCACTGTCAGTGGTGGCAATTAAAGGGCTGCTTGTTGGCCAGAGCATTTGCCCCAGACTGTTCCAGGTTCAAGTGTGCCCCCTACCAAAGGATGCCTTTCCCTGGGCACTCTCTCCTTATACTTAGCACTTTTTGGTGTGGGGCAAGGACCAGTGGAGAAGCCAAAGCTGAGGCGTGAGGGGCAGGACCGTGGTGGGCAGGGCAGCCGGTGGGTGCCCCCACTGCTCTAGACACTGCAGATGCTCCGGCTGCTTGAGGCCCCATCAAGGCTGCGCTGGGGTCGAGGTGGGGTAGAGGATGGCCTCTCTTTGGCCCTCAGAGCCTTCCCAGCTCACTGAAGCTTATTTGCATTGGTGCTCTTGAGGCGGTCTCTCAAGAGGGCTCGATGAGGAGGGAGGACTTGGCCCCAGATGGCCAGGCAGGGAGACCAGCAGGGGAGCAAGCTGGAGGGGGACCTGCCAAGAACCCGCGACAGGACCAACCCTGCTGTCGAGGACAGGTGAGAAGAACCGCAGGAAGAGCACTAGAGGCCTGGGCCAGTGCTGGAGAGCCCTGCCGCTCCTCTTCCATGCCCAGTGCCTGGAAGGACACCATGACTTCCTGCCCACCGGCGTAAACCCAGCTTAGGGTTTGAGGAAAGGTGACAGCCTGGGCTGTAGGAGGCCTGACCACCCCTCTGGGTGGGAGCTTTGCAAAATCACCTTTGTTTTCTCATTTGTTAGATGGGGTTTGGCTGAACCACCTGCCTACAGGGAAGTGACCACCAAGAGGAGCGTGCTAAATGACATGGTAAGTGTGCAGTTTCCATGCCTGCAGGGACTCACCCTTCCACACATGACACTTGAAGGCAGGAATCTGGTCTTAGTCCCTGCTGTGGCAAGCCCGTTTTATGGTGCGTGACTATGGGGAATGGAGGGCTGGTTGGACACCAGGCAGCACTGGCTGATTGCTGCCCAGCCTTGGCCTGGGAATCCTGCTGTGCCTTGGTTGATTGACAACTGTCTGCATGTTCCCTTCCCCCCTCTACTGTTGGGTTCCATGTTTTCCCTTCTTAAAAAACCATTTGGAAGTTGGTTCTTCCCCTGGGAATACAGGAAGGGAACTGCTTGTGGTAACCTTCTTTCCTCAAAGGCTCATTATTTAGATTGTTGCTCATTATTAGTCGTCCATGTTCCCCTGGTAGCTGGGAGGTGCGATGACATTTGGAGGACTCTCAGAGCACCTTGGGAATGGTCAGGCTAAGTCAGGTCGCTCCCATGAATGTGGCAGCCCTAGGTCTGGTGGCCGGAGTGGCCTCCGTCCCATCAAGAAGAAGCCAGACTTCCCAGCTGTGGTCTCGTCTCCAGAAAAGCCCTTTTTTCCAGCTCTTCCTGAAGGAAAGTGACAGCCGGAGGGAAGCTGGTCATCACCGGGGATGTGGTGAGCCCTGGCTGACAAGGCAGGTCTAGTCTGGCTTCTTCTGGATGAAGGGTTGGGGAATAAGAGGTCGCGGGGAAGGTGGGAAGGAGAGAAGCAGAGAGAATCTGTCTGTGACTTTTTAAAAAAAGAGAAGAAAGAAAAGTTCCTGCTTTTCTTTCCTGTGTGAGAAAAACTATTTAAACTGGCACAAAATATATTTAAGAAGCATATTCTCAGAGTTGCTTAGAAAAATTCCCTGTATATTCTGGCAGCAGCGCAATGTATCCTTAATAGAATTCATATGGGGCCGTCAATGATCACGATGTTTGGAGAGGAGCCAGATAGTAAGTAATTTAAACATCACAGGAAATTAAATTTTAGAATTCAATTTTGCATAAAGTTTTCTGTAATGAAAATGTCACACATAAATTATGAAGTCTGATTATATTCTTTTTTGACTTTTTAATAAAATAATAGAGGTACTTGACAGTCAAGAACAAATGCATATTTTATGTGAATAGTATTGCGTCCAGCCAGCCTCCTCTGGAAATAATGGAACAGATGTTAACAGCGCTCTATCAGCAATCAGGTGCTCTGTTAAACAGCTCCAAACACAAGTATTTATTAAAAAATGCTAACAGGGTTGTCTTTTAGGGTTATCTAATTGTAGGCTTAAAATGTAGATGGTTAATGTAATTAATTATACATGTAGAATTATATAGTTGGGCTATAATTTATTATATGTATGCATATATAAATTATATAATATTCTGTTGTAAATTAATTTAATATGGGCACAGGGAATGACTTCTTGAAAATATTAAATAGTTCATAATGTGGTTATAAATCAAAACTAATCTGAATTTCCACTTAATTTTGAATTTTGAGAAGGAGGATGCTTGAATTCACTGTGGGGGACTTTGGGGGTGCTGATTGTGTTTTAGATTAAACCCACAGCCTGTAATTATTTTTAATAATATTCAACTAAAAAACGCCCCAAATAAAAAGCCTGAGCACTCTTAATTTGTTTCAGGCCAAGCAGCATTTTTCTTCAAAGCAAAAAATATAATGAACGTTTATTTTGAAAATTGACCTCCTCCATCAAAACTCCAGGCCCACGGCGGATCTTTCTCCAGGCTCCCGAAGAACCTTCCTGCAATGCGGAGATGTGGCCTTGTTCTCTTTGGGGGAGAGGAGGCTTGCCAGTGGATGTCCTATTTAATATTCCCTCTTTGAACCCTGTTACGACTCCATCTACATGCTCTGCGCTGGGGAAAGGGGACTGCACACATTTTAAATTTTAAAAGATCACGGCAAAGCTTTCTTACTTAGCCAGAGTTACACAAGAATGTAGGCCGGGCGGTCCGGCCAGAGCCCGTTCTTCTTTTGGAAAGTAGGCCAGGTTGGTTCACAGAGGACAGGAAAGATGGGGTTCTTATAGGACTTCCAAGCAGATGGGTGTCTTTTTGTTTTTATTTGCTTTTCTACAGGGACAATGACAAGGGTGACCAACTTGTCCCAGTTTCCTGGGACTCTCCTAGTTTCAGCACTGAAAGTCCTGTGTCCTGGGAGCTCTCTTGGCCTGGAGTGAATCAGGGAGTTGGTCACCCTCACTATCATCTGAGAAAGCTTACAAGCCAATACTTTAAAAAGACTCACGTACAGAAGCACACGCTGCCTCTGCAGGTGGCCTGAGGGGACGGAAGGGATGGTGTGTTAAGCTGGGCGTTGGCCCCTTGGTTGTCACCACCGTGCTAAAGGCTGGCCATCAGTCTTGCTCTGCAGGTTGGATCTTATTAGCTGGCCATGGTTGACCCTGCTCTAAATGGCAGGTGGAAGAAGGCACCTTGGTCACCCAGTGGGAGGAGTTCCTCCCGATGTGCAGGAGACTTGGGGTGAGCAAGTAATACGTGTTTTGTAGACTAAGCTGCTAAGATGGTGAGGCCGCTCTGTTCTGGCAACTGTGCCAATGCAGACGTGTGCTGCTGCCATTAGATAAACCCCGCAGGAGGCATTGCCTTCGCCCTCTGGGTAGTGGGGAGACAGAAGCCAGGACTGGGAAGATGATGGTCCCACTGTGCTGTGGCAAGGTATTTCCAAACCACTGCTCCAGTAACCAGGTGTGCAGACCATGTACCTGGGGGACTCAGTGCTGGGAGAGGAGACTGGGCAATGACCTTCGGAGCCTGTGCCATGACTGGCCACATTTGGCAAAATATTACAAGAAAGAGATGAGTCGGGAGAGCAATGACCAGGTAAGGAAGCAGGGAAAAAGGGAAAGTTTGGAATTCAGGGCTTGGCATTTCAAAGAGCTGACTGCTTCTAGAACCAAAGACGAAGAGTGGTGTTGAAGAGGGATTTGCGGGGAGAAGCATCCCTTGGTGGATAAGTCTGTCTCCAGGCAGGTGTCGCTCCTGGGCAGCTTTCCTGGGCAGCCAGTAGCCTAATGTCAGCATCCCCTAGGAAGCTGAAAGAAAGGGGCTGGCAGTAGGCACGCAAAGAAGTCAACAGATCCAAGAACCCCCTGCTGACAGATTTTTGGGGCCTGTTGTCCAATGAAATGAGCAGCACAGACAGTTTCAGGGACTATATAACCAAAGCAACCAAGAGAAGGTCCCAGAACATCAGACCTTAACCCCTGGGCACCTGGTAGGAAGCAGCTGGAGAAAGCTGGGGGTCCTCAGAGAGTTCAGCGTCCCTGAAGTTCACTTCAAATGTGGCCAAAAAGAAAGAGGGAAAAGAGGAGGCTTCTAGGACGAATCAATGAGACCCATGGAAAAGAACTCTTCCCGAGAACAGAACCCTGCCTGAGGCCCGCCCAGCCTCAACTTGAGTCCAACTGCTGCAGCCAGTGGCCGCCTGGTGTCTTCCACTTGTCCCTTTTCAAAAGGAAATACATGGCATGAGGGGGTGGCCTTAGTGGAGGCACAGGCCTTAGTGGGTGGGTGAACGTGCTCATGTGCAGACAGCGCGTAGTCAGCTTGTCTTCTTTACCTCAGCTCCAAAAAATGTCTTGTCTGCCTGGATCCCATGGCAAGACAGCTGGATGACCCAGAAGGAGTGGACTTTGAGTTGGACGCTGTGGGGCTGGGTGGGGCTTGGGCTTGTCTCCTTGTGGACGGGGGAAGGCTATTCTGTTAGAAGAAGGAAACAAAGAAATATTTGGTGATGAAAAGAGAGGGTTGAAACACAAGCAATAATTAACCAAATATCCTGTTTGCTCACTTCCATTTCCTGTTTCCCTGCCATGAAAGGGTGTGTGGCCACTCAGTGGAAAAGGGTGCTTCCTCCCAGTGGCCGGCCCCATGCTCTTCACAGGGATTCTTTCTTACTTTTTCTTACTTTTATTGCAGCGTGTTTTCCGAGTTGCCTCTGCATTCCAGTGTGGGCCTGCTCAGGACTGGCCTCACTTCTGTCCACCACCAGCCGCCGTGTGTTCTGATGGGAAGGTCCTCCAGGATTTAGGGACCACTATTCCGTTTACATATAGCTAATATCCATCAGGTGTGTTCCCCACTCTTGAGAGTGCTTTAGGTCTTTCCTGCTTTTGGAACCTTCCAGAAATGCTGCAGACGAATGCGAGAGGTTTTGTTACCTCCAGAGCACTGTCTGTTTTCAGGCCTGGCCATGGATGTCGGCTGGGAAACTCTGAGAGCCTGGCAGAGAATGTGATTGGCCAGAATTATAAGTTTTCAGTTTTGAACAACTCCAAAGTGTTACCCTGAGGATTTCAGCAATTCTATTTCTTGGCCTAGAAAGAGGATGACTCATTCCACTAGAATCTTTTCTTGAGTTTAAAAAAAAAAAAAAAAAAGGCACAAGAGAGACTATTGCTGACGTGGTGGCCACGAGGAAAGACCCTATCCAAGTAATTGCTTCCTGACCTGCAGGCCCGGAGCTGTGGTTCAATCAGCGTCTCTGGTTGTCAAGAATACCAGTGGCATTGCTAGTGCGGGGGACCTTTCTGAAGGTATGTGTGTCTCTTTCTCAAGTTCCTTGCATACACGCGTATAAAACTGTCCCCAGGATGGATCATGGCAGACAGGACTGGAGGCTTCTCTTCCTCTGTGGCAGTAGTTCTTGGGGCTGCCATCCCCACTGTGCCTAGCTGCTAAGAGAGAAGTCATGCATTTTTGGGGGGGACAGCATTGGGAGGTCAGGCCAGAGCAGCAGTACTGACGTCCACTAGGGCACCCCTGGTGGACGAGGTCAGGTTGGCACAGTGCCCGGGGTGTTTCTCAGATGACTTCCTACTAGGACTACTGAGCAGCCCCTTTCCCCACAGTGCTAGGCGACGAGTTAGGACTTCTGGCAGAGAGGTGGGTGGTGGTGGGACGGGACAGGCTTTGCATGGATCGTGCAGATTCTCCAGACATGGTAAGGTCCTTCTACCCTTACCGCATGGAGGCGAGGAGGAGCAATTACAGGAGATTTCCATGATCTGAGTTTTCAATATCTATGTTTCCTTAGTTTCAAGGAAAGGTTATTACATCGTAAAACATTAATAAAGTGACCTGCTATGAAATTAGCTCCCCTCCTAGGGAGGGGCTCTGCTCCTTCCTGTCTGTGGAGATAGACAGCCTATCTCTGCTCATCGCACCAGCGTCCTGTCTGTTGGCTTCTGCTGGATTTCTGCGGTGGCAGCATCCGACAGTGAGATAACAAGGGAAAGTGACTTCGGAGGAACATGGGGACCTTGCACAGGTGGAGATTTCACCAAATTGGTAAAGCAGCGTTGGAAAGTGACTCGAATCCTGTGACTGGAATCCCAGGTAAAGCCACTGGATGTCCATCAGAGTGAACAATGAACAAGTCAAGAGGGCCCACTGCACCGTGGCCATTCAAGAGGCAGCCACGACACTGTGCTTCTTTCCCTTGGACATTCTGCTGGGTGTCTTTGTGAGGTGACCTTTCCCAGCACCGTGTGGCCTGGAGGAAATGGCGTGCAGAGTCCTTGCTGAGTTTACATGGAAAAGTTACATCAGACCCAAGGAAACCCAAGGGAACCCAAGGGAACCCATCACCCCTGGCACATTATTGGTTCCTTCTAAGAATTAACAACTTAGTGGTAATTATGACGTATGCCTCGTTAAATATGTATGAAACTTATTTTCATAATTCTAGCTTCTTTTCTTCTTCAGGTGAAAGTTGTAATAGAAGCTTTTATGCCCCACCCATTGCTATGTGTCTATTTTAAGAGGACTTACACCCTTTTCAGTTACCAGAAATTTGGGCCTCCTGTATTTGCAACCAAGGAATAGGAGTGATTTAGTTTCATTTTTGTAAAGAATAACTCAAATGAACACAGGAAAAAGTGCAAATATACGAAGAAAATACCATACCTATGGACCACATCTCTGAGTTCAACAGCTATGCTCTTTAGAAACCCTTGGTCAAGTTGAGCAGGTGTTCTCCCCTGAGGTGGCCCCTCCAGGGCTGGGTGCCCTGGGGCTTGTTGAGATCATCAATGACTGGGTGTTGAAAGAACTCACAACTTGCTTAGCCACTTCATGGCGCTGTTAGCTTCTGTTTTCTGCTGGATTCTTTCTACTTTCTCAGGCTCTGGCCCTGCTCCCAGTTCCTGAATGTTGGATGGAACTTCTCACGCTGCTTCCCCACAAGGTAAGAGAGTGGAAAATTTAAGTTCTAAGTCAAAATCTTTCTTATTGGGTTTGTGAAAATCTCTAAATTGGGTGAAACCTTAGTGTTGCCGTCTCTGAGATGGGGTCAACACCATTCTCTTATCTTCTACATGGTTGTTGTGAAACTCTGTGTGGGTAACACTTCATATAGAGTACGTGCAACGAAGGTCTACTGGACCTCCATCACAAACCGTGTACCGGGCTGAATATTTACAGACCTTGTCTGATGTGGTCCTGGGCAGATCTGGGCACTGTCATTATTATGCAGTGTGGCTGGCCCACCAGTCTTTGGTTATTGTGAGGCAAATTTCCTGCTCCAATTCTTTTGACCCTCGCAGTGGAGACCTCCAATCCCATTATGTCTTCCTGAGTTGTTTCTAATAGGCTGTCCCTGGGTGAGTAGTTCAGTGTAGCCCTGTGACCTTGGGACACAGCCTGTCCAAAGGAGAGACCACCCAGTAACTACGACTCCAGACTGCAGAGCCCTGAGTGCCCTCTCTTTAACCACCACCCCAACTTCCAGCAAATTAACCATCTGTCGCGTCCACCTCTACTATCTCCTGGGATCCTCTCCCACTCCTCTCCTTTGGGGTTGATGTTTCAGATAGTTGGTAAGCATCACCCAGACACCTCCTGTGGGTGGAGGGCGGGTGTTCCTGAAGGCAAGAGCAGCAGCAATGTGAGAGGAAGACTTCCCATGGACTGGGTCTCCGAGGTCTTTTTGGCCTCCACTGGCCTGTTCATCCTTTGTTCTAGCGGATGCCAAGGGAGTGAATTGGTGGAATGGATTCCCTATAATCCATCACCACACCACCACCAGATGTGCCCCAAAAGGACACAACCCAAGTCTAACTGCACATTCAGCTCTAACCACCAAGGGACCCAGGGAGGGAGGTCAGTGGCAGGGGTCTGACCCTGCAAGTCTGGGTTCTGGTTGTCACGTGAGTGACGAGGGAAAACCCAAAAGACACCCCTCCTGATGACAGAAATGGAGCCCTACAGAGAGGGAGCCGGCTTGAGGGACAGAGGAAAAGTCCATTTGAAGCGTGTTCTAGTTCGGGTGAGGCAGGGCGTGCTGAAGGAAATGGTCTGAACTCAGTGAGGAATCTGAGCTGGGAGTTCAGAAATGGACACGCAGACAGACCCCACCCTTAAGGGGGCATCTGCTTCAGTCCTTCCCCACGGGACTGTCCTCTACGGAGCGAGCGCCTATCCTGACGTCCAGCTGTTGCCCCACACGAAGCAGGAGACCATTAGAGACTTGAGAAAACTCCAGCTCCAGGTCCCACTCCCACACATTCTGACTAACTGGCCTGGCGTCCAGGCATTTGGAATTCTCCAGAAGCTCCCTGTGTGGTAACGCTGCTATGGTTCTGTTTACAAAGTAGAGCCCTGGCCTTGGACGGAGCTCAGTGGTGGAGCCCCTGCTAACAGGCATGAGGCCCTGAGTTCCATCCCCAGTACTGCAAGAAAAAAATAAATAAAAAATAAACAAAAAGAAAACTCATCATCTCTTAGAGATATGCAATGAAACATTAGGAGATTAAATGCTATTTTGTCTGAGGTTTCCTTCAGGAGGGGAGCAGGTCAGGTCCACAGGAAACAAGATCAGTCCCAAGTTGGTAAGGATTGAACCCAAGTGGGGGACACCTGGGGACTCGCTGCATCTTTCTGTGTTCATCTGTTTAAAATCTTCCCTGATACAGAGTTAAAAGATTAATCAGTAAAATCTTCCCAGGCAATTCCACAGTCACAAGGCTCCTGGTAAGTGGAGTCTGAATCCTCAACTCCATCAGCAGTCCACATGGAAGGTCCGTGAAGAGCCCTCCCGGGCTGGGAGCCAAGCCCCCCTGCATCCTCTGATGCTTCTAACTCTTGCAACCTAGGGCTGAGGGCTTCACAGCAATCTGCACTCCCATCCCAAATTCCCCAACAACAAAACTGATGGTCTTGGGAGGTGGATGCTCCCACAGAGATGGAAGATCTGCCCAGAGCCACCACATGCATCTCTCAGTTCGAATGCAGACAAAGGAGGCCAGGTGCCTGGCACATCTACTCTAAATACTTTGTTTGAAAAACAAGCACTTCTTAAAACTGTTCTACTTAGACACATGCTTCCCAAGGAGACCAGCTGGGCTTCTCCTTCGCAATGCACCCAGACATAGTGGTAAGGGCGGGGGTGTCACACCGTCGATTAAATGAGACTGAGCCTTGGTACTGCTGAAAACAAACCGTACCCCACTCAGGTTTCCATGAAGCTTTCCTTAGAACAGAATTTTCAAATACCACTGGAACTCCTTAGATCCAGCAGGAACAGCTGGTGGATCCAGAGGGATTAAAAGAATGAAATAGAACATACTAGAAAATATCAGAGTCCCCCACACATGCCGATGCTAAGTACTGTCTATATGAACATTAGGTTCAGTGATTCTATGCACGTGTGTGTTTACTCGGTCTTAACGTAAAATAATCACTGTTTTAAATCCACTGTTTTGGAGTTTACATCCAATTCTGCATAAATCCATTTCCCTTCACTTGAGGGAGAATGGGAGAGGTCTGGATTTGGGGAGATCCTGGGTACCCAAAGAAGTCAGGAGTCTGAAAGATGAGTGAGAGGGAGACTCGGAAACCAGTCGTCAGGAAGGAAAGCAGACAGCAAGCAGAGCAGGGTAAGTCAGCCTCCAAAGGTGCCAGGCAAGTCTCGCTGCAAGACTCAGGGACGTGGCAGGAGCTCAGAATGGCACTCTCACTGGAAAGGGACAGCATTGAGGCAGGACACGCCGGCAGGGCCTTCTCTCCTCCCTGCTCCAGCCTGCTCCATGCTCTGAGGCATGTGTGCATCTCCACACCAGCTGTGATAACCTCAGTGAAGGGCTGTTAGGGTGCGTCTCACCCTGGTCCTGTCCGTCAACTCCTCCTATTTCATCACCTCTGGTGAACCTCTGTGGGCTGGCCACACTCTTCTCCAGCCTGGCCCTGGCCCTCACTGTGGCCATGCCACCCCTCCTCCCTCTCCATCCAACTCAGTCCTTTTCTCCTCTCTCCTCCCCTCTCCTGCTTCTCCTCAACCTGAGGTTCCTTTCTTCCAGATGCTCTCCTAACAATCCTGGGTGCCCCTGTCCCTGGGCCTCTGGCAGCACCGGCACAGGCAGCTGCTAGGTGTTCATGGACACTTCTCACACAGGCATATACAGTTGTCCCCTGATGTCCCTGGGAACGGTTCCATGGCCCCTGTGGACACCCAAACCTGTGGGTGCTGAAACCCCTATATGAAATGCATGCTATTTACAGACGCCCACTCAGTTCTTCACATACCTTAACTCATCTCGAGATGACGGTCACGCCTCGCACAGTGTGAATGCTGCGTAAATAGTCGCCTCACTGTATGATTAAGGGAGTAACAGCAAGAAAAAGGTTCAGTATGGATGTTGTTTTTTTCCAGATATTTTTGATCTGTGACTGGTCGAGTCCCAGGACCACAACGAGCAGATATGGAGGTTCTGGGCTCAAGCTTGAGGCATGGAAGGGCTCTGGAAGGGCTGGGCTCCTTCTCTGCTCTCCTGTGGACATCCATGTGCACGAGCTACTTCTGCCCGGAAGGAGCAGCCAGGCCCGCATTGTTTCCCCACGTCAGTCAGCATTACGTTTTGATACAGGAAGAGATAACAAAAGATAACGTGCGCAGCGCATATTTACCCATTGATGGTATTTGAGTCGCCTCTCTAGGGTACAGCACTTTGCAGAGACTCGTCATCAGCTGGGAAGAACGCACGACACTGTGCTCCAATAGTTGCCTGATTGATTTTCTATTTGTTCTCAATTGCTAACGATCACTCCGAGTTTGATAATTATTTGTAATCTACTATAAACACCACCCGCAGTGTTGAGGGGTGGCCTTATATAAATGAGACGCAAAGATGCTCCCTTCTCTCAAACACAGCCTAAGCACCAGAGGTCAAATTCCGTCTCAGTTCTGCAAGTGGGACCTTGGGAAAGACCTCTCCATGACCCCGCTGTCTTGTCCTGTGAAGCCAGGGACTTCTGGCCCTCTAGATTTCTTTCCGGTAGAGTATTTTAAGAGTCGATGCCAGCCAGGCGTGGTGGCGCATGCCTGTAATCCAAGCGACTTGGGAGGCTGAGTCAGGAGGATCACGAGTTCAAAGCCAGCCTCAGCAACTTAGCAAGGCCCTAAGCAACTCAGTGAGACCCTGTCTCTAAATAAAATACAAAATAGGGCTGGGGATGTGGCTCAGTGGTGGAGTGCCCCTGGGTTCAATCCCCAGTACCAAAAAAAAAAAAAAAAAGAAAAAAGAATCGATGCCACTTCCCACTTCTGCACTTTTGAGGGCAGTTCGGCCACCAGACCATGAGTTTGGATGGGGAATAATCTACGCACGAGCAGGAGGCACACTAGAGGACCCGCACCAGCTGGTCACTGGGGCGCAGCAGACCCCGCCCCGGTCCTCCCAGGGCGCGGCGATGGGCGTGGTCTGCACCTTGCAGTGCTCGCTCTCCCGGTGCTTGGCTGCATTTGTCTAGTTAAGTGACCGCACACGCCACATTAAGGGCACAGCTACTCCTAGCAGATCAGGATGCCTCTGAGGGAATTAGAGGAGGAGCCTAAATGCCTCAGAGACAAGATTCACTGCCTTGAAAATGCGAAGCTAAGGGGTGCATCCTCTCCCTTCTTCTGTTTCTGTGTCTCTTTTGGAAAGCAGCCAGTCCTCCCCTTGATCCCTTCCCAAGGCCAAATAAATGCCAATTCAGCACCGAGAGCATCAGGAAGTGATTGAGAGACTGGCAAAATCCCAGATCTCATGTTTGGGGCTGAGTGGTGTGTTGGGGGGGTCTGTATTTCTCAAGGAGAGATGTCAAGACAGTGTATCCCTCAAATAACAAACATTGCAAAGGAATGAGCATGTGGATTGGAGGTTGCTCCCGGACTCATTTAATTTGCTTATTACTGTTCACTTTTTTGATGAAGGAGGCTCATTTTTTAGCATCTTCTTTAAATTTTTTTTAAGACAAGACAATCCCAATAGTGCCAGTTTTCTCCACAGCCACTGTCACAGTTTGGCCTAATGAGTTTAGGAAGGAGGGGAGGTACAATTGTGCAGAAAGAAGGAAAAACCTTCAGGGTAATTAAGACCTTAATAGGCTGAGGCAGGAGGATCACAAATTTGAGACCATCATCAGAAACTTAGTGAGGCCTTAAGCAAGTTAGTGAGATTCTGTCTCAAAACAAAACATAGAAAGAGCTGGGGGCGTGGCCGAGAGGTCAAGCACCCTTGGGTCCAATCCCTGGTACCAAAACCCCCCCCCCAAAAAACAAAATAAATAAATAAATAAATAAAGCAAAACAAGGCAAAACAAAACATGAAAAAGAAAAAGAAAAATAATGAAAGAGTGAGGAACTCAAGGAATGCACTCAGCGTCTCAGGCTTATCTGGGACTTAGTGGAGTTAATATAAGCCCAGATAAAGATGGAAGCTAAGATGACTTGGGTTGTGGAACTTAGCAATAAGACCATGGAAAATCTTGGATCCTGGAGTACACCAGGTAGCTAATTCTTCCTTCCACAGAAACCTCTAGAGTCCAAAATTGGAGTTTAGAACTCGGTGCACGGAGGCCAGTTACTGAGGTCAGGGCAGTCCACCCTAGCTCATACTCAGATTCTCAGCCTGAGGGCCGGTCTCCAGCAGCCTCCCTCTGGCCCTGCATGGCTCTGTCCTCCCAGACCCCATTCCGTTCCAGCTCTCACCTCAAGCTAACCATCTTTTTACAGAATTAGCCAAGAATAGCTTTGGTGTTTTCTTTCCCATTCAATAATTCAAACTTCAAAGGACTGACTCCCTGTCAAAGAGGGACTCTGAGGTGTTAGGGAGACACTTCCAGATGGGGAGCCTTGCCCAGCTCCTCACGTGGAGAGTTCTGCTGGGCAGCCCACTGTCCTTGACATTGCTCATGGTAAAGGCTATAGAAGTGCTTCCTTCTGGAATAGCAAACTTCGCCTTCTTTTTAATTGATGGAACCCAGAACCTTGTACATGTGAGGCAAGGGGCCTGTTGCTGAGCTGACCCCGGACCCCAGTGAACTGTTGAGGGCAGAGCTGGTGCTCACAATGGTAACCCCAAGACTCAGCATGGTGCACAGCACATAAGCCATGCTCACCTACACAAAGCCAGAAGCTGAGGAAGGCCTTCGAGCTGAGGGACGAAGGAGCTGGGGACAGTGGCACTCGGCCAGCCAGAGGAACGGAGGAGGTAAGGGGATCTTGGCCTCTCCTACGTGTGCTACTTCAGGCACATATTTCTTTATTAAATCATTTCATATTTCTAATTTGCTTTTACAGTTGAAGTTCGTATTTGCATTACAGACTGGGGACCCAGCCTGTGGAGGGAAAGTGACTTGGCCGAAGTCGTTCAGCGGGCAAGTGACAAGCTGGGGTTGAACCAGACCCGACTCCAGAGTGCCTGCGAGCCGCATCCACCTGTCTTCTGGGAAATGCTTGAGACAAGCAACTCCTCAGGCCCCAGACGGCAGAGCTCATTAGAGGCAGAGTCAGCATCAGACCTGACATCACTTGACTCCTGTCCAGTTTGGAGCCCCTGCCTGGTTGGAAATGGAGTGACCCTTTGAGAGTCCATTCTGTGTCTGTCGCACTCGGCCCTCTCAAACCCAGTTGGGGCAGGGGCATCACATCAGTACCAGGGCTTCCAAGAGGGCCTGGTTCTGTGCCCCCAATCTGCCGTTGCAAGAATGGGCTGGGGCTCTGTTCACCTGAGCTCTCTCCTCCCTCGTGGCCTCCCTTGACTGACAGGTCTTCCCTTATTCTTTAGCCCCTTCCACTCCAAGCTGGCAGCTGTTCTGGATGAATTACTTCGCTGTCAAAGGCCTTTGTGAAATCCTTGGCATAAGTTGAGAATGGTTTCATTTTGGTGTTGTTTGTGCTCTATATAAATTTGGCCTGGTTTCTAGAGGGATTAGTAATTGGATCATGTCACCATCCATCCTAATGCCACTGTGGGTGCCCACTGCCTACAAAATAAGCCCTGAGGCCCCAAGGGGATGCTCTTCTTGCACAGCTTCCTCCCCAGTGATTCCTGTGCTTTCTGCCATGTGTCTCTTGCCACGTCCATAAGAACTTCTTGAATCTTCTGTGCCCTTCCAGTGATATATGCACCATATCCTCCTTTTCCGATTGTCAGATTCCATCTCATTAACAAAACCCATCTCAGGCTCCTCACCCTGGTAGTGGCTTCTCTGGTTCCTGCAGGGTGGAGCTAGTGACCTGTGGACTCCCAGAGCACCTTGCACAAATCTGTCTGACAGGGAAGCAGCGGGGCACCAGGCTTAGGAGCATCTATTTTGCATTCAAATCCTGGCTCTGTCTTGTTTTAGTAAAATGACCTTGAGGAAATTGCTTCTCTTCTGAAGCCTCAGTTTGATTATATGAAATGTCAGCATGGGAGACCTACTCCCTGTGGTTACAGTGTGGTGTGCTGACCTCTACCTCCGCATAGCACCCTAGCACACAGTAGGTGCTCAATGAATCACACCCCACGGGATAATGGCTGCTGCTATTTTTTACCTGCCTTTGTCCCCTGCTAGATAAGCAGCTTCCAGGTGCTAGGCGTTTGAGTCTTACTCTCTTTGTGTCTTCCTCCTGTACATGATGGAAGGCAGGCCACGTGGGCCTGTGGCCAGTGCAGCTGACTAGGGCCCATGCTCAGAAAGGTGCCGTCCTGGGGGGCAATGCTCTACAGCTGCCTTCTTTAAAATCTTAATATTTTTAATGTCTTTGCATTTGTATTTTTTTTTTTTTTTTGAGTTAGGTTAAGTAAAGTTCTAGGGGATGACGGGTCATGCACAGGGGTGGGAGGGGCAGTGCTGGGGATCAGTTCATGCTGCCTTCCTGTCTCTCCAGGACGAGTCTGGACCGCTTATTCCTGCACCAGGGCCTCCCCTGGCCTTCCTCCCCTGCCTTCCCCGGGACTGCAGCTGTCCTCTGGCAGGTGTGGTAGGTAGGAGGACCTCCCATATTCCACTGTCCCTGTGAACCTCCTGTGGGAAGGGTTGGGGTTTGGTGTGTGCCCCATGGTGTCAGGTGTGACAAGGTAGTGGCTGTCTGCCGCATGGTGGTAGCTCCACGGTACGTGGGGTCTGGTGTGACCGGCCCATGGGAGGGCAGATCGACTGCATGACCCTGGGAGAAACCTGGATTTCCCCTTTGCTCCAGGCCTGCATGTTATCTAGCCAACCTGGCCCGTGGGTCTCAACAAAAATGCTTCCTGGCAACAAGGCCGAGGGGGCAGAGAGAAGACTGACAGGGACGGTGACGGCCAAGGTCACGGGGCTGCAATTCTGTGGTCGCTTGCTCAAGGCCCTGGGCTCACTCCTCAGCACCAAAGAAATACAAAATAAATTTCAAAAGCACAGGCCTAGAAGAGAGAGGCGATGAGCCAGTTGGAGGGCTGGAAGGGACCATGGCCTCTGAGTCCAGACTAGAACTGCAGGTGCCTTTCCCTGTTCAGATGTGTAGCCACGCCTCTTCTTAATTCAGCTAGATCCACCTCCTCCTCCAGTCAGTTTAGCCCAAGACCCCCCAAAATTTCTCTTTTGCAGGAATGAAGCAAGGATCGACATTAGCAAGATGGGGAAATGGTAACAGAATCTTGTTAGAAAGAATTCCTTATCGTGAATGTAAGAACCATGCTTGGAGATTCGAAGTGTTTCTCTCTAGCAGTCACGGTTCAGAATGAGAACGCCATGGGTGACACGTTGTTTCAATACGGTCTTTGCAGAGAACTTCTCCCAGTGAGGGCAGAGAGGGACTCTGGCCCGAATTCCTCCGCTTCCAGCAGCTATCTCCTGGTCTCTTAGTGCTTAGGCGTCTCTGGGAGCCCTGTAGACACCTGGCCCCTGATGTCCACACCAGGGGGTTCACGTTAGCTGCTGTTATTCCTTCCTGCCTCTTACGTGACCTAGAAAAAAGGGACTGAGGCACACTTGGCTATATCCTGCCAACAAGCATGTATTGAGACCCAGTGGATTCAGACTTCTCTTCCTTTGCTAATACAGTTCTGGCGTGCGCGCGCGCGCACACACACACACACACACACACACACCAGGCATCAATTTGATAACATCTTCCGCATATGCAGACTTGGACTATGATTTATAGCAAAGCACTAATTAGAATGAAATTGTTGAAAAATGTTTGTAGGCCTGCTGGAATTCTTCCTACCAGGGGGTGATTCCTAGCAGACAAGAGAGGCGTACATGGAGGCCTCTAACTTGCTCCTTTGGGGGGAAGGTCAAAATGAGGGAGAAATAGATCTCCATAGATCTATTTTTGCAAGATCCAGCCTGAGGTTTCACGTCTGACAGTCCCTCAATAATGCTGAGTAAGCCTGCAATTCCTTCTCAAAGATCTTCCAGGGCTTGTTTTTCAGCCTCCTTCCCCAGGTCTCTGCCAGCCCCCGGCCACGGGCTGTCACTCCAAACCCCTCCCCCCACCTTCTCCCCTTTCCTTCTCCCCTTTCCTCTTTTAAAACCAGGGACACTGTGTGAAATGCTAAGCGTGCCCTGCACCTCCAGGCTCGGCTGCATTTCATCTGCTGCATGGTTTTACATTAATTTATCAAAACACAAACAGCAGAACCGCAATGCTAATGCTGGATGAAGAATATATTCTGTCATTCGAGAAAAAAAAAGCACCTGGTGAAAATACACAAAACAAACCCAGCCAGCATCCAGACTGCTTTGAAAATAAAGTGGGATTTGTTTGCACGGATTTAAATTGGTAAATCATTTGAATCTCTCCACCCCTGGGTGAGTGATTTAGATGGCCTTGACCCCAGCCTGACTGCAGGGATTAATGTGGGATGATGATCGCTGAGGCCATCATTGCAGCCGGCATCATTAATTATCCTTATTGATTGTAGCTTTCAAAGATAAAGCAGTGTGCTGACTGGAAAATACCCTCTTCGTGCAAGGTCAAGGCTAGAATAGGGAAGCTAAATAATTGCATTAACAAACAAAGAAATAAAAATAACCTCTCAGAACATTGTGTAATTAAGATCCAATTACAACGTTTGTTCTTGTTTACAAAATGACAAAGTTCTTCTTGTCAAGCCCTTTTCCCGAAAATCGCTGCAGTACATGATAATTGCATTATAGCAGGTAACCAGAAAGGACATTAAGGGGATCAGTTTCCTTGGATGGCTGCCACGGCTCTGCCTGACTCACCTACAAAAGTGCCAGAACCCCGAGGGACTTGTCTAAAAATACTAATGATATGTTAAACGAAGGGGGTTAGGGGGAGGAAGTAATAATTGGGCCTCAGATCCTATTGTATTTCTTTTGGATAATGCAATGGCGTTCAGCGCTGTCCCAAGGATATTACCGCCCACGTCCCTCTTTACCCCCCTGTCCACATCATTTCCATTGCTGCCAGGATCTTGGCTCCAAGGCTCTATTTGGTTGTAAATTTCTCTGGTGAAAGGGACCAGCATTACTGTTTCCCCACTATTGATCAGAGTTTGGACTTTGTGTTTTCCTTTATAAACGGGAGGCCTTAAAGCAGAGAACCCAAAGCGGAGCAAGATTTTCTGTGTGGAAATTTTCAAACAAATTGCTCAGGTTTTTCTTCTGCTGATGTCCTCTGCTTCATGTTCTGAGCAGCACCTATTAAGGTCTGATTGGGAAAAGCCTGGGCTGGGGTTGGGAGCTGGAGCTGGAGTCACAAGTCCACCCCAGGTGCTGGGGATCAAGAGTAGGATCCTGCCTGGGTCAGAACGGGCTGAAGCTTGGGGCTTAACGACAGCAGCAGTGGCCTGCCACATAAGCCACTCCTTCTACAGCTGGACTCCTGGGATTCCAAGAAGGTGCCCTAAAAATCAGGACCAGTGCTTTTTACTTCCTCATTGAGAGAGAGAGAGAGAGAGAGAGAGAGAGGATTGTCATTCAATTCCCTCTTGCAGTGGGTTAGCACAGTGCTGAGCTTCTGAATTATTATTTTACCCTCATAGTCCATTCTATGAAAGATACTATTGCTGTTCTCATTTTATAAACAGATGGGAAAGCTGAAGCTCAGTCCTGCTAACCACTGACATGTGGCTGGCCAGAGATTTGAACCCAGGTTGCTATTGACTACAAAGCCCCTGCTCCTTTGGATGCATAGAGTTCCAGGGAAATTGTTCTTCTGGGCTTGCACCTCTACTTCGTAAACCTAGCACCTTTCTCAGCTCCAGGCCTGCATTAGTTCATATAGAAGTGCAAGATGGGTGTGTTTGTCATGAACATTCACACAATACGTGCATTCATAGAGTAAGACACGAAACCCCCTGTCTCCAGACATCAGACCTCTAGACGTAGCATCGATTGCGCCTGCTGGCACCTCTTTTTGATCTTCCTAGGTGCACGCGCTGCACACACAGTTTTTATTTTACATACAGTGAGATAATAAGTTTTATTGTGCACCTTGCCTCTTCTTTGCAAGAATGTTCCAGAGTGGTTTCCAAACAGTGCATATTGATCCATTTGTATTTCCAATGGCTTCGCACACTTCCAGTGTGGACATGCATCACAGTTGGTTTAACCTGCCTCCCACTGGGGACACGGGGCTGCCTCCAGTTGTGCAATTACAGGGATGCAGCAGTGCACATCTGCATACAACTGTGTTGCACACATGTGTGAACATTTCTCTTGGTGATGCATCCAACTCTGTGGCAAAGGGTGTGCCCCTCCAGAGGCCTGCACCCAGGTTACCTTATGATGGAACGCGTACGTACAAGAAGTGTCATTTCCTCCGTATTCACAAACACAGGGTGTCCTTAATCTTTAAATTTTTCTGTTGTTCACTTTTTTTTTAATGAGAAATTACATGTTGTTATGCTTATAATTTGTGTTTTACAGGGGGGAGGTATTTTTTATATGTTTATTGGCTGAGTTTTACCTCCATGTAACTATTCCAGCATGGCACTCATTTTTCTAGTTGGTTATTTAATAGATGTTTGTCCCTGTTTGTTGTTGAAACACCCTGGAATCCTGGCCTGGCCAACTCGTTGCTCTGGCCTGAGTCACTGGAGCTCAAGAAGGGACTCGAAACCACAGGGCCAATGCTTGATTACTGACAGCTCAAAGAGCCAGTGGCCCTGTCCTCACCAGCCTGTGCCTGTGGCTGGACCCTGCCTGTCACTGTTTGTCTGTCCTCCCTTCGCTCTTGCTCCAGTCCCATGCCTTCCATTGCTGTGGTGACCTACATGATGGCCTTCCAAAAATTCTTTTTGTTCAACTTAGCCAGAGATGATTTCTATTGATTGCAACAAAAAATTCCAAAAGCTGTAGTAATTAACAAGAGGGCGGATCTTAGCCAAAGGACCCTGCAGGAGGTGAAGCAGCTCTGGAATTGATTATGTGGCCTAAGGATTGAGACAAGGAAACCCCCATCCACACTCAAAGATCTGAGTTTGGCAGTGCCTCCAAAGAGATGGCGAAACTATTATTATAATGTAAAATCATTTAAATCATTGCCTGCAGTGACCTGGAATGAAGAGACTATGGAGGATAGGGCAATGGAAAACCATTTTGTTATGGAGTCATTCAAGGCTGGTGTGGGAGGGAGGCTCCACCTGGAGCTCACACAGAAGGCATAACAAGAGCTTAGCCCCTGCAGCTGGGACCCCAGGCTCTGGACTGAAGTTGGAAGACTTGCTAGGATTTGGCTCACAGACTCACCTCTCAAAGCCCCAGGACTGATATGGTCAATATTCAGTCAAGGTTTGGTCCTATGAGCCTCTGATTATAATCTCAAGTGAAGTCATAGCTTTGTTGGGTCTTTTATGTGAAAGCTAAGCGGTTCACCAAGAGAAAGGGGAAGAGCCGGAATTGGGCTCTGCAAGAGCTTTCAGAAGACCTTGAACTCTGTCCCCCAAGTCCATTTCTGCTTCCTTAGTCTCCAGGCCAAGCAGTACCTCCTCCGAGGTTGGCAGCACTGTTCTCATGTTCCTACCCGAGCCAGGGGCCTTGTGACTGGATGCTGCTCTCACCTCGGCCTTCTCCACCCCTATGATAGGTGCCACAAAACTAACACGTGAATAGAACTTACATACCAAAGCAAATAAATCCACCAAAAATTCTCATTGCTGTACTGTACTCCATTGTACGAGCAGGTGACCATTTGGCTATTTTATTGTTTGAAACATTTGGACTAGTTCCAGTTTCAAGATGCTACAATGGCTGCCATGCTTACTCACAGTGTATGGTGAATGGCATTTTTGTTGGGGATACTGTAGGGAGAGTGTGCATGCTTGACTTTGGTAGCTAATGGTTTGTCTGGGAGGTCGTGTTGACCCACGTTCCCAGCAGGACAGTGGGAGCGTTTCCTCCATTGCAACCCAGCCCCACCCAGGTCCCTCTTCAGCATCCTGGGGTATCCCAGGTGGTCTCGCTGGGCTTTACTGTGCTCCTCTCTCACCACTAATTGCGACCGAGCCCTCTCATGTGGCTCTCATTTGGCTCTCCACGCATGTGCAGTATCTCACATGAGACACCTGCTCCAACTTTCTTGGCCATTTCTTTGTGGATTATCTGCTTTTAAAAATTATTTGTAGGATCGTTTACACAGAATGGATGTGAGTTTTCCTGTCACTCGCATGAGCTCTGAATGTTGTCTTCCCTGTGTGGCTTGCCTCTTTCTTAATGGTGTCTTTTGATGAATGTTGCTTACCTTTTGTTTCAGGTATCTTTCTTTGCACAGAGATTTCAAATCTGTGGGTACTCAAAACTGATCATGTTCTTATGGTTAGTGACTTTGGGGCTTTCTCAGGGACTCCTTCTCTGCCCCGGGACTGGAGAGATCTTCCCTCTGCTTTCAGTCTTGGCAGTAATTTCTAAGCAGGACCTTGGTCTTCCTGCTTCGTTTTGTACTAGTCATTGTAATAAAACAAAATTTATGTACCTATGCATGTGTTTTAAAATTTTTTACTCTTTTCTACTGAACTATTTGCTCATTTCTGCATCAATATAATGTTTCTAACCACCGTTAGCCCAGCATCTGTCTGCTATTGGGTAGAACACGCTTTCCACATTATTCCTTTGCATATATTCTTGGCATTTTTCTCTTTTACGTAAGTTTAAAATCAGTTCATTGAATTCCATAAAATTTGACTGTCAGGATTTTGATTGGAATTGCATTACATTTTTGATTAATTTGAGGAAATAACTTATCCCTTGAAAACACTGGATGGTAGGATTTGGGAATCAGTCATGCTTCTCCCATTAATTAAATGTTCTCTGTCCTTTAACAAGTCTGTGGGTTCTCCCTGTAGCTCTCACCTCTTGCATGGTCCTCCTGTGCAGGTATGTGGTGCCAGGCCTGCTTCCTGCAGGGACCTGGGACCCACTGTGTTTACGAAGTGTGTCTACCTGTGGTGTAGAAATCATTTCTGTTGATTTTTTGTCTGATCATCTTAATCTTTCTTAATAATACTAATAACTTGGATATGTTATATATTCCTTGATATCTATTGTAACCAATTTCACATTTTTATACAGAAGTACATGTGAATATTGGATTAGAAGCACTTTGGAAGCAGACTGGCTCTAGAGGACGAGCGCTGATTGCTCCTCTGGCTGCAGGGCAGGAGGTGCTGCCCAAGTCCTCTGGGGCTCCTGGTCTGGTGGGGGGCACCCCCCAATCCGCAGCCCATAGGGCCCATGGGGAGGGCCAGAGGGAGAGAGGCGGGGCATCAGGAGAGGTGCCATGTGCATCTCCTCTGCAGTTGTTATTTGTTCTGGAAGATTTGCCTTGCTGTACGGACCCCTGCTCCTCCTTTCCTGAGCTGGCTCGGGTTGCTGTGGTCACCTGCATCACCTAGAAGCCCGCGTCCTGGGTGTTCACGGGGTGCTTAGAGCCTCCGTGATGTGTTAGCACCGTGGAGACGGAATCAGAGAGCTCAGTTCCCGGGTCTGAACCAGGGGCCCAAACGGGGTCTCCAAGGGAGCTCGGATCTGAATCCCAGATGCACGCCCTGCGGTTCGACTGGATCCAGAATGCGACGAAGCCCCGGTCACCTCACACTGCCTGCTTCTAGATCTAGTCTAGAGAAGAAGGAGTGGCCCGGGAGGCGCTGGCCTTGGCCGCTGCGGTGCGCGTGGAGGCCACGGCCGCTGCAGACCCTGCTTCCAGGCGGGCCACGCGCCTCTCCCTCCGCAGGCCACTCCGGCTCCCTGCAAGACGTCCCAACCAGGGATGTGATTGCATTCAGATCAGTGACTTCTTTTGACCTCAGTTTCTAGACATTACACAATGTCGTTGTCAGTTTTGAGTATTTCTTAGGGTAAGCGTAATTGGAAATCACTGGGTAAAAATGTGTGTGTGTGAGTGTGTACGTTCCTAGGCAGGAGGCTGTTATAAAATAAAATTTAACCTTTGGAGAACCGGATTGGAGCCATATCTGACGTATACTTCAAAGAGATGGAGTTGGGAGCCAGCGATCACTTAAGGGTTAAAATCTTTGACTTTGGGTCTGGATAGTGGCCCAACCCAGCCACTATCTCTTCTCTGGGCCCGTTTTCCTTCACTGTTAAAATGGTATACAGAAAATGCCCAGGGTGCAGGGTTGTTGGGAAGCCTAATTGAGATAATGTGTATAGAGGGCTTGGTACAAACAAAATAAACTGAGTAAAGTCAACTTCCGGTTGTCTGTGGCTGTCAAGCGATGAGGGATGGACCGGGGCCACTGATCATGTAAGATCCTCCGACTGTAGATGCTTGCTGTGCAGGGAAGCCAGCTGCTGGCATCAGTTCATCCAATGGCGAGGCTGCGTGGCTTTCCTCCTCGTGTGACCTCAGGGTAAGGAGATGTGGCCATAAAGGGTCACAGAGCCGAGCACTAAGAGAGGACTCATTTAGAAGACCAGCACTGCTGACTGCTTCATGTAAGAGCCCATGCTGATGCTTTGCTTGGTTATGGGTAGTTCAGCTGACCAACCCCACAGCTACTGAAACTGGTGGGCACTAGGTGGCCCCTGACTTCCTGAGCCCTGAGCTGGACGTTAGTCAGATGCAAGTCCCAACTGTGAGAGAAGGACACCAAATCCAGAACTCTCCAGAACAGCATGGCCAGGTGATCACCTTAACAGAGGCCGGAGACAAAGGCCAGAGGAGGCTTTGACCTGGAGGCCTGGCCTGGGAAGCCTGTTGGGGAGGGCTGGATCCTGCTGGATAGGGAAGATTTGGGTGAGGGAAGGAGGAAGTGGTGAGGGGACAGTCGGTGAGGAGGAGGAAATTCATAAACATTTAGGCTGAAACGAGATTAGCCAGAACATTTCACTGCGTCTGGCGAGCAGGGTTAAGGACTCTATGCACAGTTCTCTGGGCCGTGGGAGCAGCGGAGATTTCAAGTGGGGACTTAAATCAGCAAGATGGCATTTCAGAAAGATTAATCTGTTGGCCAAATATGGCCTGGAACCGAGGGGAGGCTGGAAGCCAGCGGATCACTGAGCAAGCGTGGTTCTGAGGTGGTGAGGGCTGAGGGAGGGACCGCGGCAGGTGCCTTATCACTGGAGTCCAGGAGCCAGCGCTCAGGGCCTGTGGGATGAGGTTAGGGCCCCGTGGTGGTTACAGAAATGGGGAACTTGTCCACGAGACCGCGTTTTGTATACATTCTTGTCTAATTGTGTTTGCCGTGGTGAAAGACATCCCAGGGGAAGGTCTCGAACCAGTCCAGGGCGACACGAGCCACGTGGGTATGAACCTTGCCTGCGAGGAGTAGAGGCCGCCCCTGGAGCACGGAGGTGGCTGGAGGAGGCTCCCGGGGCTTCTTCCCCTTCCTTTCTCTTTTCCAAAGATGGGGAAGGCTTGTAGAGCTGGAAGGTGCAGGGGAGGGTACAGAGTAAAGGTCCTGAAGGTCCTGGGGTCCTGGGGGTCTCCAGTGAGAGATGTGTTCTCCTTGGGAGTCCAGCATGGCCCCTGTCGGCTCAGGCCGGGCGTTTGTGACTCCTTGCTCAGGGGAGCCGAGTCTGCAGGAGGCAGAAAGAGCTGTGTGTTCATTTTTGGCTTCTGGGCTGAGACTGTCCAAGTGCACTGAAGCTCTGGATGATGGTGCTGGCGCAGTGCTTGCAGGTGAGAGGCTTTGCTTCTGAGGTTATTCTGCCCAATAAAGAAAAAGGCAAGCATTTCCTGATAGAAAATTGAGAAAACGAGTCTGTCAACTGCTGAAGTAGTGTAGAGTACCAGGGTTTGGATCTGCAGTGTTTGATGTCACAATTAATTTATCATCGTCAAAGTATGACTTCCTGTTTTTGACCCCACACCAAAAAGGCGTAAAGGAGTTTGTGAAGAAAAGTTCCTTGGAAGGCAAATGGCTCATCCAAAACAGCGTTTTAATGATTTAAGTAAAAATGAATCAGGAACATGTGGATTTAATTTCCCTTAAAATTCACATGGGTTTGAAACTTAAAGGAAAATAGTACTTGGCACAATGTGTTTAGGGTTTGGTTAAACTCAAAACATTTGAAAAACCCTTTGGAACACTGGATGACTTCAGAATACATCTGGGTTTGCCCGTCCACGTGGGTATGGTTACAAAACGCTCATCCTCCGCGGCGCTATCCAAACGTTCTATCAACATGTTTTAATTTTCTAAAGGCTTAATTAGGATGAAAATCAACAAACTTTATTGATTGCACATAGTAGGCAATCAATAAAGTAGAGAGACACATCTTTCCCTATTTTACAGCGAAGAAGTCTTGACTAGAGTGCGGCTAAGGGAAATCACCACATGTGCGTGTGGTCAGAGTGGACCTCTAGCACAATCCTCGGAGTTAGAATTCTATAACACTAACCATTTGCATTCATATCCTCTGCTGCTGCAGGACTCCATTACATTTCAGGAACATAAAAAAAGAGTTAAGAGCTAAGTTATATATGGTACTGAGTTGGGAATCGAGTATTGCTTTGCGTTTAAGATGATCACTTTAAAAGGTCATTTTTAGTGTGTGCTGAAAAGACAATGCATGCTTAAAATGTTACCTACTGAACATTAACTAAAATACATAAAGAAGACTGCAAATGAGGAAAACTAGTGGCCGGCCAAGTCACCTGCTTGCAGCTGCAGTCCTAACTAACCCATCCGGCCAGCCCCAGCTGTCAGCAGCTGGGTGGCAAGGGCATTTTGTAATGAAACCCACAGAGGTTGTGTCTGAAATGCGATCGTATTATTTAGAGCCAATTATGTTAGTCCCAATGCTGAGTGACACCTAGGGAGATAATTGAATTTCTTAGATTTCTCCCTTTTACACTCTGTGCCATGATCAGAAAAACACAATTTTGAATGCTCTCCTCTCTTAGGGTAAGACCAGGCCGTCTGTGTAATTGGAAAAGTCTCCGGGGAAGGCGGCTCCTCTGTGTCATTGCAAGGAAGCTTCAGGGAAGTTAGCCTCTATTTTATAGGTAACTTTTGCAAGGGACAAAAAGCATGCAACTTGAAATAGTCACTTGTCATTTGAACCCAGGGAAGTTTATGAACCTTAATCACACAAAAAGCACTGCTTCAGGAAGTTGCCCCATGAAATCCAGGCTTTGGGACAGAAAGAAGTCTTTAGAGAACAACAGCATACCTTGTTTGAA
This sequence comes from Glaucomys volans, assembly GCA_020662805.1. Taxonomy (NCBI): domain Eukaryota; kingdom Metazoa; phylum Chordata; class Mammalia; order Rodentia; family Sciuridae; genus Glaucomys; species Glaucomys volans. The sequence goes on along the minus strand of JAJEJO010048469.1, from coordinate 32,195 downwards.
TAAATAGTGAGACTGTCCCTCCCTCCCCCACCTGGCTGATTGTGGTTGGCAATCGGCCCTTGGGAGAGGCTGTCACAGGCAGGACCCGGGTAACTGGGAGTGACTCAGATCCGCAGCCGTCTGCCAGGAGTCGGGTATGACTGAGTGAGAGGTGCCAGGAAATACCTGTCTGTGCCCCTGGAAAGGTCTGCACTGCCCTTCTAATCTCCGTCCATACCTATGCCCTGATGGCCATCTGACATTCTTGGCACACGCTGGAGGAAATCAACTGCAGCTCTCGGATATTCACCACTTTAATTCAGCAAATTCAAGACCCTGAGATTTGAGTCCATTGGAGGAAGCACAGCCGTGTGTCTTTCATTAAAGGAGGCAGGGAGGTTAGCGGAGGCCTCTGCACACTCAGGGTTGCTCTCCCAGCCCTCACCACAGCTGTATTATTTATACAAAAAGGGAATGAGGTCCCCTGCAGGCTGGGACCAGCAGCAGGTGTTTGGGAGGGGGTCTCCCCTTGCGCTGAACTCAGCCAGTGACCCTGCTGCTGCCGAGTGGAGTCACGGAGAGGGATGCCAGTGGTCTTTTCTTCAAGGAGACCAAAGAAAATGACCAACAGAAACATTTGGGGAACGTGGCCTCTAACAGTCCTGGGCACATTTCATTGCTCCGATTAATTATACCACGGGGCAGGTTTTCATGGCATTGATTACTGTTCATGAAAGCCTTTTTTTTTTTAGAGGAGAATAAATAGAGGATTTTTTTGGGGGGGAGTATGAATTAAAGCCTCTTCCCCCTCCTCTCTTATTTCCACGTAAATTAATTCTACAATTTAATAAACTAACAGGTGGTTCCACTTCGGGCTGAGCAGATGTTGGCTGAATGAGTGGAGTCCCCTCCTGTGTTCCGTGTATCCCTGGGCTCACTCGTTCTTTATCTCTCCTCTCTCCCTTTTCTTTCCCCCATTTCTGCCAGATTTATGAGCCGCTACACTACGAGCTGTTTTGTTTCAGCAATATGAATATTAATGACTGACACGTGCTGATTTTAGGCGTATTGGTGACATTCATAATCCTGAATATGTAGACATTTTTCACCAGATAATGAGGTACCAGATTGCCCCACCAGGAAATTCCCTTCTCTGGGTGCCTGTAAGTCGATCCTTTCTGTTACTTTACAGATGGGACTCTGAATTGGAAGCTTGTTCCAGAAAAAGTTAAAGGGAAATGTAAAATTAGATTTGCTGCTCAGAAATCCCCCCATGGCTCAGAAGCCTGGTGTGTTTCTTGGGTGACATCTTTGACTCCTGTCCTAGACCCACCACTTAGGAAGAGGAGCTTTCGGTCTTGGTACCCCTCACATGAGTCCAGGGACGTGGACTTTGCTTTTCATTTTTATGTGAAATTCACACACACACACACATACACACACGCCTCTGGCCCAACTTCCCATGGTCCTCAGGAAGGACTTGCAGAGGCACTTCTGACTGCTTTCTAAAAATACCTGGGAGCGTGTGCCTGGCCCACGGTAAGTCGTCCTCTCCCCGAGGGAACAGCCAGACATAGCCGAGACAGTGCTGATGAGAGGGAAAGCCACCTTGGTCATTGATCGTCAGATCAGACAGCTGGCGGCATCCATCCATCCACCCGGCTGCCGCCCTCACTGCTGCTGGAGCTTCCCCTCCGTAAGCAGGGCGGTGACGTGCAGAAGTGCAGAGGGTGGACAGAATGCTCAGTCCTCCGTGATCACCTGGGGGGACGCCTGGGGGTACGAGCTGTCTCCACCGCCGATCACGGTGGGCTCTGCAGAGGTGCTGACAGAGCCATTTCTCCCACCGCGAGGATGTCAGGGGCCTGGGCCATGGGGGGACTCCAGGGCCGCAGGTGCGTCTCTAGTCCCCTCTGCCTTTCCCAGCCCACTGGTCCAGCTTGCCACTCCTTCGCTGCCCAGGCCTGCTTTCTGCTGTGCGCCTGTCTTTCTGTGCTCCCTGATGGGCCTGGTGTTCTCTCTCTCTCAGGCTCTCAGCTTGATTTCCTGCAGGCTGCAGCACTTCCCGAATGGCAACCTCTGAATCCCTGACCCCAGGCTGATCATGGGACTTGCACTCTGATAAATTTTAATCTCAGCATCAGAGGCCCAGGGCTTGTTTCCTGGTAGAGGCCAGAGTCCCCTGAATGTCCCTATCTCAGAGGAACCAGCAGTAGGATGTCACCAAGGATATTGAGTGCTTGTTCTGCTCTAGACTTTGTGATGGGAACTTCACACGTCATCTCCAGCACAACGTGGTTACCTCTAAAATCTAATGAGGCTGTGCAGCGTACGAGTGCAAATCCTGGCATTGGGCCCCTGGATTTGAAATCTGCTCACTCTTACTCACTGTGCCACTTTGGGGTAGTTACCTAAACTCTCTGTGTTTCAGTTGTCTTATCTGTAAAATAAGAGGATTAAAAGTACACATTATACAGTGTTTTTCGATGATTAAATGATTTAAAACAAGGAATATGCTCATGATAGTACCTGGCCCAGAGAAAAAGCTACTTAACAAACGTTAGTTGCTACTGCTTGGGTCACTGTTGTTTGGAAGTATAGACACATTAAAATAACACTGACTGTTGAAGTTACTTGGTTTACATTTGTTTTCAGTTATATATTTAATTTAAAATGTAGATTCTATTTTTCCTTAGATAGCTATGTTACAACGAGTTTTGTTCTTGTTTGCAGTGAAAAGTGAATCTGAGGAGGTACCTGGAAGATTTTGGTATTTTACTTTCCATGCACACAGCTCTCACCAAACAAATCGCTTTTGTTTTGGTGAGTGAAGAATTAGAAAATGGGAGCACGATCCAGAAATGGTTGGCGTGTCATGCACACCTACGGCTGATTCCCTGTGCTGGAGGCTCCGGTTGGGCCAGACTTGCGGTCCCCTTGGTGGTGTAGTGGCTGGCTCCTAAAGCAGTGGTTCTGATCTACAATGGCGAGCCATCAAATGTCACAGAATCCACTCATCTGACTAGCATTTATTGAGCACCTGCTCTGTGCTGGCATGCTCCGGCCTCGGGTTCAACCTGAATAGGAGTGGCCAGGCCAGCCTCCTGCCTCTTACCTTCTACCAGCAGAAATGGTGTAATGAAGAACATAAAAGGTGGCGAGTGGTGGGGTGGTGGGATGGCCATCTCTTTAGGTAGTGTGGCTCCAGGGCTGGTGAAAAGGGGCCAGCCACGTGGAGACCCAGGAGCCATGGGCTGACCAGAGGCATGTTCCATCCAAGAACTTGGCTGCAGTGGGAATGAGTGTGATTGATCTATTGGAAAAACCAAGGAGGCCAGTGTGGCTGGATGGTCTCGAGAGGCAGTCCCAGGATTGGTCAGCTAGCAGGCCATGTCCAATATACCTCTTTCCAAATCCACAAGGTCATCTGGAGAATGGGTAGTGACAGAGCAAGCAGGTGGTCAGAGAGACAGGGGAGGATCCCTGCAGTGGAGCAGGCCCAGGAGAGGGGCCATGGAGCCCGCGGAGGGCAGGTTCAGGACACAAGTTGGAGACGGGCTTGGCAATGGACTGGTGTTTGGGCTGCGAGGGAGAGGACCCCCGAATGCTTGGACTGATCCCGATTGATGGGGGAAGATGAAGGAGAAACACGCCTGGCAGTAAAGCCAAACGCTTTGTCTTGATCCAGTTATTTTTGGAATGTTATGGGCCAGGCACTGAAAACAATACTTTTGTTGAGTCCATCTGCAGTTGAGAGGAGATGTGTGATTAATCAAATAACTTAGGTATTAAAAATTCCATCTTAAGACATAATATAGCCTTGTTAAATAAAACGTGATTTGAAAGTGCCCTTCAATTTTTGTTGATATGAAGAGTCTTTTTTTTCCCCAAATTCTCATTTTGCTGCAAATAGTTTGGCTTAATAAAAATAATGTATTCTCTTAGGATTGTAGTAGCTGATGCTTTCACATACCTGATGCTATTTTCATTGTCAGATTTTAATGAATTTAATCTTGAATGTCTTTATCTTATTTTGAGTTGACGTAGATTCTTCATGATTAGATAGAAAATGTTTACTAATTGGGGTTAGGGTTGTAGCTCCTAATTGACAAGCGAAAATTCTATAAAAGCCCTAAGTCTTCGATGATGGTCTTCAGCATGAATGTCATCACTGGGTATCTTTTTTTCCTTTTTCTTTTTTTGCAGTGCTGGAGATCAAACTGAGGGTCTGTAGCTGACAGGGAAGTGCTGTATCACCAAACCGCACCCCACCCTGCAGAATGCCCTTAAAGCAATAAACTCAGAAAGATTGTGAGCCCTCGGGAGCCCCGCTCCTCCGTTCAGGTCTATCTGTGAACTTGCTCGGCGTCATGACTTTGTCTGCTCTGTAGCTGCCTTCTATTTTAATACATGAGATTTAGAACCATAACTCTACACTGGAGCATGATATTATTTTACATTAACTCTGGACACTAACAACTTCTTTCAGTATATGAAAACATACAGAAACAATGGGTTCCTATCATTGAGAACATAATGAAATACTGAACTTTTCTTCTACTCTCATTTAGTTCAGTTTTAAATTACGAGCTTCATTTACCGATTTTTTACAAAAAATTCCCATGGAGTAGACTGCAAGGCTTGCAATGATACGTGTGTTTATATAAACAGCACGGAGGTTAATTCAGACCATTTTGTGGAAGTGGTTTATGTATTGTAATCATGAGTCAGTACACAATTCTCTCTAAATTTAAAACAATGTAAATTATGCAGGCCCATTTAATTCTTGCCAAGAAAGAAGATTCCTTAAAGCCATGTTTTTAAGTTTATTAGGCTAAATGCAACTATATTCTGTAACTAATAAGTGAGAGGATTTATTGAATTTTGAAACCCACTGATTGTAAGTTATGTTTTTAAAGTTATTTAAACAAGTTAAGTATGTTTATAATAATTTCATTTCCTATGTTACATCTAACTAATGAGGAAAAAATAAGGCCAGGAGGGACCGGAGTCAGCTTAATCTCTGTCATGGCCAAGGCCAAGTTTCAATCCTGTCCAAATGCCACTTCTCAGTCACAGCTCTGAGAGATTAAGCGTGATTGCGTGGTGTTGCTCTGCCTCCCTGACACACGAGTCATGTCACAGCTGACTCCAAGCCTGCAGTGGCCCCACCTAGGAGGTGGGCCCAGCCTGCTGAGCAGACCCATGCTAGGGGTAATTGGCGGTGGCCACAGCCGAGGTGCTTGGCTCATGCCAGACTCAAGTGAAAAGTTCTGACCATAGGAAGATCGTTTGCATCTGTGCTTTTTTAAATTTTAGATTATATTTTGCAAGTTTGAATATCTACTTTCCCTGCTGCATAAGTTTTTGCTTACTGAGCCTGATTTTCTGCTTGTTTCATTTGGATGGAAAATCTAATTTACTTGTGATGATTTAAAAACTGATCTGACCATGCATATAATCTGCAGTAATTTATTCTTTGCCTTTTGGTAAAATGTGGAGGCTGGGATGGGAGATCCCTTGTTTAGGATTTTTCTTCTCCATCTGGTTTGGAGGACCGTCTAATCTGAGTACACTCCTATTGTCTTTCCTCACTCTTCTTCCTGGACGTGGCTTGTCGCTTTCGTTTCTAAGCTCTGTATGGTGCTGATAGTGTTCACGTTTCCATATTAGAACACTTGGCTTGGTCACCTCCCAGGGGACACTTCTATTTATATAGCAGGTGTTTGGAGCTTGGACTTCACTACTCGGGCGCCATGTTGTGAGCAGGCTGTCCCTTTCAGCTGCTCCTGCAGTGCGGGCCAGTTTCCCAGTGCCCTGAGCCTGGCTTCCTAAGCTGTGGAGGGGACTCCGGGTGCCTTTCGTGCACTCTGACCTCTGGGCAGCTCCTGTGTCCCATCAGAAGCGATGACCATCCTCCTGGGGATTCACTTGAAGCAGTGAGTGTCACTGGAAGTTCTGCTCCTCCGGCTGCAGCTGGTACTGAGAGGAGACGTAGCTCCTGGGAAGCGGCTTCTTCAAGAATTCTGAGCCCTGCCCTGGTGATAAACCTGCCACCTGATAAGTACTGAGCAGTAACTGCACATTTTCAAGATAATGCCAGAGCAGGAAGGTGGTCATTATATGCCACCAAAGGAAATGCACTTGACTTGGGGCTTAGATATGCTGTTCATTAGAAATCAATCACACGTAGGGGGCCAAGGTTGCTCCACAGCAGTGAGACTCTTCCTACCAGAAGAGAATCCTGTCTTAGCATGAGGGGTCCTTGGAGTCCCAAAGGAACATGCATCCAGGTTCTTGTGACCATCTGAACACCCACCATGTGCTGCGGACTGACTGTGTGCAAGGATATGAAGATTAATAAGACCTGGCTGCTGTCTGCAAAGACTTGTGTACATGGGTGGGGGGAGCATAACACATAGGTGTGGCACATTTGATTGGAGATTGATTACAGTGTGCATGGGAAGGGGTGGAGTGAAGAGCATCAGTTTTACATGGGGAAAGAGGGAACCAGGAGAGATTTGGCGAAGGGTCAAGACCAAGTCCTGAGAAAAACAGGGTGTGGGCCCCAGGACCAGGGGCCCAGAGGATGGTGAGTGAGGCTGTTAGAGAAAAAATTACTCATGTCAGTTGTGAAAGACACTGATAGACTGGTTCAGTTCCATAGTGGCCAGGTGTGGGGACCACTGCATTGGGAATGGCAGTGGAACAGAGAGATCAGGTTCAATGCTGAACGCAACAGGGAAAATGGGAATGTATAGCCAAAGAGTGAGGGCTGGGGGTTGACTGGATGGAAAAGAGCTAGGAGGAAACATCAGGGATAAGGGGGACTCTAGCTAAAATGATCTTGAGGGATTCTTACTGAGGACAGGCCACGGTGATCAGATGACCCCAGGAGGGTAGGATGGTGGAGTGGGTGGAGCCTGGTCAGATATTAGGGGTGGTCAGGCCCAGGGAGGTCAGGGGCTCCTGGGAGGTGGGATGAGGAGGTGGGTGTGGCCTAGAGGGAAGTCTTCAGGTTAACTGACACAGCAGGGTTCCTGCTCAGATTGGACAATACAGGGAAAACATGGCACCCACAGTTAGGGCCTGTTTGGAAATAGGGTTCAAAAGGCCTGACTAGTTTGGGCAAGTGGACAGGCTCTGTCAAGGCCTGGGTGGTGCTGAGGAGAATCTGATGGAGAACAAGGCTGGTGACAAGGCAGGGGCAAGTTCACAGAGGACCTTCTTGCCGTGATGAGGAGCTTGTTCTTTATCTACTTGGTGAGGGGTTTCAGGCAAAGGAGGGACACTATCATTATCTTTTTTTCCTTTAAGAAGGAAAAGATAGAGCAGTTACGGGATGGGTTCAAAGGGAGGCAGCTAGGCACTTAGACCGAGGGGAGCCAGAGTTAAAGCAGCTGTAGGGCAGGGTTGCTTGGGGAGATGAGTGGGAGGAGGTCATGGGAGAATGCCCAGGTCTCCTCCTGGTGATGGCTGTGGTTGGGAATGGCCTCAGTGTGCCCAGAACTCAGTGTCCCTAGCATGTGGAGCCTTGGTCTCTGGGATGGCAGCACTGAGACATGGTGTGGGACCTTAAGAGGTGGGCGTGGCCTAGAGGGAGGTCTTTAGGTTCCGAGGGCATTGCCACTGGAGGGGTTGAGACGGTTCTTTTTATTTTTTTACTTTTTTCAGTACAGAGGCAATTTTTAATTTTTTTTATCTTTTTTTTTTTTTAACTTTTTTTATTGGTTCTTTTTAATTATACATGACAGTAGAACCCATTTTGACATAATTATACAGCAGGGAATATATCTTTTTTTTTCACAACGTAGATTCACACGATTCACATAATGTTCCATATACATAGGGTAATGCCGTCTGTCTCAGTCTACTCTCTTTCCTTCCCCCACCCCCTCCCATCCCCTTTTCTCTACACCATCCATACTTCCTCCATTCTTTTCTTTTCCCCCCTATAGTCCCCCCCTATAATCTGATCAGTGGATCAGCATCCACTGATCAGAGAAAACATTTGGCCCTTGATTTTTTGGGCTTGGCTTAGTTCACTTAGCATGATATTCTCCAACTCCTCAGGCTGGAGCTCAGGCGGGTCTCTCTCCTGCCTTGCTCAGTGACTCCTTCCATCTGCATACACTCCTGCATCCTGACACCACCACCAGCAGGCCCTCACTAGAGCCAGGAGGATGCCGGGATCTTGCCTTGAACCCTGGAACTGTGAGCTACACCAGCCTCTTTCTTTTATGAAGCTAGTTGCATCAAGCGTTTTGTTACAACTGATGACTAAGGGGCTGCAGGAGAAGAGGGACTGGAAGCTGTTGAGGACATTTCCCAGATTCCTGGTCTGGGTGGTCAGGTAGCTCTGGGAGTCATTAGCTAGGGTGGAGACAGAATGGGACAGGCAGGACCATGTGGACCCTAGTGGCTGTACCTTATCAAGGGATCACGGAATTCGATGCAGGATTAGCAGAGGATTCTTGTTTCTTGGAGAAAACCTGACAACTTGATAACTCAAGCCTCCAGCATTCTCCATCCTCCTCCTCTCCAAGACATGTAGGTGGTTGAAAATGGTGTGTGTGTTATCTTGGATTCTCTGGCTGATTTTTCCACCTATGAATGTATGTACAGCACAAATATTAGCTCTAAAAATACCTCTATCTGCCTCCACAGCGATTTTCTTAGCAACTTCAGGCAACTGTCAAAGTCCCAGTGAAGCATACAAATATAATTTGGAGGATTTATGAGGGGGCAAGAATGGAAGTAGGAGTCACAATGCCATTTTTTAAAAGTCTCAAATTTCATAAATAAATACAACTGCAGTTATAGTGATTTTAATGTATTATATGTGCATGTGTCTCTTTAAGCTTTAAAAAATACATGAAAGGATGTGAATTGTCCCCTAGGATCCCAACAATAGAAAGCAATAGTAATTAAGCAAAAAATAAATAAATCGACATGAATGCATTGGGGCTAATATAAATCCTGTGCAATTGGCATAAAGGAATTTGTTATTTTCAAAACAGAACTAAATCTCTTTTCCATTATAGATTTAATTTAAGTAACATGATAAATAGTGGTAAATTGAACTTTATTATGTATTCATGAAATGCAGTTTAATACAATTGTTATTTCTGGCATTTGTGGTTTAAAGATATTCCCTTATGGGTAGATGTTATTTTTAATGTGCAAATTCAGAAATAATGACCTCCAGTTGCACTGGTGAATTAGGGCTGTATATACACATGGACAATGAGGGGGAAAATAGCCTCCAAATTCCTGTCTTATGAAAATTTCTAGTGCAACCTCTGATCCTTTAAAAACTGACATTAAACAAATTATTTTAAGGTTTCAACTATATTGCCAGTGAAGAAAAAGCAATAAAGTAAATATTTTCCAAACGATTTTAAAGGAATGGTCTTTGACAAGGACATACCTGAAAGGGGAAACTCACTTACTAAGAACAGGTTATTGAAAAATCTCTGCACAACTTAAAGAAAAAAAAAAAAGACATTAAGATTCACAGAAAATGACTCCTCACTGGCAGGTCCAGAACATGAAGTTGGAAACCCAAAAGGAAAGGATAAACAGATAAACAACCCGCAAACCTCTTTTTCAGAGACTCAGGAAACTGTTCACAAGGAAGAAACATTAGCCACTTGGTGTCACTTTCATTTAGCCTGGTTCTCTCTGGCTTCTGGACGCTTACTGGGTGGAACTGCCCAGGTGAAGGACAGTGGCCCCTCCAGAGGCCTCGCTCACAGCCAGCGGTGGGCAGTGTGAATCCTCTGCAAACTTTCCTTAGTGACTCAAGAGTGACTTCTGAAGCTCAGGTGTGATGATGATTTAGTCTGCCTTTTTTGGAAAAACAAACAAACAAACAAACAAACAACCTGAAAAGCTTCTCAGGGGCCTGTGGGGTGACTGGTCTGAATTTCCCTTGACTGACCTGTGAAGATCTGCTCAGGTGTGTGTCCAGACGGACACCTGTGTTGGTTCTGGGGGCGTGGGCAGCCTGTGGCTACCAGAGGGCATGGTTTGTGGCCACCCACTGTGACCAACGTTTGGGGAACGTGGGGCCTATATCAGGCACCGGGAGCTGGCCTTCCGGCATGGTTTTGGTCATCTCTGGAGGCCGTCCAACGTCCAAATGCACCGCTACAGTCCTGCTCTGCTTCACAGGGTCACAAAGGGCCGTTTGTGTTCTAGGCAGTACAAATGGCCCGCGGGGTGGTCTGTTTGGTGGGCCACTGGTGTAGAGTGGAGCATCACCGTTTTCTCATGGTCAAAGTGGTCCTTGCTGCCACGTTCTCTACCCAGAGGGCTGCTGCTTCCGTGAAGGAAAACTCAGCACAGATTCACAGCCCAGAGCCACGGCCGGGCTAGCTCCAGAACCCTGGGAGTGGAAACTCTCCATCGCTTGTTTGTTCACAAAGGCTGGATCTGAACTGAGCCGGTGGAGCACTGGGCTTCAGGGGACGCTGCTCCCTTGTCTGGTTTCGCATCAGGGATCCATGCACTGCAATTCTGAGCACTGCCTCAGACTCAGGGTAAAGGAATATGTGATCTCGGCCCTTTATTAACTTTTGAAACCTCGAAAACGCTGAATCTGAAACCCATTGACCAACCATTCTAGATAAGGGACTGTGGGGCTATAACCAGAAATATGTCTTTCTTTTCTTTTTCTTTATGCAAATATCTACTAATAACATCCTTAAAGATAGTTTGTCTGGGGAAGTTATATAAACTTTCTGAAATTTGATTTAAACTACTAATTTGCTTTGCAAAATCATACACTGCACATAGGCAAATTCAACCATGGTGGCAAAACTGCCACGTTATAAGTTAGTTGCCTTTGAATTAATGAGGTTTTATCATAAACACAAGCAGCACTACTTCCTGTGCCTGATTTCCATTAGTACAAAAAAGCTCAAATAAGGTTAAAATAAAAATCAGAAAACAAAAGCAGAGTCGCCTGTTCTATGGCCTTGGAAGCATTTGAAGTGTGGCTGAATTTTTTTATTTGTAAAGATCTGAAAAGGTATTTGTGTTGCTTGCTCCCAAGTTTGATTTGGGTTAAAGCATCCACAAAATCTTTTTAGTTCTTGTGGCCTGTGAATTATTCTTGGACTTCTGTTCTCTCATTTTTAAGAGTTCACCCCCCCCATGATGATTGATTGATTGATTTACATTTGGTAAGTGAGAGGACAGGTGAGGTGGCTGGGGTACAAAGGCAATTTGCAAAATGCACATGCAGTGCAAGCCCAGGCAGGTTCAGGGTGAACTGCAGGGGTGGCGGGAGGTGGGATGGAAAGGAGGATGGGGCTTGGGCCAGGGGCCTGGAGCTGGGATCCTGTGGGGCAGGCAGCAGAGCTCTCGGAATCCACTCAGTGTCTTTGAAATCAGTTTCACTCCTGTTCATTTGCTTGCAAAGAGGAGCTGTGTTTGGTTCCTACTGAGCAGAAGGCCATTTCCTGTCTTTTAACCATAAATCCACACATAAATACTACATAATAATCCCTTTATTAAACAAAAATGGTTTTCACCTTGAAGCTGCAGGGTTCCTCTCGGAGCTATGGCTCTTTTAAAATCTTGGCCGGCTCACCTTTCCCATTTTTTCTCGCTGTTCTGGCCTCCTCCTGGTTTCTCCTTCCAGGGGACGCTGTCACCGCTCTTCTCCAAAGCCCGCACTCAGTGGAACAGCAGGCAGAGGTTGCAGACGCGGCGGGAAGGGTGCGGGGACAGTGTTGACAAGGCCGGTCGCCGTTCACATCAGATGTGGGCGCTGCCTGGAGATGGCAGGAGCCCAGCTGCCCATGGAGGTGCGGTTGGAGCTGGAAGGGCTTCAGTGGAGGGGCTGTCTGTGTGCGGGACCCCCAGGCCTGGTGCGGTGCACATGCCAGGGAAGCGCGCCTGCCTGGCCTGTGCGGCTGTCACCCCTGCAGCGGCGACTTTGAGGTCTTGCAGGGGGAGCGCATGCCAGGCAGGTCCTGGGTCACTCTTCGTCTGATGCGATGGAATGGACCAGGAGCTGAGTGACACATTCCCCCATGTCAGAGGGAGTCTGATGGGAAAGCGATTTCACAGGAACTAAATAATAGCAATTTGTCAGAAAATACAAGATTTTAGGGAGAGAGCAAGCGCTGGGTTTGAAGCAGGAGAAAAGGCTTTGGGAGTGTTTGGCTCCGGCCCAGGAAGCCTGCGGTGCTCAGTCCACCCTGCTGTTGGCTATCATTTGGAGCAAAATGAAGCTGGATAACTTTGTTACGTCTTATTTACTGAAGCCCGCGAATTCCCCGCTGCCTCCAGGAGAAGAAAATCCTGGCACGAGGGGCCCTTCATATGCGGATCCAGGCAGCTCTCCATGGCCCACCACCTCCTCCTGCCACCTGGGGGCATCTGCCCGGGCACTTCTGTTCATGCCACCTGTGCACGACCCTGCTTGCCTGGGCAGGAGTCTGATTTCTCACCCCCATTCTCTCGTCTGGGCAAGGCCTTGGTTCCAAAACCGCCTCCTCAGATAGTGACACTTAGGGTCAGGCACTGTGCTGGGCCCCAGGGCAGGGCCAGTGATGGATGATGGTGAGGAGAGAGTTCCTGCTCTCAGGATCATCGATCTCAGAGGGATCTTGCAGAGGGGAATCTCTGTGGGGATGAGAGCTGAAGGCCTTGGAGCAAGGCAAGGTCTGGTGGCATGGGCCGTAGCAGCATCCCACCAGCACAGATTGGCGGGCAGGTATCAGACGTGCCCATCCTGTGTAGCCAGGTAATCACCACGGGGTGTGGAGGCGTCCTCTCTGCTGTCTCCAGTTCCATGTGCCACCTATAAGTTCCTTAGTCACATCATGTCTTAGCTTCCTCTGTGACCCCAGAGCCTGGGCAGTGCTTATGTTGAGGTCGGTGGCTCGACTGGGTTGTAGGGACTGAGGACGGGCAGTAGGAACAAAGGCCCGGCAGTCAGCTCTTGGGACCAGCCAGGATATAGACGTCACAACTTCGAATGTGTTAAATGCACTCACATGTATACATGCTAGATTCCTTCTGATGGCAATGTGACTTGCTAAAAGTTTTTATTATTTGGGGATGGAGGAAGCATCCTTGATGACCACTGGGGTTCAAGGTGCTCCTAGTCCACTGATGGGCCATGGGAAGCCCTTGGCAGGTGCTGTGAGGGGTTGGTATTGGCTGGGTCAGGAAGGGAGGTACGAGACTCCCCATGCCCTAAGCTGGGGATGCCTCCAGGAGTGGAGAGAGAATAGGCAAGCCAGCAGATGCCCACATGGCCAGCTGCATCGCTGGAGTCCCCGAATGGAGGGTGGCAACCAAGAGTAGTGTGGAATGTTTTATAAGGAAAGGCTGCAGAGATGGGCAGGAGTGGTTGGCTAGGTGGTGGACATCGATGACCAAGCTACTCCACATGCAAGCCAGCTGGCTCTAGCGCTTCGACAGTGGCTTGCTCATCTGTGGACCTGCCTGGGTGCCCTCTGGGCCCTGCCTGTGTCCTACGCTCCAGGACAGCCAGCTTCTGAAGCTCGGTTGGGGGTCATGGACAGTTCATCTTATTTCTGGTTCCTTTTGCCATTGGGTGCTGAAGAGGAGGCTCCTCCCTGGAAGGTGCAGTCTTCTCCTTTATGTTGGTGAGGTCAGCTCAGTTGTCCCTCAGTCACTGCCAGGCAGGAATAAGGGAACTCTGGGATTCTGGAGGACCAGTGCTGTCCACAAGAGAAGGGAATGCTTCACAGCTCCTAAGTCTGCGTCCCCCAGGGCCAACCTGGGTTCCCTGGGGAGAGGGGCAGGTTAGGCAGATGGGACTTGGAAATGGGTTTCTGTTTGGTGCAGATGCAAAGTGTTTCCAGCCTGTAAGTGCTCCTGAGGCTCTCAGATTCCAGAAACATCCACAGTGTCTCTAGTGAGTGCAGAGTGGGTGATCACATGGTATGATGCAATTGTTTCAGATGAGTAAATAAATGAGGAAATGTCAACAGCTCTTAACTCCAGCACATTCTCCTCTGTGGGGCACACAGAATGGCACTTCCAACAAAGGGTAGAAATTGGCACCAGGGAGAAATGCATTTTCAGGGGTCTTGGAGTCCTGCAGGCCAAGGACAGCATACTCCTTTAAATGGGTAAAGCTAGGAGAAGTGTGTGTGTGCACACACGTGTGTGTGAGAGTGTGTGTGTGTGTGTGTGTGTGTGTGTGTGTTTGTCTCCCTATCATTTTACAAGAGAAAACATCTTAGACCCCTGAAAACTTCAGGAACTCCTGTTGTTCAGAAGAATGGGTAACACTTCTCTCTGCCTGAAGGTTTTATTACTATTTATTTTTAAGAAAGAAAAAGTCATTGCGTGGTGTTTTGGTGGTATAAGGTTCGGAGTGAATGGTAGCCCGAGTGTTGCTGCCGTGGGAAGCTTGGTTGCCCGCCCCCCCAGGGTCTCGGCCCAGAGCATCGAGTCTGCAGCTTCTGTGCCTGGACGGCTGCTGCCCGCGGGGGGAATCGTCCATTCCATGTTGCAGCTTTGAGCTGCAGACCCCAAGGCATACACAAGTGACTGTCCCTTTGGTGTTTTATTATTTCCTCTGGAAGTAATGAAGCCTTGAGTGCATCTTGGGTCTCCATGGTATTGCTTGGATTCCGTTTTCCAAACCTGAGGCTGCCAAGCTGCGGCCCCTGGACCCCATCCACCTCTGATTTTTACTGTTTGCAAACCTAGAATTTTTTCCCATTTCTACATGATGATATTTGAAATTGCAAGTTGCCTGAGTAGCATCCACATTTTGGCCACTTGGCCTACAGAGTCTGAAGTATTTACTGTCTGTCCCTGAAAGTTTACCAGCTCGTGTTCCAGAATCCCCGACTTCAATGACTGCTATTGAAAATATCAGGGACCAGTAATGGCAGGCTAGTGGCTCCGCAGTGGGTGTGCGTGCTGCCCCTTGTTTCGCACGGGGCCCTGGAGGCAGCAGGCTCAGCTCCCGCGGTCTCTCCTGTCTGGGAAGGTCAGCATACCTGGGCACAGTGGGCTTCGACCAAGTGGTGCTAGGAGCCTGGGCCTGGCAGGCAGGTGGCCTGGGCTGTGGTCCTCACTTCTGTGCTGTGTGGCCTGGCTGGGCCCCTCCACTGCTCTGGGCCCTGGAGTCCCCGTGTTGGACACCTCACCATCTTATTCGCAAAGCAGAGGCTCCTTATATTACCCCGGCAACAAGCTGTCTCCCCCAGTGCCCTGAGATTCATCTTGCTCTTTCTTTCCCTGGTTCTCAGCATGCGTTTTGGGGGTGTCCTCTGGAAGGAAGAGATCGTATCAGAGCAATGTGGGATTTCATGATTTCTGGGAGCAGTTTCTGGGTTTCGGCTCCTGCCTGCTCCCTGCGATCAGCCATCGTGATCATACGTCATGGATGAGGTGCAGCTGGGGCCTATAAAGGTCCTTCGTTCAGGGTGAAAACAGGTCCCCTCAGTGTGACCCAAAGGCCTGGCTCAACAGGAAAGGGGCTGACACCTCCTGGCCCGGTGCTGAGGGCCTTCTGGAAGCTGGCCTTGTGTCTGGTTCTTGCTTTAGTTCCCAGTTCTGACAGTCGCTAAATCCCAGGCTCAACAAAAGCCTTAATGCTGATGCGTAGGAAAGCATCATGGGAAAACAGCAACACCACCGTCTGTCCTGCAAAGGGGTCACCAGGAGCCGCTGACACACACTGGTCGAGCAGGGGGTGGGGCAGCAGTAGGTTACCTTGGAGGCGGAGCCACGCAGGCAGTGGGGAGGCAGTCTTGGGGAGAGGCTGGCTGTGCTCAGGGTGAGGATCCGGAGGCAAAGTGAGCTGCTTCAGCATGGGGCTGCGTCTAAGCACCACACGTGGCCGACGTGTCCCTGAGCCGGAGCTGTGATTCCTGAGCCTCAGGAATCAGGGAAGGAGGCCCCAGGGGAGCCCCTGATACTTCGCCTCAGGCTGCAGGGATGAGGGGCTGTCTCAGAAGCGGTGGGCTCTGTCACAATCTGGGCGCATCAGCATCCCCTTCCTGGGTACTGTGATTGCGCTCATCCAGACTCCTTCTCTGCGCATCCTCATCCTGGCAGGAGATGCACACCTCATTGCCCCCGAGGAGTGCCCACCTGGGTCTCCCAGTACAGGCTTCCCGGTCTCAGTGTTGGTCCACTTGAGATGGCCCAGAAGTTTCTCCGACTCTCAGTGAGCCAAGGCCCCAGCAATTGTACTCTGGCCAGCATCAATGGGAGAAACAGATGCTGTTTGCAGGAGAAGCACGTGTGTGGGGATCGAAGGTCCCCACCTTCCTCATCCGCTCTTCCCTTGGCACAGAGGAGGGGCTGCATGCCCCTGGAGTAGGGAATGCTTTACTCCTCCAGGCGCCAACCTTGGAGTGTCTCCATGTGTCCTGACTTGAAACAGGGGAGACGTGGAAGCACAGCACAGCAGCATGTAGAGACCCGCTGGCCAGAGGACAGTAAAAGTGAGAAGGCCAATACCAGATACTGACATGGGTTTGCCAGGTGCTCGGCCAGACTCTCCATGTACATCATTTTGATCCTTACAGGAAGATCTGAAAGTAGTCTATCTGTCTTCCATCTCACAGAAGAAGAAACTATGGTTCTGAGAAGTTAGGAACTTGCCCAAGGTCACATATCTAGGAAGATCTGTGGGATGTGAAAGGTCATGTTCTTTTTTCTATATCATGTGGTCTAGAAGAATAAGGAATCTTCTCTGGAATGTACTTATGAAATTTGATTGGTAGGCTTAAAATGAACTTTTTTGAATATTGAATAAAAAGCTGACAGTTTTGGTCAATCAACACACAATTTCCTTCTCATAATAAAGTAGTTAAAGGATAAAGGTCAGGGAGGACTGTGGAAGTGGAATGAAGATAGATTGAAAATGCTTGCTAGAGAATTCAGACTAAAGAAGCAGGGGTGAGGGGAAGTGGAAGAAATGCAGCATGAAAATAGGGGTTTGGCCACATACAGTTGGGTAGGTGGTGTACTGTCCAAGCAAGACCTGGGGCTTCCATTTAACACTGTTCTGGATTAGTGCAACACCTTAGAGTCATGTCATCAGTGGTCTGTGGGGACATGTGTGGTACACTTAGGGGACCTTTTCTCACTCTGACGTAGACTTTCTGTTGGCCCAGCTGCACACATCCATAATGTATGAGCCTGAGTCTGGGCGTTGCCCCACCAGATGAAGACCGTCGCTGAGGGAACCAGGCAGCCCTCGTCCCATCCTGCTGTGGGTTTTCCGTGGTAAAGAGAGTGAATTTAGCTTTGAAATTCTGTTTTTAAACTTGCACTACACAGCAGTTTTGTGGAGTGGAAGTGGAGGAAAACATCACGGTGGTTAGTGATTGTCTTCCGTGGGTTGTGAACAAAGAGGAGGAGACACAGATGCTGCCTTTAAAATAGGTTTTGGATTTTTTCCTTGATAAATATAAATTCATCTGTCATGTTCTGCTTTGTCTGTTTTAGCATTATCCATCTATAATCACAATTTCGTGTTTATTGAGTGTTTGGTTGCTATTTCAACTGCATAAGGCCAATTCCTACACCCGTAAGGAGAGGTTTTTCTCGGGCTGAGCCAGTGGTGGGTGGGGAAGGTATCACTAGTTTATTTGGAAACACATTTATTTCTAAATGAATGAAATAATAATAGAAGGAAAAATACGTTCATCTCTAGAGTGGAGAAGTGATTGAGAAACATTCCTTTTTTTCCTAACATGATGTAAATAAGCCTTTTTGGGGGGATTATATATTTAGATAATATGAAATAAGATGTAGTGATGATATTTTGAAACATCTTAAAATAAGGTGAGAATAAACTGTTCAGGCTATAAATTAAACGATCAATAATGTCCAGGAGGCAGACTGGGAGAAACGTGGCTTCTGTTTTCATAAATTATTTCTCTATCAGTAGAGAAGCTTTCATGAAAAATAAAATGGCCCAGAGCAAAACTAATTACGATATTTACATCTTAGCTTGGAAATTGACTGGATAGTTATTTTTTTATTGTTTCTGCCTAGCCCTCTTAAAGGGAGAAGACATTTAATAACAATGTACTTTGTAGCTTTATTTATGGTCATCAATTAAACCTGAGGTACATTTGAGGTGGCTTTATTTTATAAAGTTCATCTTTGGGAAATGGGTTTTCACAATTTTCCTGTAAACATTCCATTATTCTGAATCTTCTGACTTGGGAATTTTTGTCCTTGGAATTCTCGGTTATTAATTTAATTGATGTAGTCCTCAGGGATCCATTTATCTTATCTCTGTAATCAAATAGCTGGGATTTAAGCAGATGCTAAGCAGAGGGTCTGCGAGGGGTCCAGTTCAGGAAGAGAACCCTTTGTCCCTGTCGCGGTCCTCGTGCGCCTTGCTCTGGTGCCAGGCGCGCCCTGGCCTGGCGCCCCAGAAGCCTTGTATTTCCATGCGAGCTCGGTCTGTGTTCCTCCCGTGCGTTTACAAAACTGACAGCAACCGGGTCTGGGCCAAGCAGGCAACCCCAGGGGGCGGCAAGGGAGCGGGGCCGAGGTGGGAGCAGAGGCGCAGCGGAGGAGGGAGCCAGCGGAGGAGGTTGCCAGGTTTGGGGGGCTGCTCGGTTATGTCCCGTGCGCTCCGTCGAGGCGGGAAGGCGCCCAGGCCGAGCGCTGCAGAGGCGTGGGCCTCATCCAGGGTCCCGCACACCCTGGAGCAAGCATCTGCTGGAGGCTCCTGACGGGCGGACCCAGTGGTGGATGGTTTCAAGATAACCCCAGCGAAGGCGCGGCAGCAGCAGCGTTCGCGATTTGGAGCCGCCTTCGAGGTCGCCATTCTAGGCCTGGGTGTCGCTGCCTTCAAAGTAGCTATGAAATGACATTTTCCAAGAATAACCGTGACTCACCAGTGATCGGATGCCCAACATGTAAGGAGACTGGTACAGAAACGCGTCCGACCTCGGACCATCAGTTGCCACCGGCAGCGAGGACAGGTGGTCCTCGGTCCTCTTGGCACCTCGGCACTGCCACGGCCAGAGCGCTGGCTTCTCGGCCTCTCTGCCCAGGTCGGAGGTGATCACTGTCTCGGAAATGCGTTTATCCAGGAGAAAGAAAGCATAGGGGGATACTGGGAATAATAATAATAATAATAATAATAATAATAATAATAATGCAAATATATTAATAAAATAATAACAATGCAAAGATATTAAATATAGAAAAGCAGCTGGCAAAGGCGGTGGGGGGAACAGGCCCTGCCACAGAGCTCAGGACCAGCAGTGGCTCTGCAGTAGGAGGCCAGGGCTCTTCACCTGGTGGTGCTGCTGCACCTCCCCCTCTTCTTCTATTGTTGGTCTACCCCTGGGGATCTCCTCAGTGTGGGGACCAAAGTCCAGAGAAGATCTGATCCCATGAAACCTGCAGAGGAACCTGGGTGATTCCGTGCAAGAGCAGAGGTCTGGTTCACTGAGGACAGCAGGCTGTCTGCTGCCCCGGGGCTTCCCAGGTGAGGACACTGGGCTTATTAAGCTTTCCTGCACCCATTCACTTCATGGTTTGGTTGAAGTATGGCATCGGATTAGCTGGGGAGGAGGGTCCTTGGTGAGCGGGACCATGGTCTCAACCTGCATCCCAGACTCAGTTACTGGGAGTCTTCCCACGCACAGCGCGCGCTGGGCGTGCGGAATTGCAGGGCTTTGTCCCTCCGAGAGGCTCACATGGTCGCGGATGTGAGTCGCACCAGGAACCCATCAGAGCTGTGCTGTGTGCAGCATGACGTTGGGATGGGAGGGAGCGGTGGGACAGACAGAGGAGATCAGACAGACAGAGGGCACAGTAACTGAGGTCCGATGAGGGACAAGATCAGAGGGAACCTTAAATCTAGTTCAACAGTTGCCTTATTTTGAGGATAAAAGAGCTCACTAGAGGTTTAGAGCTGGGAAAACCATGAACGGTGATTTCATTCATTCATAAGTGCATGGAAAACTGAGAGAAGGAGAAAAGGAAGAGCGTAACCTCAAGGTTTTGAATTCCAGTTCCAGGGTGCTGGCAATCCTGAAGCTTGAAGGGCCACTTTTCAGGGGTAGAGGAGCCAGGTTCTGAGGAGGAGATATATGCTCCTGGTGTGGGGCCGCCCTGTGAGGAGCTGGGGATCCCAGGCAGGAGTCTGATTTGATTGGCAGTTCATATGCACTGTGAGGCAGGCTGTTGATTAGCAGAGGTGGGAGGGGAAGTACTGAGGAAGGAGGACAGAGTCCTGGTCTGTAACTGGACTGTGTCAATCAGAAATGAGGGGCCAGGAGATTGGGCAGGAGGGGCACCCACCTGCCTGCCCTGCCGGTGGACTCCTCTCACCTGGGCTGAGCTTGGTGGTGTGTTGTCTTGGTTGTTTTCTTTGGTTTGTTGGGTGGAAGGATCCCAATTGCATGCCTTGGACGCCCGGTTCACCTTCTGATAACATGTGATGTCTATTTGGAACTATCCAGCCCTTTTTGATTCCCCACAGGATTGTGAGTTCCTGGAAAGTGGGAAGGTGCCAACCCAGTGCCTGGCCCTCATCGGTGAGCACAGTCAGAGTTCAGAGATGTGTGACAAATGATGGCATCCCAACCCAGAGAGAAGAAGGCTCATTGTGGAGGAGTTGGGGGCTGGACCAGTACAAGGGGCCTTGTGGGAGGTTGAGATTTCCTGGGACGTGGGCTTCCGATCCTTGGGGATCTTCAAGAGGCAGAGTCAGCAGAACAGGATTGCAGTGGCCCAAGGGAAGACTCATTTTGGGGAGGCTGCTGGGGGAGGAGTTTGGAGAATGGAAAGGGCAGGGGTCGTTGGCTCCCAGAGTTTGTGGGAGCGTAGAGGAGAGATGGAAGAGGGGAGAAACAGGTTTCATCCATGTTAATTATTGTTTTTGAGGGAAACCAGGATTCATGGGTAATCTCTAGTTGGCTCGGAAGCCTACATAACACCAGACCTTCAAACGACTTTGGTGGTGTGCTGTCGGGGTGGCCAGCAAAGTCCCCTCAGGCAGGAGCTGGGACTGAACATGGGAGCCCAGTTCCATTGCAAGCGGTGCCCTGCACAGACTCTGTTATTCCAACCTAGAGGGCAACTGCAGGCTTTGATTTGTGACTTATGACCTTTACGTAGTAGGTAGCATGTAACATGTCACTGGCTCATCTGTGGGGTCGAAGGCAAGGACGTTGGGGCCTGAGAACTGGGGACAGGGCTCAGCCTGTCTGAGTCTGAGCTGGTTCAGGAGTGAAGAGGCTCCCATGGGACAGCGGGGCTGGGGAAGGGACACCAAGGTCCATGTCCCTGCCTGGGCTCAGAGAGTGTAAAGTTCTCTCGAAGAGATTTTGAGGCTGACTATTTGCATCTCCATGGTACGTTTGTGAAAATGGCCATCCTGGTTAATTCCAGCTGAGATATGGGATTGCCTCAGGCTGCCTGGGTCCCCTTCTGGCCCAGGGGAGGGCCACCTCCTCCTGCAGACTTCCCTCACCTGCTCTTGGTTGGCCACTCCCTCCTCTGCATTCTCTGTGCTGTGTGACCTGTGGCACTGTCATTTGTTCTGGACTCGGGGGCACAAGGAGCTGGGTGGAGCTTCTGCAGGCCAGGGGCCGGGTTTTAGCCCCCTGTGCCCTTGGCCCCCCCCCCCCCCCAGCAGGCCCCAGGAAGTCTGGTGGCCGGGAGAGGACCTACACAGGGGGCTGTGTGACATGTGGTTGGGTGCTCCACTGAAAAGCAATCTCCGAGCTGAGGACTGGGGCAGAGGGGAAGGAGGACTGAAGCGAGGACTCCAGCTATAGGAACCTGGGACTGGCCTGGAGCAGTTTCCTACCTCAGGAGGAGGGAGCTGTGCAGGGAAGAAGCAGGAAGGAACCGTCTCCATCATGACGAAAGCTCAGTGTGTGGAAGTGACTGGAAGGATGCTAGGAAGGAAGCTCTGAAGGCAGATGCTGCTGCAGAAGGTTCTGGGCCACAGACACTGACATCCTGCATCAGAGGGCAGCGGCTTCGTTTCAGACTCTCATGTTTGTTTGCTTGTTTTTTTTTTTTTTTTTTTTTTTTAAGAAATCTTGTTCTTTCTGATGGCTTTGCTTCTCAGCTTTTTAAAAAATGAAAACTATGGCCTCTCTCCTGTCTGGCTTCTGCCCCTCAGATACAAGAGCCTTCTGTTTCACTAATAGACAGTGTTCCCTTCATTCCCAAGAGTTTGCCTGCTGCCCCCAAATATTAAAACCAGATAAATTGTTTAAGGTTTGGCAATATAATGTTTCATTGATATGAAAATATAATAATTTACATGATTTGATTAATATGCTGAATGGTTTATTTGAACTATAATGAAACCTAATGATTTTGTGAGCAAATTGAATTACAATCGATGTTTCCTGTTCCATAAGCTAATGAGTAACTTTACATTTGTATAGAGTTTAAAAAAATCTTTAAAACCATAAATATGAGGCTTGCACATATTGTATTGCTCTGACTCATTAAATTTCAGCATTTCTTGAAATTTTCAGGAGATATGTCATCCTAATCAACGTGAATTGAGAAAGATGGGCATGGGCTCTGGGTGTGGGTTGGTAAAATGAGACAGTGGGAGTTTCCTGGCCTTGAGGATTGGTTTGGGTAGGATGGTCCCCATCCACCAGGAATCTGGGAGATATTCTGTGACCTAGGAAACTTTCCCTACAGCTGTTTTCTTAGAAGCCAGAGGTTTCTGTGTTTGGATGGCAGGTAACTGCCTCAGCCTCCTGTAGCCATTCGGTGCCTACAAAGCAGGGGCAATAGAAAAACTTCCAGCTGGAGACCCAGGCTGCTTGCCTGCATTGGAAGTGAGGTTAAGCAAGTAACTTACCCTGCAAACCTCATCTTCTCCTACTCAGAGCAGCTGATCCCGCCCTGGGCCCAGACTTTTGCAGATGGGTGTAAACAAGTCCTTCAAACACAAGCTCTACCCTTCCTGGGTCAGAGTCCAGTATTAAGGAGCTTTGCATTCAAAAGGTCACTGGGGCTTCCCAGCAGCTATTTTTCATGGATGGGAATGCAGAGGGGAGGACACCAGTGAGGGCGGGACAGTTGGGTCCAGGTTCTTGGTGTCCTAAAGAACTGAGCAAGACACACTGAACAGCAGGCAGAGCATAGAGTTATTGGAAATGAAAGGGAAGGGACACTCTGCGAAGTGGATGGAGTGGGCCCAGTGGAGTGTAGCTCCAGGCCCCAGGGGTCACCGGGGAGTCTTGTCTTCTGTGCTGAGAGCCTTGTTCCCCTCCCTCTGGACCTGACTGAAGACCTTGCCCTGTTGTTCCCATTGGTTACTTTATTTTTGCCTCATTAGAACTCAGTTTCCATTGGTCACTTTCTTTTTGCGTAATTAGAATACAGAACTTGTGGCTGGAGTTGCCATGGTGATAAGCCCTCAGTGGGGGAGTTGCCATGGTAATGGGACTGACTGTAAACAGGGATACAATGATCCATCTCCCGTTTTGTACCCTTTCTTCCTCTTGCACGGTTTTCTTGTACCCTGTCTCCACCATCTTGCTGTCCCAAACTCCTGCCTCAGGGTCTGGGTGAAGCCCATCCCAGATCTCCACTCTGCCTTTTCATAGGGCTTCCCCAGGGAACACACCTTGGGAAATGTTAGTGTGGTGGCACCGTGGACCACACTCGCTGGGATTTCCCGGGTCTCCTAAGAGTAGCAAAGGACACTTTTGAGAGGGACTGATTTCTGAAAAGCAGGCGAATGACTACTGATGATTTACAACCACAGACTGATAAGGACTGAGTTATCTGGATCATAAGAATATTTCTAATATTTGGAACAAAACCATTTAACCATATTGAATGTCAACTGTATCTTATGTGCTTTGTGAAAATGTGATCAGAAGAGATTATCCCTCTCTGTGCTCTTCAACTGTATTTTTAGAGATTTCCAAGTCCGAATGCCCCATCAGGCTGGCTCTCTGTGTGACAGTGCCTCCTACTGAAGAGGACTGTGGGTCGGTGGGTGTACCCACCCCCTCACAACAGCACAGTTGGCCTGGTTTTGAGGGTGTCTGTGTAACACCTGCTCTAGAGAGAAAGCTCCGGAAGGAAGGAGAGAATAATTCAACCCTTAGAAAAGGATCCATTCAGATAAGGCTGTTGGCAGCTTGTGTCCTCATATCTAAGAAATATGGAAAATAAGTCTCTAGACAAGTGTTGACTTGGAAACCAACCCCATCTTTAATTGTTTGAATTAGATGTGGGAGGGGGTGGTAGTAGGCGGGGAAGCTACCCTGGCACAGGAGAGGGTGCTTCGGTTCCTTTGCTAGAATATTAAGTTTTTCTTTTCTTTTGACATGTATCCCTTTATATTCAGTTGAAAGCTATGCACCTTTTCCATGGAGACATGCATAGAATTCATAGAACCTGGGCTCACTGAAGTCCTGTTGGTGATTATGCTTTGCTTAAAGCCAGAACCTTTTGCATTTAGTACTCCTCTGTTTCAGAAATAACCTGATTTTGTTTTGTTTTCCCACAGGGAGCTCTGGAGTTTTGCATTAGGAAGGCAGCTTTTGAGAACACGGTCCCTCCGGCAAGCGGTTTCCATTAACTCTACATTGGCCTGACTCCTTCGAGTTTTTTCCTGGTTTGAACTGGATGCTGGCTCTTGGGTGGACATGATTTCCTTCTTTCTCATGAGAAAATAAAGTTACCCATGGAAAGAAGTACCTGAGAAGCTTTTGTTGAAGGTCCATTTAATTTAGACTTTGAGATAGTAACCAAGCAGGCTCCTTAAGTGGTTGAGGTCCTCCTGTCAGGACGAAGTGAGGCCACTGAATAGTGACAGAGGGTTGTGGAATCATCCTACTCATGTATTCCTGGAAAAGGAGGTATTTACCACTCCTTCAATGTCTGCCAATGAATGGCAGGGGGAGCCATAAAGGACAGGACCAGAGAAGGTTCTAGAACCATCAAAGCATCACAGGGAGGGAGCAGTCTTAGCAATGTCTGTGAACAGCATGAACTTCTTCCAGAGTGAGTTAGGATCTCAGGGCCCCAGAAACACGCTCAGCCTCTAGTTTCCAGGTCTGTTCTTGGCGTACATGAGCTCGGTCAGAGATCTCAGCCTTACGGAAAATGGAAAACTGAGAGTGAACGTCCAGAGTGCAGAAGTGGCGTGGGTCATTCATGCTCCAAATGTAAGGAAGGATGCATTAATACCTTACAACATCTGATACCCACTCAGACTCAGACTTGGCAAATTCCAGATATGGAAAACACGCAGCTCCATGCAGAGAACCAGCCAGCGTAAGTCCCCCTGGATCCCGTGGGGACTGAGTCGCTCTGCTTAGCGCTCAGGGAGCCATCCCTGTGCCTGTGAGACCGACCAAGCCAAGACAGAAGAAGTGAACTTGGGAGCTTGAAGTTAGCCTCGTCTCAGGGAAAGCAAACTATGAACACAAAAGCAAAATACTAAACAAGTCTTTCTCACCTCTTTGCTTAATTCTAGGAACAGTGAACAAGTGCTGGTGCTTATTTGTGATCCCTTTTAATTTCTCAGTGAACAAATCCCCTTGGGTCTGGATAATTCCCCACCTATGACCTTCTGCGAGGAGTTGAGAACAGGCCCCAGAGGGCCTGGGCAGGCCAGATGCAGGGATGCAGGCTCCATGCTGGCAGTGGTGGCAGTAGGGCTGGGGATCCCGGACAGGGTCCTGCACCTGGCACTGGGATGTTGGCCGTGCTGGTGGCTGGCACTGGGCTCCTGGGGCAGAGAAGAGTGTGGCTGGGGTGATGGTCGCAGTGTGCAGCCTCCAGCCCTGTTCTTGTCTTTCTAGGAAGGGAGGAATTGTGTTTCTGCCGGCCTTAGCTGCACCTGTCCTACTAAGCCCCCTGTGGTGCAGTTCCTACTCAAGTCCTGTCTTAAGTCCCCAGCATGTTTATGTCCCTGGTGTTGCTGTGACCTGGCTGTGGAGAGGAAGTCCTGCCGAGAAGCCATGAAGCCACATGTTCCTGCTGCTCAGTACTAGCGTGATCACCCTGATGCAGAGAGGACCCTGGGAGCACCACACTCCCCACAGTGCTGAGGATCATGCACCTCCCACGGACCCAGATTCTGACATGCTCATGCTGCACGCCAGCACCGTATTTCTACTGGGAAGAATATTGGACAAGGGGCTGAGAATGTGGCTCAGTGGTACAGCACTTACGTAGCATGTGTGAGGCACTGGGTTCGATTCTAAGCACCACATATGAGTAAATAAATACATTAATTAAAAAGGTCCATCAACAACTATAAATTTTTTAAAATTAGAAAAAAGAATATCAGGCAAGATTAAAAAAAAATCATAATCCTTTGCAAGAAAGATGCACACCTAACAACTTGTTACAACCAGAACCAATTGAGGGCAAGAGAAAAGTGCGGCAAGATCTTTCCATATCTGGAGCGACTTTACAACATCCTCAGCCCCAGCCCATCCTGGTGGGTTCAGCTGGAATCCCTGGTGCCAGGGCCTCGACAGGGCCTTTGAAAGCTCCCAGCTCCATCCCATCCTCCCAACAGAACTTGGGCCTCCAAGCTCAGGGTGTGGTTTCAGTATCAGGTGCACAGAGAGGGACTATCGACTGCTCTGTAACGTATATTCTCTGAAATGGCACTGACCTTGACTCCCATGTCATGTTGCCCTGATATCAGATCCAGTGAAACCAGGCACCATTACTGAAAGGTCTCCTTTAATCTCTATTGCTTTCCAGGTCTCTCTAACCCACTGCGTGGCTTGCTGTGGATGCTTATCTGCTTTGGAAGGATTCAATTCATCTTCAAACTGTATTCCACGAGATCATTTTCCATATGCATGTGTCTTCCTTTGCACTTCAAACTGCTTTTGTCTTTAAGCAGTTTAAATAATTGTGTTTTACTTGTGTAATTTTTTTAAGGCATGAGAGAAGATATTACTGTGTTTAATTAGTGACATCAACTTGGTGTGAGTGATTAGGGTAGTTGGAAAAACTTTGTCACTTATTCTTCTGACAGGGAATTAATATTCAGAATATATAAAGAACTCCAAAACTTAACACCAAAAAAATTAAATAACCCAATAAATAAATGGGCAAAAGAACTAAACGTAACTAAACATTTCTCAAAAGAAGAAACACAAATAGCCAACAAATATATGAGGAAAGTTTCAACATCCTTAGCAATCAGGGAAATGCAAATAAAAACCACACTGAGATTTCATCTCATTCCGGTCAGAATGGCAACCATCAAGAATACACGTAACAATAACTACTGGCAAGGATGTGGGGGAAAGGTACACTCATATATTATTGGTTGCAATTAGTACAACCATTCTGGAAAGCAGCATGGAGATTCCTCAAAAGACCAGGAGTGGAGCCACCACGTGACCCAGCTATCCCAGTCCTTGGTATTTATCCTAAAGAATTAAAATCTGCATACTGTAGCGAAGCATGCATACCAACATGTATGGCAGCACAATTCACAGCAGCTATGGAAAGAGCCCAGGTGCCTGTCAACAGATGAATGGATAAGAAAATGTGGTGCATGTGAACAATGGAGTTTTACTCAGCCATAAAGAAAAATAAAACTAAGGTATTTGCTGGTAATGGATGAAACTGGAGAACATCATGCTAAGTGAAATAAGTCAGACTCAGAAAGTTAAAGGCAAAATGTTTTCTCTCGTTTGTGGGAGCTGGCGCAAAATAAGGGGGAAAAAGAGGTGAATCCCTCAAAAACAGAGGAGAGATCAGTGGAACAGAGGAAGGGGATGGAGTGGGAGGGAGGGGGTGAGTGAAGGGAGGCACAGTGAAATGGAATTGGCCAACTTATGCTGTATGCGTGCATGGACACATTACAATAGCTCCATTTGAAGACAACTATAATAATACACCAATTAAAAACAATAAATAAATAGAAGGAACAGCAGTGGAGTAGAAGAAGGGGTTAGGGAAGGAGGCTGGGAGGGAAAGGGGAAGTATGGGGGATTGAAAAGAGCAAACTATGTTAGGTGCAGTTGTGATCATGTCACAGTGAACTAGCAATTAAGCATGACCATAACACACTAAGGAAAATACAAAATGTGTCAGTCTGCCTCTTACAGTGATTTACAGCGATGGCTTGAGTTTGTTTTCTACTTCAGCATTTGGGTTTGGATTAAAAATTAAATATGCTTGATCTCTTCTCATTATACCATGTTGCATACATCCAGTTAGATTTTACTAATTGGCTTTCTGCCATCATGAATGTTTAAATGTCTCGTGTTCAGGCAAAGTCATTATGAACTTCCCCCTACTCCTATTGCCAATTGTCTTGTAACCACATTTAAAAATCTCCGTGAATTCACAAGGGGGTTCATTTGGATCATGTGTGTGGGCACGTGTGTACATGTGTGCATAGGTCCATGAACACACATGTGTGCATGTGTTGTGTGCATGTGTGTTTATGCGTGCATGTGCACATGTGTGTTGTGTGTGAATGTGTATGCATGCATGTTTGTGTGCTGCATGTGTGTTTGCATGTATGTATGCATGTGCTCACATGTGCATGTGTGTGCATGTGTACTACATACATTTAGGCGTTAGGTTTCAGATGCTGGCTTCTCCTCACTGTAAATAGAGTGCAGCTTGAAGGTGAATGTGTTTATATGGTTTGTCATCCAATTATAAATGTTAGAAGGATAAGGATAATTTATTTTAAGGTATAAGTGATAAAACATGGAAATCTGTTCACATTTACCGTTTAACAAAAATCATAAATTCTGAATCAAATAGTTCCTATTCCCTGCGTCCACACACAGCACTACAGCCTTCAAATAAGACTTGTTTTTCACCTGTGGTAGAGTTTCACAAAGCCCGCGTGAAGCTGGTCTTGTTCTGGTGCGAAAGCTCGGGAGCCCGTCCCCTGCTCCACACGGTGGACGGTGCACATCCAGGGGAATGGCTTTTCTGCTTTGGCCTGAATGTTTCACTGGGACAGCAGAGTGTCGTCACAGCAGGAACCCTTCGATGATAACAAAGGCTGCAGCTGAAAACAGCTCATGCTTGGAGGGACAGTGGGAGGGGAGAGAGTACTCAGCTGGGACAGGTGTGCCTTTCTGACAGGAAAACCCCTTACCACGTGTGGGCCTGGTTTTAGTCATGTACACACGTGTACCACTGGGCAGGCCCTGTCCTGTAACTGATGAGCAGTCAATGCGTGTCCTGTGGTCACTTGATCCTTGAAGTTGCGGTTCGATGTTCAGACTGTGTTCTTCTGCATTCCTTCACCTGCAAGAGGGCAGGACAGCATGGTGGCCCGGGAGCCTCTGGCCACCTGTACCCCTCAACCTCTGGCCTTGTCCTTCAAAGCCTCACACAGAATCAAGCTGCCAATGAGTTCTTGGAAACCTAGAGGTGAGGATGCTGCTGCTGCATTTCGTGATGCTCGGGTGGACCTGTGTTTCCCTTCATGTCCTCTGAAATTAAGGTGCATCTCGTAATCCATGATGTGTGGAAGTTTGGTTGGCAGTGGATTCCTGCATCCTGTCCCTCAGTGCCTTTCACAGTAAGGAGCGACTTGGATTCAATGAGATGTGGTATCTCATCCCATTTCTTTCCAAAATGAACTTGAAGAAGTTCACAAAGTATGCAGAACACGGTAAGAGAAATAGATTAACGAGGAAGAGTAAAAGTTAAGATAAGTTGAATATCCCCCTCCCCACACAGAGTCCAGGTTTGGTCGGTCTGTCCCTGTGGGTTGCAAATGTGGCTCTGGTTTTCTTGGTTGCTGAGGCAGAATGAGAAAGAAGTCCAGCACTTCCTTCCTAACAAAAGCTTAAAGTGGAGTTCTGTGTGAAACATTCCTCAGTGCGCAATAAGTATGCGCCACCCACACTGCTTCCCTTCCTAAGGCTCCTGAGATCTCTGGTGTCTCCCTTCTCTCCTTCCCCAAACCCTGGCGACATCTTCTTCTCCCATGATTGTTTACCCTGCCTGTCCTACGACTCATTTGCCACTAAGTATTAATTTCAGCTTAACAGAAACCCCACCGCGCGTGCTTCTCAGTCCTGAAACAGCAGCTGGAACTGCATGCAAGCGAGTCTCTGACTGTTTTCTTCTCAGGCTCAAATTGATAAGATTAGGCGGGTGCTATTTTAGACCCAGAACTCAAGCAAATGGTTGTTGTTTGGAAATACTTCGAGGTGTTGCATTTGCCACGGAGATTAGCACAGCAGCAAGTCTGTTTAAAATTTGGGGTCGTTTCGGTTTTTTCTTGCCATCTCGGATTGTGTTGATGTACGAGTCTAGATTCCTGGGTTTATCATCACCTCCACGCTGTCTATTAAGAGGCTGTGGGAGAAGAGTATCCATCTGGGTCAGAGTGACCTTATGGGGCTGCAGTCTGGCTCCATTCTATGGTGAAGCAATTCTTTTCTTGCTTAGTCCAAGAGAAAATTTCAAACTTCCATATCAAGTCTAATGGAATTAGGAACAAATTTTGTTACTTTGTTCAGAGGATTTTTATTTGTACTGCAACATTTTTTTTTAAAAGTGTTACATTTAAAAAATGTTTCGATATAACTTTAATCAGCTTTGTTATTTAGCTTGTTAATTAGATTTTCTTTGGTTGGTAATTAATCGGATGAAACATTTGACATTGCAGTGCACTTGCCCTTTGTGTAATTAATGCTAGTTACAGATCATGTGTAAGTCAGAACTTCTTGGGAAGTTTTGTGGGAAGGCATGGGTCGTCTGTGATGCTCAGAGGTATTTTAATAAAATCCAACACAAGATTATGAAACATTCAGAAATCACTTATCCCATTTCTGCAGGTTTCTTGCACAGTCAGAATGCGATCTGAGTGTGGAAAACTGCTTGATTCATCTTGGAAGGAAAGACCCTGTGGATGCTCTCCTGCAGGACAATTAGTTGCTGACGCAGAAGCGGGTGTCAGTGAAGCGCATGTGTGATTCAGCCGCTGCTGCTGCCTGGCAGAAGGTTATCTCTGAGTTGTTTTAGCTGAACATGAAATGGGATGTCCATGGCAATTCGAGGCCAGTGGTCCATGTGGCTCGATAATTACTTTTGCCCCTTTGCTTTTGTGGAGTCATTCATTATGAGACTGGGCTTATCTTGTCGTACCTCCCTGTCATTAGCAATGTTTTAGTGCATTAGTGACCAAATGCAGGTTTAACGGTCAGGGATTAGAGCAGGCCAGCTGCAAGCAGAGCGAGCCAGGTTTGGAACTCTGGGATGGCGCAGTGAGTTTCTATCGCAGTTTACTAACACTGGAATCATGGAAGTGGGTTTCTCTGAAGGGGAAGTCGTGAAAATAGGGAGCTCAAACCGAAAGACAAACCTAACTGGGTGCTCAGAAAGTATAAATCATTGAAAGTTTCCAAGTTAAAATAAATCGAGAACAGAACTCTGACTTATTTAGAAATTGCAAATCTGAGGAGTCTCATCTTTCATGGGGGAAGAGAAGTAAAAAAGGATCTGAAATAAATCAACTCTGATTTGTGATGATTTCATGTGAAATACCCTCCAGTCTGAGTTCAACCATTTTGCACCTGTGATGCTGTTTTGGTAAACTCAGTGTCCTATCCCATGAACACGGACCCTTAGCTCCCTCCAGGGCCCCACCAACCCCATGTGTTGAGCAACGTGTTCTCAGAAGGCCTCACTTTCTCTGGTGAAGGTCAAAACAAAGGTGATGTGCTGGGGATGGGTCCAACGTAAGAAAAATGGTTCTTCTACAAAAATAAGGGGATGTCCATTACCTTTCAAAATATAAAATTGCTTCCCTAGATAAAAATTGCATTTTCAACCACATACAAATCACATCATTTATTGCCTATTGTCTTTAAGTTATGGAGCCTCTTTAACTGAATTATGCACCTTCAGATTCATTTGATTTTAATACTTTAAACTGGTTTTGCATTGTGGGTTGGACTAAAAAATACAAAATTAAGTAATTCCTAGGAAGCACATATCCAAACCCTTTAAAGAATTATGAAAATGTGAGGCTTTTAGATTTCAAAAGAAATTATGGGAGAAATAACCAATATTCAAAAGTTAATAATAGGTTAAGAAATTAGACTACAGCATTCGATGGCAACATTAATAATAAGCCTAAAGTGCATGGGTATGAAATTTGCAGTGTTGGTTGTGGGAATGTGAACTTTTACTAACCAGCTTAAACAAGATGAAAAAGTTACCCACTGCAATAAAATCCTACTCTGATTCTTTTTTTTTTTTTTTTTTTT
>JAJEJO010048467.1:0-16384 GCA_020662805.1 Glaucomys volans | reverse complement strand
AGTTATCTGGAAGAAAAGATGTTTTAGAAGCTTAGGTTTATGTCTTTGGATATCATTGAACATGTACTGCCCTATGTTTATCATGTTTTCAAATTTTTTAAAATCTGTTTTTCTTTGGCGATGTCCCAGTTCATTTAAATTAACCACCAAAACTCCCTTTGCTAGTGAGTGTCAGCATGATGTAGAAGATCTTCTATTATTTCTGGGTCTCCAGGGAATTTGTGCACATTTTTGGAGAATTCTATGTCAAGTCACTGTAATAAATTAATATCTTAAAGGAACTTCTCTAATATTATGAATATATTTATTCATTAAAATTCCCTTGCCTGTACTCTTTTTAAGTACTTATAATGGATTTTCTGTGAAATGAAAGTCATGATTCACAATGAAGTCTCTCTTTTGGGGCATATAATCATAGTTACAAATTGTAGTTTTATAAGAGCATTTGTAAATATATAAATTATTGATAAAATTTTTCTTTCCTCTTTTCTTCCATTTTATAGATTAAGTTTCATGTTGTAGAGTAGGTTTCCTCAGTTCACATAATAATGGGGTTTTTTTTGTTTGTTTTTTGTATTTTGCGGTGCTGGGGATTGAACCCAGGGCCTTGAACTTGTGAGGCAAGCACTCTACCAACTGAGCTATATCCCCAGCCCTCACATAATAATGTTTTATTTTTGTCTATATTTTGTGATTACATGGCAATTTCCATTAATTCACAAATTAGGATAATGTTGAAATTGAGATATTCATGATTCTTTTTTTTGCGGTGCTAGGGATTGAACCCAGGGCCTTGTGCTTGTGAGGCAAGCCCTCTACCAACTGAGCTATATCCCCAGCCCCTGATTCTTGTTTTCATTTACCAGTAAATTATATGTGCTTTTACTTTTCTGTGTAAATATTATACCTTTTAAAATGAGTGTTATATTTTACCCAGATTGATTTTTTTATCCTCCCTATGTACATAGTAATGTAAATTTTGTATTCATGAATGCAATAGGGATAGAATCCAGGGTACTCTAATAATGGGCTGCATTTCCCAGCCCCTTTCTATTTGTATTTTGAGAAAGGTTCTCACTAAGTTATTGAGGATTGCCTTAAAAATGCAATCTTTATACCTCAGCATTCCTAGAACCTGGATTACTTGCATGCCCATTATCTATATATTCATGAATTTATTCTTATTTACAGGATAAAGACCATAGGATTTTAATGGTAGCTTTCAAATATTTTGCAAAGCTTTTTGATGCTTCTGTGTTGTTTGAAATTTTAATTGTGATTGAACCCACAAAACAAAACTTGCTTTCTCCACCACATCATGTATACTGTTTAGCAAAGTTAATTCAAATTGTTACATAAGATATCAGTAGAAAGTTTACATCTCAAAAATCAATAAATCAATTCCCATGTAAACAAGGGTGCATTTCTGTCTTCTCCCATCACTTACGAGATTTTCATTTCTGTTCAGAGGTTTTTGTTTGTCTGTTTGCTTGTTGTTTGGATTGTTTAGGATCTCATATAAGTAGGGTTCTGCCATAGTTTTATTTTTGGTAGTGACATGTTTCAGTCAAAAATAACGTACTGAAAATTTATCTTGATTATACATTTTGCAAAATAATTACTTTTTAACTTGAATTTTTTTCTGTGTTTTCTATGTTCCAAATTACTCCATCCACTCATTTCAAGGGATATTTGGTTTGTTTCCCTATGGTGGCTCTGTTGAATAATACTGTTACACACATCTGGGTTATATGATGTGAGTTGAACCTATACCTGTTCTTATTGCAGTATTCTAGGGAAGGGTCCTTTCCCTCTTTATATAATATTCTACTTTGCCTCTTTTTAATATTTTTTAATTTAAAATACATTTCATCTCATATAACTTCCTGCTTTAAACTGTTTTCCATATCATAATTCGGCCACCCCAGCTTTCTTTGGATCACTTTTATGTGTAACGCTCTTCTATTCCTTTGCTTTCATTCTACTTGTTTCCTTACGTTCAGAGTTCCATGTAGATTACATATATTTGAATTTTAGATTTATTATTTTTCTTTTTAAAAATTTGTTCTTTTTAGATATACATGAGAGTAGCATGTATTTTGACATATACATACATGGAGTATGACTTTCCATTTGTATTGTTTGTACACAACGTGGAATAACACTGCTTGTGTATTTATTTATGAATATAGGAAAGTTATGTCTGATTCATTCTATTATCTTGCTTTTACCCATATACACTTCCTTCCCTTAATTCCTCTTTGTCTAATCCAGTGAAATTTTATTCTCCCCTCTCCACCTTATTGTGTGGTTGCATCCCATATCAGAGAATATACAGACATGAAATGATATTTTACTGCCTCTACATTTAAATTCACCAGGCACTTCTCAATATCTAGATAGACTAGATGCTTCAATTAATGACTCAATTTGTCCACTACGTACATGACCGTCTTGAAGAAACTGCACACATATAACAAAAGTTCTCATTTGAAAATGTCTTTAAAATTTAAGCATTCTGGTCCTTCTCCAACCCAGTGTGTTATAATGCTTCAATTTTATGGAGACAATCCTTTGTAGGAATTTTAACACAAAACATACAAAAAATTTTTTCTAATTAAAGTGAATATTACTTTATTTATTTTATCTGACACAATAATAAAAGGAAAATATTTCCTCATAGCAATTACTTTGAGATGAACTAGATAAAACTTCTACAAAATTTGATTACTAATTCTACTATTGGCATATGCTGGCAGACTCTTTAATATCTAGAAAAACTAGATGTAAATTAGGACTAATTTGTCCATTATATACACTATATACAGAGAAAAGTAAGACAGAACTCATAGACATAGGAATTAGGGTTTCTTTTGCCTCATTGTAAACAGATTGGCATGGTGCTCCATGGAACCAGCACACAGTGCTCCACAAGGATTTTGGATATTGTCCTCCTTAAAACATGTCATAGGAATTTAAAAAACAGAAATTTACAAATATGTTATATTTTACTACTTGTACTTTTAACATATATCAAGCACTTTAGAATACTAAAAAGTCAATATTTCAGAAAAAAACTTAGCATTTTCAAATATATACAGTAATGATGAGTAAAATACACATACCAAGCAATGGTTATAATGTGACAAATATCTTCTACACATAACCAGTCGGTCACAGGACTCTTCCATCTTATCTACGTCCTCTAACACTGAATAAACACGGACAATATCACTCCTAGAGGTGGTGTAACAACTCCCTGTCAAAGTCATTTCCAGAAGACATTTCTGACTTTTTAAAACAAGTGAGTATTTACAAAATATTATAATTGTAACATATGTCAGCACCCTCTTTAAAATTGAGAATGTCCAGAGGTAGTAAGAGATTTAGAAGGTTGGGGGCCAAGTTGAGAGCAGCTTTTTTCGTAATATATACACAGGTCTTCTACAAATGGCCAGTACATCTTCCTGAATTGCGTTGGGCATTTCCAATTTGTCAAATAGTTTGTTGCCCTTCAGTTTCTCCCTTTGGTAGAACAAACACCAACTGTCCAACGGCACTCACGCTTCCACATCTTTGCTCTCCCTCTGAGATGGATAGGCCTTTGTTTTCCTCTAAGCACGAAGCGCAGTCTCCTGGAGCCTGCACAGGGTGGACACGGAGAGCCCAATCTGTGCTGATGGGCCAAACTTTCTGGCATCTACTCACCATCCTGGCCCCTCAAAGTTTCTGCTGGACTTGATACTTTTGTTGACCACCATTGTTTTTGAAATACCATGCCGCCAGCATACAATGGTGCCATAGTTTCAGTGCTGGCTTCAGCCAGGATGGACAGCATTGGGCTAGGAGACTTGACAGACAAGGGCTCCTGGGTCTGGGGTCTGAAAAGTGAAAGCCACCATCCGGTCAAGCAGCAGGGGGAGAGGCTCCCAGTCCCTCACAGCCTAGGCCAGCCACTGAGCAGTCACAGAGGGAGTCCTGGGGGTCTGCAGGGTGGAGGCTGCAGCCTTTCCCTGGGGCCCCCACCTTACCCAGCTTCCTGGGGCTGGAGGGCCACAGAAGGCTCCTAGGAGCAGGCCAGGCCCCATTTCTTGCCACTCTTTCTGTCAGAACCGACTAGGCAGTTTCTTCTTTTAGATTCCATTCTGTTAGTCAAGTTGCTTTAACTGGTTTTGTAATAGTGCAGTATAATCAAATGAAATTTTTAAAATGAAGAATTCACTACTTCTATTTTGTAAGTTGTTTTCTATATTTCTAATAATTGTTTTCCCTACTTTGCTTAATAGTTTAACTTTTGGTTCATTGCTTTTCATTGTGACAGGCTTGTTCCTCCCTTTATATATTTTATTTAAATTTTATTTAAATCTCCCTTTGTATATTCTATCAGTTTTTAATTTTTCACGGGATCTCAGTAAGTTGCTAAGACTGTCTTTGAACTTATGATCCTCCTTGCTCAGCCTCCCCCATGGTGGTAGGATAAAGATTTGCATACCACATATGCCACTTTCTGAAATGTTTTTAAAGGAATTCTTCACATACAGAATTTATGCTTATTTATATTAAAATTTTTTTCTGAATTTATCTCATTAAAATGGTTATTTAGTGTTCTTTGGGTAATTCATAATACTATTTTAATATTCAATTCCTAATGTTTTGTTTTGTTACATTAAGACCTGATTTCCTTTATCTTTATATGTTGTACTATTTTTTAAATATTTTTTAGTTACCAATAGATATTTATTTATTTATTTATTTCCTCATTCATTCATTCATTCATTCATTCATTTATATTGGGTGCCAGGAATCAAACCCAGTGCCTCACACATGCCAGGCAAGCACTCTACCACTGAGCCACAACCCCAGTCCATATATACAGTACTCTTTTTAATTGATTTGTCCATTAAAAAATCAGTCAACTGTTGATCAAATAGTCATTTGAGAAAACACTTTGGAAGTTTTAAAAGAAATAAAAAATAGTCAAGTACAGCGCTACATGCTTGTGATTCCAGTTAATCGGAAGGCTGTGCAAAAGGATTTCAAGTTTGAGGCAAGTCACAGAAACTAGAAACACCATGTCTCAAACAATTTTAAAAGGACTTATGTTGTAGTTTAGTGGTCAAGCACCCTTTGGCTTAATCCCAAGCACCACACATAAAACATTAAAAGTAGAATGACCTCAGGGTCCAGAAATGCCAGTACCTAATATGAATTCATAGTAGATTAAATCAGCATTTTGAAGACATAGCTCCACTATTATGTTCAGTGCAAACATGGTTCTCAGTATTCAAGATATAGACTGAACCAATGTGCCCATCAATGTTTGAAGGACTAAAAATACCGTATTTTATGCTATTAGTATTAGGTATGAAAACAAACATATGGTAATTTACAGTGACCTTGGATTAATGTGCAGGACTTGGCGTTAAGTGAAATGCAGCAGACACAGAAAGTCAGTTGTAGGAGCACCTGATTTGCATGTGCAAGTCAGATTCAGATTATAATTGTGGTCACCAGGTACTGTGTTTGGGGGAGGATTGGCACATTGTTTTTCAGAGTCTACAAATTTTTATTTTAATGGGCATAAGGTGGTTGAGAGTTTTGTTGTGCCACATGGTGACTGTTATGTAAGATATTCTTGATCAATAATAGTAGAATAAATGCAATACTTTGTAAGCACAAAAGTGATAATTATATGAAGTAATACTTGTTATTAAAATACGTGTGTCATTTCATCTTGTATATATCTGTTAAAATGTGATGATATAATTAGTAAATACACAAAGTTGAATTTGTCAATAAAACAAATCAGGAAATAAAAAATTTTTTAAAAACCATTTATTAGTCTTGATTGCCATGTGTTGGCTTCATCCAAGAAATATTGACATAGACTATGCAAGGCATTTTTTGCCTCTCAAACTTGTTTTCATGGAGAATCTTCTAGCCATATGTGTATGTTTTTCTCATTAAAAAGTTTGTACATACTTTTTCATAACAGTCCCTACACTCTTTAAATTTGTTGAATATCCAAAATATACCTGTTAGTTCCAGATCTCTGTGTCTTGGGAGACAGAAATCAGTTTTCACACAATCTTCAAAACCATCGGAAATGTTTGTGTTTCATATTTCCCTTTTTCTACTGAGAGTGAAGGTAGCTTGTAGATTTTTCCTAATTGCACAAGGCTATGTTATGGAGTAGGAAAGTCTGTGGTTGATGAAATTAACATACATTCCTTCCCTCTACTATATTGCTCTCCCTAGTAATGTACTCATCTTGAATATTGTGCTCCCTATAATAGTTTGTGTAAATTTTGCAATGTAATTGTGTCTGTGCATTTTTACTTAACATATCTCTGTAGTGATGATGACCTTGGATTTACTCATTTGTTATGTTGCTGATGTCCCAACATTGCTAACATCCCTATAATTTACCATGTTACATATGCAAAATATGTTCATCCCAGACTATTAAGTAAAATATTTTTACTTTTTATTTATTTCAGCCTTGAGTTCTCATCATATCAAAGAATTTTAACCACACCATGGCATAAGACATATGGTTCAGAAAGTGATTAATGGAAAAAATGGAAATTGGGACCCTGACCTTTTACAACACAGGACAATATGGAAAACTGTAAGTGAGAGTGAACATCAGAAATCACATTATGTAAAATCAGGCCTTTTTCCTCAACAGATAATTCAACCTAGAGAGAAGCCCTACACATGTAAAGAGTATTGCAAAGCTTTTAGTAAATCAAGCCTTATTTGCCACCAGAAATTACATGTTGGAGAGAAGCCCTTCAAGTGTGAGGAATGTGGCAAAGCTTTTCATCAAAAATCAAACCTTATTCAACATCAGAGAATTCATAGTGGCGAGAAGCCATACAAATGTACAACATGTGACAAAGTTTTTAATGTAAAAGTGTCCCTCCTTTGCCATCAGGGAATACATAGTGGAGAAAAGCCCTACAAATGTAAAGAATGTGGCAAAGCTTTTAATGTGAAATCACACCTTACTGATCATCAGAGGACTCATACTGGGGAAAATCCCTATAAATGTACAGAATGTGGCAAAGCTTTTAATAAAAAAAAAAATCACACCTATTGAGCACCAGAGAATTCACACTGGAGAGAAACTCTACCACTGCAAAGATTGTGGCAGAGCTTTTAATGCAATATCATACCTTATTTACCACCAGAGAATTCATACTGGATAGAAGTCCTACCAATGTATAGAATGTTGCAAAGCTTTTTATGCAAAATCACACCTTATTCATCATCAGGGAATTCATACTGGAGAGAAGCCCAATAAATGTATGGAATGTGATAAAACTTTTAATGAAAGATTACAACTTATTTACCATCAAAGTATTCATACTGGAGAGAAGCCCCATGAATGTAAAAATGTGGCAAATCTTTTAATGAAAAATGACACCTTACTTGCCATCAGAGAATTCGTATGGGAGAAAAGCCCAATAAATGTACAGAATGTGACACAGCTTTTAATGAAAAATCAGGCTTTACTCACACCAAAGAATGCATAGTGGTGAAATGCCCTACAAATATAAAGAGTGTGGCAAAGCTTTTAATGTGAAATCACACCTTACTGATCATCAGAGAATT
Source organism: Glaucomys volans (assembly GCA_020662805.1). Classification (NCBI taxonomy): domain Eukaryota; kingdom Metazoa; phylum Chordata; class Mammalia; order Rodentia; family Sciuridae; genus Glaucomys; species Glaucomys volans. The sequence goes on along the minus strand of JAJEJO010048467.1, from coordinate 8,764 downwards.
CACACAGGAGAAAAGCCCTGCCAATGTGAAGAATGTGGCAAAACTTTTATTACAAAATTATACCTTATTTGCCACCAGAGAATTCATACTGGAGAGACGCCCTATGAATGTTTGGAATGTGACAAAACTTTTAATAAAAAAAAATCAAGCCTTCTGCACCACCAGACAATTCATGCTGGAGAGAAACCTTGCAAATGTAAAGAATGTGACTAAGTTTTTAATTGAACATCATGTTTATTCAACACCAGTAAATTCATACTAGTGAGAAGCATTAGGAATGTGCAGATTATGGTGAAAGTTTTAGTAAAAAATCATGCCTAATTCACCACTAGGGAAATCATAATGGAGAGAAGCCCTATGAAAGTAAAGAATGTGGCAAACCTTTCAATAGAAAAGTATGCATTATTGATGACCAGAGAAATCCTTCTGAAAAGAAGCCCCACAAGTATAAAGAGTGTGATGTGGCAAAGCTTTTTTGTTACTTTTTTATTTTAAAATTGTTTCTAGTTAGTTAAACATGACAATAGAATGCACTCAGTCAGATTGCACACAGAGAACAAATTCTTTCACAGACTGAGAATGTTGCATAGACAGGAAGTGAAATCACGTATTTATACAGGTAATAATGTCCATATCATTTCACTGTCCTTCTCCTCTCTATACTGCTTCCCCTACCCTCACTACCCTCTGCACAATCCAAAAACCCTTCATCTCCCCCAAACACACATTATGGATCAGCATCCACTTATCAGAGAAAACATTTGGCCTTCGAATTTTGGGGTTTGACTCATTTCACTTAGCATAGTATTCTCCAGCTCCATCCATTTGCTTCCAAATGCCACAATTTCATTTTTTTTAAGTGAGTAACATTCCGTTGTGTGTATGTACTACATTTTCTTTATCCATGCAATACTTGAAGGGCATCTATGTTGTTTCCCTGGTTTAGCTACTGTGAACTGAGCTGCTGTAAACACTGATGTGACTGAGTCACTGTGGTATGCTGGATTTACATTCTTTGGATGTATAGCAAGGATTGGGATAACTGGGTCAAATGGTGGTTCCATTCTGAATTTTCTGAGAATTTTCAATAAAGCTTTGCAGAATAGTTACACCAATTTGCAGTTCCATCAGCAATGTATGAGTCTACCTATTTCCCCACATCCTCGCCAAAACATATTGTTGCTTTTATTCTTGATAATTTCTGTTGTAATAGGAGTGAGACAAAATCTTAGAGTTTTCAGTTGTATTTCTCTAATCACTAGAGATAATGAGCATTCTTTCATATGTGAGTTGATTTCATATGTATTTTTTTCTTCTGTGAAGTGTTTTTTTAGTTCATTAGCCCATTTATTTGTTGGGTTATTTGTTTTTTGTTTTTTGTTTTTCTTTTGGTGTTAAGTTTTTTGAGCTCTTTATATTTCCTGTCGGTGAATGCTCCATCTGAGGTGCATGGGGCAAAGAATCTCTCCCATTCTGTAGGCTCTCTCTTCACGTTATTGATTGTTTCTTTGCTGATATTTTTATTTTGAGTTAATTCCATTTATTTCCTCTTAATTTTGCTTCCTGTGCTTAGTAGACTTGTTGAGGAGGTCCATTTCTAAGCTGACATTGTGGATATTGGTCCCACTTTTTCTCCTACTAAACACGGGCTCTCTGCTCTAGTGCCTACACCTTTAATCCACTTTGAGTTGATTTTTCTTCAGGGTTAGAGATAGAGTCTTATTTTCATTTTGCTACAGATGAATTTCCATTTCTCCCAGGATCATTTGTTTAATAGGCTATCATTTTTTTCAATGTATGTTTTTGTGCCTTTGTCTAGTGTGAGATCACAGTATTGATTTGGGTTTGTTGCTGTGTCTTCTGTACCATTGTTCTACATGTCTACTTTGGTGCTAATATCATGCCAATTTGTTACAATTGATCTGTAAGTCTGCATTGTGATCCCTCCTGCTTCTCTTCTTCTTCTTGATAAGGATGACTTTGGCTATTCTGGGTCTTTTAATTTCCAAATGAATTTCATGATTTCTTTTTCTAGTTCTGTGAAGAATGCCATTGGAATTTTAGTAGGAATTGCATTAAATCTGTATAACAGTTTGGGTAGTATGATCATTTTGACAATATTATTATGCCTATCCAAGAACATGGGAGATCTTTCCATCTTCTAAGATTTTCCTCAATTTTCTTATGTAGTGTTTTGTAGTTTCCATTGCATTGTAGAGTTCTTTTTTTCTATTTTGTTAGGTTGATTTTCAAGCATTTTATTTTTGCAGCTCCTGAGAATGGAGTAGCTTCAATAATTTCCTTCAGTTGATTCATCACTGATATATAGAAATTCATTTGATTTATGAGCATTTATTTTATATCCATCATTTTGCTGAATTTCTTTATTAGGTCTAGTAATTTTCTGGTGGAGTTTTTGGGTCTTCTAAATATAGAATCATGCCTTTGGCAGAGTGATGATTTGAGTTCTTCCTTTCACATTCATCTCCCTTTACTTTCTGTCATCTGTTGAATTGCTCAGGCTACTGTTTCAAGGACTAAGCCCAATAGAAGTGGTGTCTTCTTCCATTTTTTTTTTTTAATGGGGAAGCATTCAATTTTTCTCTACTTAGAATGATGTTGACCTTGGGATTAGCATAGATAGCTTTCACAATGTTGAGGTATGTTCTTACTATTCCTAGTTCATCTAGTGTTTAAAAACCTAAATGAATGCTGTATTTTGTCAGATGTACTTTCTGTGTCTATTGAGATGATCATATGATTCTCATCTTTAAGTGATAAATTATGATAAATATCATAATTTATATGACATGATATCATATCCTATTATATGATATGATAAATTATGTTTATTTATTTCCATCTTTTGTACCTTCCTTGCATGTCTGGGATGAACCTCATTGGATTGTCCTGCACCATCTTTTTAATATGTTTTTCTATGTGATTTGACAGATTATTTTAAGAAATTTTTGGTCTGGTTCATCAGGGGTATTGATCTGAAATTTCAATTCCCTGATGTGTCTTTGTCTGGTTTTTGTATCAGCATTATTCTACCCTCATAGAAGGAGTTAGGAAGGGTTCCCTCCTTTTCTTTGCATGATATTATTTGAGGAGTATTAGTATTCTTTTTTGAAGGTCTTGTGGAACTTGCCTGAGTATCTCTCTCTCTGGTACTGGGCTTTTCTAGGTTGGTAGGTTTTTGATAATGTCTTCAGTTTTATTGCTTGAAATTGGTCTGTTTGCATTGTGTATGTCCTCTTTAGTTTGGGTCGTTCATATGTCTCCAGAAATGTCTTGAGGTCTTCAAGTTTTTCTACTTCACTAGAGTATAAATTTTCAAAATACTCTTATTCTGTATTTCAGTAGTAGCCATCATGACATTTCCTTTTTCCTCATGAATTTTAGTAATTTGGGTTTTCTCTCTGTTTCTCTTCAATACTGTAGCTAAGGGTTTTTCAATTTTTTTCAAAGAACCAACTTTTAATTTTCTCAATTTTTTTCAGTTATTTCTTTTGTTTCAGTTTCATTGATTTCACCTCTGGTTTCTATTATTTCCTGTCTTCCCCTGCTTTTGGTGTTGATTTTTTCTCTTTCTAGGCCTTTGAGATGTAATGTTAGGTCATTTTTTGTTGGCCTATTATTCTTTTAATGAATGAGCTCAATGCAATAGTGTTTTCTTTTAGTATTGCCTTCATAGTGTCCCAGATATTTTGATATGTTGTATAGGTGTTCTCACTTACAATTAAGTATATTTTTATCTCCACCCTGATTTCTCCTGTTATCCATTTGTCATTCAGTAGCATGTTATTTAGTATCCAGGTATAGGGGTAGCTTACAGTTTTCATTTTATCATTAATTTCTAGTTTGATTCCTTTTTGATCTGATAGAATGTAGGGTAATATTTCTATGTTTTTGTATTTTTTTGTATTTGCTAATTGTTGCTTTGTGGGAACAATTTAGAAAAAGATCCACATTCTGATGAGAAGAGAGTGTATTCACTCAATGATGGATGAAATACTCTATATGTGTCTACTAATTCTAATTTATTGATTGTATTATTTAGTTCTATAATTTCTTTGTTTAGTTTTTGCTTGGAAGATCTATCCAATGGAGAGAGAGGTGTGTTAAAGCCACCAATATTATTGTGTTGTGTATTTTATTCCTAAAGTTGAGATGTGTTTGTTTGATGTATGTGTGTGCTCCATTGTTTCTGGCATAAATATTTGTGATTGTTATGTTGATGTATGATTCCCTTAGGCAGTATAAAATGTCCTTCTTTATCCCTTCTCACTTTGGCTTAAAGTCCACTTTATCTGATATAAGGATGGAAACCCTAACTTGTTTTTGAAGTCCATGTGAATGATATGGTTTTTTTCCCCCAACACTTCACCTTCAGCCTGTGCATGTCTTTGTGGGTCTGGGTTGAAAAATCAGCTGAAATCTGATTTGGTTTCCCCCTATGTGTAATATATACATTTTTTTGTCTCACAGCTTTTAAAATCCTACCTTTATTCTGTATGTTAGTCATTGTCATTATAATGTGTGTTGGTGTGTGTCTCTTGTTTTTTGTACATTGGTGGTCTTGTGAGTCTCTTGTATTTGATTCTCCATATCATTATTCAGATTTAGGAAATTTTCTGACATAATGTCATCTAAAAGATTGTGCATTCCTTTGGTTTTTATCTCCATGCCTTTCTCTATTCTAAAAAAATCTTAAATTTGGTCCTTTTAAGTTATCCCATATTTCTTGGAAGTTCTGTTCATCATTTCTTACCATCTTCTCTGTGTGGTTGATTTTATTTTCAAGAGTATACATTTTGTCTTCCTTGTCTGAGGTTCTGTCTTACAAGTGGTCTAGGCTTTTACTGACACTTTCTATTGAATTTGTAATTTGGTTTATTGATTCCTTCATTTAGAGGATTTCTGCTTGGTATTTTTTCACTATAATTCTTTATTGAAGTGATTTTTCATTTCCTGCTTTTCTTCTTTGATTTCACTCTTATACTATACTTTACTTCACAGGTGAGTTTGACTATGTACATTCTAAATTCCTTCTCTGGCATTTCTTCTAATGTGTTGTCAGTTGGTTCAACAAATAGTGTCCAGCCTTCTGACTCAGTTTCCTGTCCTCTGGTTTACACAGGAGCCCGCTGTGCATATTGAAAGCCTCAGTGACCAAGATTATTATAAGAACCTCATATTTTCTTAGACATTGACAGGAGGCATGAGAGAGGCTGCCTCACAGTGTTAGACCAGGTCATGGGCACTGCTTGGCAGTACGTGGATGGTTAAGTTTGAGGTCTGCATCATTCACTGGTGCATTTGGAGTGATTGAGGTCTTTGGCATCTTCTCAGTGTCTGCAGGTAGGTGAAGGTGTGCTGCTACTGAAGATCTGTGGCAGGCCAGGAACTGAGCTGTGCAAACTGAACAGCCCTACAATGGTGGGCTCTTAGAATGACTTGGCTCCATTTGAGTTGACGATTTAGTGTTTAACTTTATTGACAAGTGTTTAATATTCTGTGTAACAATTTTTCCTTTGAAATAAAATGTCACTTTTTTTTTACATGAGCAGATCTAGTGACAGTAATGCATTTTAAACAAATATTAGCCTATTACATATCTTAAGTCAGTTGCTCATAATGGCCTTTCACAAACTCTACTAAATGTTTTAATTAAAACTAGGAAAATTAAAATGCAGTTTTAATGAACAATAAATTCTGAAGTTGCCAATCCTAGAATGCTTTAGTAGAATATCTTTCCCTTTCTGAGCTCTTAAATTTGTGTCCATGTAATCTGTTGAAATGGTAACAGTTATAAGCAAGAGGCATTTTTAAGTGCATATATTATGTACTATGAAGTAATTCTTCTTTATGGCTATCTTATCTGTCTATGCCCATTCCATTCCTGGGTTAAATGCACCAAGTAACCCTATAGGAATGGCTCAGCAACTTAACCAGAGTGGTTTGCCCATACTAAGCATTGAATATTTATCAAATGTGTACTTAATTATTTCTTGAATTAATAAATAAATAAGATAGCATATGGCTTCTAGAAAGGTGGTGTTGGATAAAGTACACTGGACTGCATGCTTCAGTCTCAGCCCTGAAATAGTGGCTCTGTGACCTTCAGCAAGTCAAGTAAGTATCCTCATTAAAGCTGAGATAATGGGATATATCATAAGGAGGCTGTAGTAGCTGCCCTGCTAAGGTTTTGAAGTTATGACTGCAAGTGTTTATTTGGTGAATAAAATTGTATCTGGGAAAAGGTACTTTAATCTTTAAAGTTAACATCTTGTGGTGGCATTGTTATTTTCATGCCCACCTATTCTGATTACACTCTAATTAGAAACATGAACATATATTACTATTCAGAGTCACCTACTCCTCATCTCATTTGGAACATTGTTTTTAGGGAGCTTCTGAAAAATGAATTTTCAGTCTTTGCTGAGTGCTGCCTAGCTCTGCAGACTATTAGGAACTGTGCCCCATCCACCATCACCTTCCCTTCTCCCACTGTGTCAATGTCCTTGGGAAACTCAAGCCATCCTAATATTAGCTGAGTAGTTAGGGAGGCATCACACCTGTGCATCTCATGTACAATTCATTTCTCAGTCAAATAGGAGCACAATTTATCAGCTTCTTGGTTGTATTATCAATGTCAGATACAGGTCATTTCATCATGTGTTCACTCATTCATTTAAGAAATACTAAATATGCTCATTTCATTTATGAAACCTAATTCTCAAAGCTCCAAATTCCCTAAAAGGCAAATGTGTTTTGTCTTGGCCAGGGACATTTTTGTAATATGGAGTTGGGAAAGATTTGCAAGGCTATTTTGTTGGATCCAGGGGCCCGCTGTCGGCCCGACGTGGCACCCTAACCTCTTGGTCCGGGGCGGGGCTGGGGGGGCGCGGCCCCCCTCCCTCCCCCGGGCCTTTGAGAGACGCAGCTCCATCCAAGCTCAGCCACCCCGCCCAAGCCTGACAGCACGCAATACCCGGCACGTCCCCAAGGTGGCGCTGTGCCCCCTGGGCCCCGGAAGGCGTCATGACAGCCTGGCCGTGGGGACCCAGCTGCAGGCCATCGGACCCCACCAGGTTCCAGCGCTCCGGGGGAGGCGTGGAGGGGTGGCGGAGGGGAGAGACGCGTGGGGGGGTGTCCAGTTTGGCACGGGCCCCAGGGGCGTTGCCCTCCGAACAGGCTCCTCCTGCTCTGGGCTCCCCCGGGATGGTGCCGAGGCAGGAAACCGACCTGGGGCCCTCCCAGCCACTGGCAAGGACGGCGGCTGACAGCTCAGAGCAGGGGAGCGCGTCGTGCAGCTCGCCGGGTTAGGTGAGGGTGGAATGGAGAGTCATCCCACCAACTTTGGGGGATGCCCCTCCTTTCCCAGAATGGCGAAACAGGAGACAGGTGGAACCTGGGATGTAGGACTTGTAAGTGGAGGGTGCCTAGCTGCCGTGGTCACCAGTGTGGAGAGGAGGGAGTCCACCACTGAGCATGTGGGATGGAGGCCAGGGAGGGGCTGGCAAGCCAGGACACATATCCTGAGTTCACCCCACCTGCCAGGCCCCAGCGCCTTTGCTGCGGCCTCACAGCTAGGCTGAACTCAGAAATGTTCTTGCTGTGGTGTTTCCACGACGCCCTTTCACTCACCTTCAGAGACAGACGGATCTGGCCAATGTGCCTGCACACAAGGTTTCTTTCTCTGGACCTGTGTGCTGCCCATCTGGAACAAGGCCCTCGGGCTCAACGCCCAGGATCCTCTGCCCAGCCCCTGAAGGATACGGAACACAGGCAAGTCTCAGGGACACGGGCACGATGATGCGCCAGGAAGGGAAATGGAGGGATGAAACAAGTGCCTGCTGACAGCTGGAGGAGCACCTTTCAACAGGGCAGAATGCCGCTTTGGAACAAGCCCCCCGCTGAAAGAGAAGAAGGGTGCCAAACCTCCAAGCTGCATATTCCAGCAGGGACCATGAAGGGACACTGATCGGGCGCTCCATGCAGAAGGGTTTTGGAGAGGAAGACCAACATCTGTGACGGGACACACAAAGGATGTGTCACTGTTAAGGGTGTCCCCAAACTTCCCAGGACCTGTCTTCAGCTGCCAAGTACCGAGCACACACAGTGAGGAGGTGTGGGGAGATCATTCTGGAAGCAAGGGTCATTCCTGACTGTCACTCCACTTGCTGAGGACATCAAGGCCCTCCCAAAGTCCTGACTCTTTCCTGCTGCTTGCGTGGGACAGCTGATGACACATGTGCAGATTTTGCCTTCCTAGCACAGGACCTGGGAGGAAAGGCCTTCCTCCACCATAGCACCTACACCCAAGCCCTGAAAGGGAGACAAGTGCAAATTTGGACATGGAGCCCTCAACCCCGATGCTGGACATAAAGGGTGCCACAGGACATGAGAAACTTAGGCGAGAACCACTCTGGGAAAATGAAAAATGAAGACATGATAAGGGCAAAACCTTAACTTGAAGAAAAAGAGAAAATGCAAAAGTGGAGTGAAAGGTGTGTGAGGACTGATTAAGCAGGAGGAGTAGATCCTTCAGCATTTCCCAAACTGGAAATCCTTCTTCTGTGGTTGTTGCTGTTGTGGGAATTGCTTGTAGCCTCCAGCCCAGTCACGTCCCACTCCTAATGTGTCTGATGATGTGTCTTCGAGGTGAGTTCTACCGGTAGGCTTCCTAGTGTCCTGCCTTGCCTGCACAGCACCACCAAATACACACCTTTACCAGGACCAAGGTGGGTCCATAGCA
>JAJEJO010048466.1:22228-89194 GCA_020662805.1 Glaucomys volans | reverse complement strand
TTACCCCAAGTTTTAACATTTCCATATGGCTAACATCAGTCGGGTGGTTTCTTTAGAAACAATTAAAAATCTTGCCAGACACACAAGAAACCATGTGAGCATGTTTTCTGCTTGCTAGTGACATTTCGTCCCCTCCCCAACCTTTTAGTCTTTAACAAATTACTCAGCCTGCGGAGTAGGAGCCCTCAAAGCCTGGGAAATGACAGCCCTCGTCTGAAACGTCCTTTCTTACCACAACCCAAATTAGGCCTTTAGGCAAACAGTTATGCAGGAGGAAATCTGTTTTATTTCTGTGGCCACCCAAATGACAGTGTTAGGAAACGAAGTCAGTATGCAAAACAGAAAGAAGGTCTTGAAGTGCAGTATACCATTCAAAGTAAAGGAATTGACAGTAAATCAATAGGATGTGGATTCGTTTGGGAGATTGTATTGATCAAAATAGGCTAGCTTTTGGAACAATAATGTCCCCCCCCCCAAATTTTAGAGTCTTATGATTGCAAAGGCTCATGCTGTCACTTGGGGGTGGCAGGTGGGTTAGTAAAACCAGCTCATTGCCCAAGTCATCACCCTGAGCCTCCTGCAAACAGAGAAGGAACCATCAGGGAAGTTGTTAATCAACATGGCAGAGGGCCATGTTAGGTTTAAGCGGGTTAGGTTTGTTCCCTACATCATCTTATTCAACCTTTTGTCCTTCAGTGATACAGGTGGAGAAGCCCTGTTTTATAGATGGGGAAACAAGTTTAGAGTAGTTTAAGAACTTATTCAAAGTTACTGCCCAGTGAGAGTTCAATTCTAGATCAGTCTGAAAGGTAGCCAGCCCTACACTGGCCTTCAATAATCCCGTTAGTCGTATTCTTGTGTAATCCCTTCACCTGAGTGTGGCCCAGACCTAGTCACTTTCTTGTAATGAGTGGCACATGGCAAAGGTGATGGAATGTTGCTTCTATGATTTGGTTGTAAGAGATCCTAACTTCCACCCTGCTGGCAAACTATTTCTTGCTATCTTTAACGAATCAAGTTGCTGCAATGGACCATGCTCCATGCCCAAGGAAAACCTCAACTGTCGGGGTATTCCGGGTACCCCGCTCTATGCTAAGAGGGCGCCTGGCAGTATGCCAGTTTTGCTGTTGCCATGGAATAAACAGGTGTATCTTTGCGAAAGTTATTCCTATCGGTTGGTTGTAAACTGGCCACACGTGTGTCTGGTTCGTGCTTTAAGCCTTTGTCTATGCTTGCCCGTGCATGCTTCACGTGAAAGTTCTGTGATTGGTCAACTGAGGGTATAAGAGAGACAGAGACAGAGACACGGACGGACAGAGACACTGAGACACTGAGACGGGAAAGGGAAGAAGAAGAGGGAGGAAACGGGAGAGGGAGGAAGCGGGAGAGAAAGAGAAAGAAACGTGTGTGCAAAAGGAAGAGCTGCATACACATTCCCGGGATTGCGTCTTTATTGTAGGTGACAAAGAGGACGATAAATAGTGCCGAAACCCAGGATCTTTTGTGGGGTGGGTGAATGAAAACCGGGAAATTAAGTTAAAGGTTCGCGGTTTAGCGACTATCCTCCGGACTAAGCTAAAGGCGGTCCAGTGAAACTGAAATTAGGTACGCGGAAAGCGGCCACTAACTATATAAGCTATGGGCTCTGAGATGTCTAGAGTCCGTATGGAGAGTCCTCTAAGGGCGTTATTAAAAGCTAATGGAACTCCTTTAAAATCTCAAACAGAGTATCAACCAGTATAATTTATCACATTAAAAGAGTAAAGGAGGGTTGCGGGCTATAGCTCGGTGGTAGAGTTTTTGCCCATTTTGCATGAAGCACTGTGTTCAACTCCCAGCACCATAAGAAAAAATAAAACAGTAAAGGGGAATAATTATATGATTATATGATCAGATAAGGGAAAAAATAGATGTCAAAATTCAAAACTTATTTTATAAATCAGGAAAAGGAAATAAAAATCACAAATATGGGAAAGGGAGAAGTAAAAGTTACTATCTGTCATTGACATGATTATATATATAGAAAATTCTACAGAATTAAGAAACAAACAATAAAACAATTCCAAGAAATGCAATGAGAATTCAACAAGTTCAATGACAGGGTCAGCGTACATAAATCAACTGCATTAAACATTAGCAACAAACAGAACATTTAAAACAAGCCCCTCAACAGAATAGGAAACACCAAATAGAATAAATGCAGCTTAAGAAGTGCAATATTGAAAACTACAAAATATTTCTGAGAAAAATTAAAGAAGACCTAAATTTAAGGATTCTATAGAGGAGGGAAACACTATTCTAGAGGAAGTTAAGGAAGAACGATCTTACTAACAGAACTACGGGTTTAATAGCAATATTGTTTTTGCTCTGTTGGGTAATTGCCTTACGTAAGGCTCAAATAATGGATCAACAGGCCGTTCATTGGGCCTTGTCTGCCATAGAGTCAGGCAGCTCCCCTGCTATATGGCTTAGTATGCTGGACCGGTGATCAAAGACGGGTAATGAAGTGGTGATCTTGTATCAGCCTAAGACAGAAGATGCATCAAGCTATGCATTCTTTGAGGACAGGTAAGAACAAGTATCGACCACTCAACCTAAGACAGGCACGGTCCCTGCCATTCTTTTATAAAAGAAAAAAGGGAGAGCTGTCGGGGTATTCCGGGTACCCCCGCTCTATGCTGAGGGTGCCTGGCGGTATGCCAGTTTTGCTGTTGCCACGGAGTAAACAGGTGTATCTTTGCGAAAGTTATTCCTATCGCTTGGTTGTAAACTGGCCACATGTGTGTCCGGTTCGTGCTTTAAGCCTTTGTCTATGCTTGGCCATGCATGCTTCACGTGAAAGTTCTGTGATTGGTCAACTGAGGGTATAAGAGAGACAGAGACACAGACACACAGAGACAGAGACACGGACGGACGGAGACACTGAGACACTGAGGGGGGAAAGGGAAGAAGAAGAGGGAGGAAACGGGAGAGGGAGGAAACGGGAGAGAAAGAGAAAGAAACGTGTGCGCAAAATGAAGAGCTGCATACACATTCCTGGGATTGCGTCTTTGTTGCGGGCGACAAAGACGACAACACTCAACCTACCAACAACCATAGCAGTCAGCATGGAAGCAGATCCTTCCCCATTGGACCTTTCAGTTGAGTCCCCAGCCCTGTTCAACAACACCTTGATTACAGCCTCATGAGAAACCCTGAAGCAGGTGACCCATCGAAGCCATGCCCAGATTCCCACCCACAGGAACTGAAATAACAAGTGTTGTTCAGTTTCTGTCCGTGTTTCTGGTGATCCGTCTTCCGTGTGTGGGTCACGCACTGGCTGCAGAGCCCATGCTCTTTCCCTGCATGAGTTGAGCCTCACTTTTGCACAGTGCACCACTGTTCTCCATCCTTCATTCCCTGTTTGGGTTGGTGACATCTTACACATCTGGCCTCCTAACCCAGAAACTTGAGGCTCTTCAATACCACCCATTCCCTTATTCATGGTGACAGTCACCCAACATTATGGATCTTATACATCTTAAATATCCATCATCTCCTCTCCAGTCCCACTGTTGAAGTCAGGCCTTGATGGTCTCTTGCCTGGACCACTTGTAGGGCTCCTGTCTCCCTGTTCTTGCTCCACTCTAGCCCATCCTCAAACCCATCACTGTCGTTCCTGTTGCTTCCAGGAAGACTCTACATCCTAGGATGTCATTGTGATTGATGATCTTTGCTCCAGACTTCCTATTCTTGCCTCCTAATTAGGTCCCCAATAGGTTGTTCTAGTTACTGGTTCAAGGAAGGATTGTTGAAGCAGGAACAAGAAAGCAAAATCATCAGAGCTTTGGCTCCTGCATTCTATGAATTCAGGCAAAAGCCCTGAAGGACTCAGTGCATACATTTTATGCTGTGTAGTTTTTGAAAGACGTGAACACTCACAATCAGTTTTTCCCACCCCAGACTTAGATGAAGTTTCTGTGGACTGGGGCACAGGAGGGATGCAGGGGAAGTGTGATACCTGGGAATCTGTCCCTGAGAAAAGGGTTTGCTTTCCAGTTCTGGGAAGAGAAACCATAGAAACCCCAGTTGGGCTGGGCGTGGTGGCACACACCTGTAATCCCAGTGGCTCAGGAGGCTGAGGCAGGAAGATCATGAGTTCAAAGCCAGCCTCAGTAAGAACAAGGCACTAAGCAACTCAGTGAGACCCTGTCTCTAAATAAAATACAAAATTGGTCTGGGGATGTGGCTTGGTGGTGGAGTGCCCCTGAGTTCAATCCCTGGTACCCACTCTAAAAAAAAAAAAAAAAAGAAAGAAACCCCAGTTGGGTTTTGGGGAGTGGAGAATAGAAACAGGCCTGTGCCTGACTTCCAGGGCCAGAGCAAGGGAGCACACACAGGGCAAGGCTGGCAGAGCTCCTGGCACCCGTCTCTGCTGTGAGCCGCAAAGCCCACTTGAGTGGGATACCTGAAGATGGTGGACACCTGAGTGGACTCTTCATGGGGGGCCATGAATGAGGACATATGGTGGATGTCAGCATTGACAGAGAGGGATGAAGGACCAGCCCTTTCCCCCTCTCCTGACCTGCCATTAACATCTCAGCATTTTCAAGGCCCCCAACTAGATACAACCTAAAGACTGGCAGAAAGTCTTCAGTTAAGGGAGATTTTGCATCCATTACTGAACTACAAGAGATGTGAAACACAGTTGCACCCTCCGACCAAGTTTCCTTCTAAAACTCTTTCCATCCCCCTCACCCCACCTCCTTGGAGAGCAAGCATTCCAAGTGGCTCCTGAAAGGTTGTTGCTGTCAATAGGAATGTAATTCCTGAGAATCGTGGGATGCTGTGAAAAGACCCAAGGAGAAGGAGATCCCCTCCAAGGTTTGGCCCAGACCCCTTTGCCTCCTGCGGTCCTCATTTCACCTTAAGGACTTTCCCCGTGAAGCCTACGCCACTTGGTCTGTGAGGTCTTGAAGAGAATCACACCCATGAAAACCATCTAAAATCATGCCCCACCTGTCATTCCACTTGGATGGAAGAGATAAGGACAGGGGACACTCAAGGCTTCTCTCTGTTTGTCTTTTTATCCCTCCCCAATAACCCCTCCATTGCCCAAGAGCCTCTCTTGTAAGCAATCCTGACTCTAGGACTACCAATGAACTTTTGTAAGAATATAGCATCTTGGGGAGCTGGAGTGGAATTTTCTGGATTTGGAGGAAGTTGGAATCACAACCCTTGGAGACTTGAGTGTGAATTACAGGCCCAGGGCCAGGGAAAGAAGGCCTTATGGGCCATTAGAAAATAGACAAAACAGGGCTGGGGATATAGCTCAGTTAGTAGAGTGCTTGCCTTGCAAGCACAAGCCCCTGGGTTCAATCCCCAGCACCGAGGGAAAAAAAAAGAAAATAGACAAAAGCAAATTGGTAATTATTCATTCAGAAGTTAATTTCGGATGCTCCTAACCACTTCATCCAGTGCAAACTGGGATTCCCCACAGAAAAAGAGACTGATGGGAACACTGATCCTTCGCAGAAGAACTCAACAAGCACAGTTCCCATGACACATTTAATGATCGGTCTTCGGTTTGCTCCTGACAAGCCTTTAGAAATGCTGAATGATGATAAACCAGGGACCACAAAGGAAACAGGGAACAAAAAGAAGGCATATGGTTTCTGTTGTATGCATGTACTCTGTGTGTGTGTGTGTGTGTGTGTGTGTGTGTGTGTGTCCACACATTGTCCCACAAACTAAGGACACCTGCCAACACGTAGCCTCGTGTACAGCATTTACTCTTTGTTTCTTCATGTCATGGCGCTGACGTCCCTCTTCTCCTCATGTTCCCATCTGCTTTAATCTGCTGTCTCTACTCCACTTCAAGAAAGTCCAGACCTCCTGGCCCACTCCCAGTCGTGGCTTTTGCTCACTTCTTATAGTCGTTCCGTTCTTTTTCATCACTTTCGAGGGAATGAAACAGCCCTTCCTCAGCCCCTCCTCTGTCATTTCTAAAGGGGGTCACTCTTCAGCCAACCAAGCTTCTGAAAGCTTCCACCTTTCAGAAGCTGCTCTGTGGAAGAAGAGTCCCTCACTGGCATTCTCCAATAAAACACCACAAACTGAGCAGCTGATAAACAGCCTTCATGAATTGTCCCACAGTTCTGGGGGCTAGCACTCCAAAATAAAGGTGTTGGCAGGGCCAGACTGCCCCTGAAACCTGTAGGGCAGAATCCTTCCTGTCTCTTCCAGCTTCTGGGGTGGCCATCCTGGGCCTTCCTTAGCTTGGAGCTGCATGCTGGAGTTTCTGCTTCTGTCCTAAGGGGTGCTTTCCAAGAGGGCACTCTCCTCAGTATGTGTCCAGATCTCACCCTTCTGAAAAGGACACCAGCCATATTGGATTAGGGCAGACCCAAATGGCTTCATTTTTGCTTCATTGCATCTTAAAAAAAAAAAAAAAAAAAAAAAAAAAAAAACTGTTTCCAAAGAAGGTATCGTTTACAGGTCCCAGGGATAAGAATCTCAACTTATTTTGAGGGGGACAGGGTGCAATTCAACTTGTAGCACAGTCCCCACCTCCATCTCTGGGTTAAATCAAAAACAAACAATAGAGCCTCCCTATGAGTCTGAATCAAGAGGAGAAGTCAAGCCATGTAGGCCAAGAATGGAAGCAAGCTCAAGATCTCTGGTCAGGGAATTCTGAGAAATCTAGAAATTCTAGAGAAATCTAGAAAGGGAAAAGGTTAGGCTTTGGATGGACATATCTTCTTAGCCCATGTACACTGAACCCTGCAAGGAAAGGTATAGTAGGAGGAGAGGCTGCACAGGGCCCTTGGAAGCAAGGCCTGGTCCTCAGAGGGCTGCATCCCACACCCTACCCTGAGCAACTGCATTTGAATCAGTAGTGTGGTGGAATGGTGAGTACCTGGTTGTTCTCTAAGCTTTCCCATGATCCTTATGCACTTTTCTAGCTTGGGTGCTAGGTCAGAGTTCATCTGACCTTTCAGGGTCTGAGGACAGGACTGACTCCAAGAGCATCCCCAATGGAAGTAGCTGTCACTCAAGTGAGGGGGAAGGATGTTGTTATCTAAAAAGGGAAGAAAGAGCACTAGGTCATACTGTATGTCTTTTGTTGAGCAAAAATCTGCATCTCTATAGTCTCCAGGTGAGTGTAATGTTATGCTTTGGAATTTTAAGAAAACTGTTGTCTTTTCCATAAGCACTTTTAGGTATTTCAGAATGGCTGTCCTGTCTTAATCTTTTCCTCCCAAGTCTCCCTTCTAGAACAGTGCTTTGTAACATAGACAAGAGAGGTATGACTTCAGAGGGCTGTATTGTAATTGAGGGGGCTGCCATGGTTTGACTAAAGTTCATGCAGTGATACTTTAATTTTTCACTGTGGCAGTGTTGGGAGGAGGGGCCTAGTCGGGTATTTGGGGCCTGGGAGAGAAACCATCATGAATGGTTTAATGCTTTTCTCAAGGAAATGGGTTAGGTACCAGCAGGAGTTTGACCCCCTGTTGTCTCCTCTATATCACTTCTGCTGTCTGCCCGAGGGGAAGCAGCAGGAGGTCCTCCCAGAAGGCAAGCAGATGCCAGAGCAATGCTCTTGGACTTCAGTCCTAGAACTATGAACCAAATAAGCCCCTTTCCTTTATAAATTATCCAGTCTCAGGCATTCCACTATAGCAACTGAAAATGAATTGAGACAGAGCATTGTTCAGATTTGTTGTTGGAAAAGACATTTTATTTGACACCTCAAATGATATTATATAAGAACATGAGGTTTTTTTCTTCTTTTAATGTTTATTTTAAAAGACCATAGCTTAGAAAGGACCTTCTCAGATAACAACAGGGATAGGAATTCCATCTCTTTTTTCCCCAGATTTCTTCTCAGAGATAAAACAACCTAAGACTAACTCAGCAAAATACCCAGAAGGACAAAAAAAAATGTATATATATACTTTTGTATATATATTCATATATATGTATATATACATATATATATACACACACACATATATATATGAAGGAAAATCATTAAAAATTTTGAAATAAGAAAAGGAATTACTTGATACCCTTTCAGTAAAGTAATACAAGAATCATCAGGTTCCATAAGGGAGTGTACCTTTGTCTTTGACTAGATTTCCATTGCTATTACAAAATGCCTGAGAAAATCAGCTTAGAGGAGGAAAGATTTATTTTGGCTCGTGGTTTCAGTTCATGATCAGCTGGTTCCATTTCTGTGGGACTGTGGTCAGGTAGAGAAGGCATGGTGGAGCAGATCTGCTCATCTCATGGTGTACCCTATTCCCTTCAACTAGGATTAATCCACAGATGAGGTCAGAGTCCTCATGATCCAGTCATGCCCCAAAAGCCCCACCTCTGAACATTGCTAGACTGGGGACCAAACCTTCAACACAAGAGCCTTTGGGGAACATTCTAGATCTAAACCATAACAACTAGGCTATTTACAACTCTGCAGGGATAGAAGCTAATTTGTAGAAAATGGATAGTAATGCAAATAGTGCTTATTCATAGAAACAATTTGTGTTCAAATGAGTAGATGCCACTCATTATCACCCTCCAACTATTGCCCAGCTCTGGCGATCTTCCATGTATTCATGAATTCATTTCTCCCAGCTGAGTTCTCTTTTGAACTGATTATAAAATCTTTGTGGCTCCCTTGCTAATTAATAAGCTCAATAAAATCTTTGACTCATGTTCTTTTTTTATTACGTTGTATTTTAGTTAGCTTTTGCAACACTATTGCCTAAATGCCTAACAAGGACAACTTAGAGGAGAAAAAGTTTACTTGAGACTTACAGTTCAGAGATCTCACTCCAGAGATGGCAACCACCAATGCTGTGTGCCCAAGTGAGGCAGGACATCATGGGAGAAGGGCCCATGCTCAGCTTATGGTGGGGTCAGCAGTCAGTGGGGGCAGGGGGATAGGGAAGACAGAACCTTTCAACCACACCCATGCACAGAGTTACTTACCCAGTCCTTCCATTCAAACTGGGATGGGCTGGTTAGGTTACAGCTCTCACAATTTTATTTCACCTCTGAATATTTCTGCATTAACAGAAGCTTTGGGGGACTCCTAGCATCCAAATCATAACAGGTTGATAGTCCCAGTTGTACCTCTGTTGGAAATCATCCTTTAGCAATAGTTTTCCTTACAATTCACCTATTTTTCCATCCATCTTTTGTCTTTTTCTTCTGTTCTTCCTCATATGGCCCACATTTCATAGCTCCTGAAGCACCTGAAATGTCAGTGCTATTATTGGCATGAACTTTGGAACCAGGCTGTCTGAACTCAGTACATTCCTTGACCACCCGTGCCTTAGTTTCCTCATATGTATATTGAGGGCACCTCTCTGGAATTTGTGATGAATATGTGAGTTGTACAAAGCATTAATAAAAGTATGGGGAACATAGGGAAAAAAGTCTTCCAGCTTTGTACCCTTCAGGTGGCAAGGATAAAGGGATTGCTCTCTCACTCTGGGACCTGCTGCCGCTTGCAAGTCATGAGACCACATCCAGCTCCTATGTTGTTTCTGAGAATGAAAACCAATTTCTAATTTAGGGCTCTTTGGGTATTACTACTTTCTAATTTTCTCCTCTGTCAGGACATTATTATCAAGTAAGGATTTATATAGCAATTCTCATCTGAGGGAGCTCATTTTTTTTAAAAGAATGAATTTATCAAATCACGACTCACTATCATCATAGCCTTTCAGATGACTCAGAGGCACTTACTGCATTTGCTTATTTTGAACATCACATTGTAGCAGCCTTCAGAGCCTCTACTCAAGCTAGAAGAAACCATCACATAGCCCAGTAAAACTGGGAAGACTATGCTGTATTTTAGGTAGCAGAATCAGGAAACCCAGAGGAATGGGGTTTCCTTTGGAAAAATGGGGAAAAGGGGTTTATTTTACATTCCTCAGTCTGTTGGTGAGCCACAAAACTCCTTCAGAATTAAGCTATTAGATTCCCTGGAATAGCTTTCTAAGGGCCTGGTCCCAATTTTATCAGTCAGAATGGGCATGGTTCTGTTACTATAACAAACAGCTCCCCAAATCTCAGTGATTTAAAAAAAATGTTTATTTCTAGCTCAGGTCACACATGCGATGTGCATTAGCAGTGATGTCTGTTCCATGGCACCCCACTCTAGGATTCAGGCCAACGTTTCCAGATTGGCAGCAACAGAAAGAAACCTTGGGAAATGGCAAACAGCTCTTGAATATTTTTGCCCCTAAGTGACCAAAACCTCACCCCTGTTCACAGAGCACATGTCATGGGCACATGTAACTTTAAGTGTAGGGGAGTTGCCCCTCTCATGTGCCCCTGGCACATACTCAAAGTGAAGAGGAACCAAGCATCAGATTCAGGTGAACATGGTGGTGGCATTCCCCACACTAGTCCTGGCTCCCAGCTCTGCCTGCTTTATCACCTTGGTTCTGCTTTATTACCTTTGCTGTCACCATTTGGAAAGTGATGTAATTCTATTTCACTTGGCCTCTCTTCTAACTTGGCAACATCCCTAATATTATCTGAATCCTGTGGGTGGGAACGAAGCTCCTCAACAGGACAAATTCATTCCCTCAAGCTTCTGGCTTGCTCTAAAATGGGGCCTTTGGTGTTGTCAAAAGTAAGCTCCTTTTTCTTCCTGTTTTCTGCCTTGCCCAGCCCCCACCTGGTTCTAATTGTAAAATGCATCTGCATGTTTTAAACTCATTATGTAAATGTATCAGAGTCCATATCCATCAACAGATAATTAAGAAGACTATATACATATTTATGAGTTCCCTTAATATTGCTTTAATGAGGAGATTTACTAGAAATACCAAATCAAGGAGGCAAGAAGAAAAATGATCATAACAATGATGAGCACATGTTTTCAGCAGTTCTTGGTAGTTCTGAGAGCTGTCAGAACATTCAAAGAGCTGTCAGAACTCAGATTTCCTGTTAGCCAACCATAAATGGTAAGAAGAAGTTAATAATGTCACTCAAGGCACCTTTGAAAGTAAGGCTACACTTTTTTGTTTCAAATAGGAGATTTTTGAGGAACCAAGGTCTTACATTTCTACCACCTGTAAAAGAAAGGTCACTGCAGGTTGTGGTCAAAAGTCTGACATGGCAGCTACAGCTGATGTCAAGGACATGGAGAGGAGAGAGAGAGAGAGAAAGAGAGAGAGAGAGAGAGAGAGAGAGAGAGAGAGAGAGAAAGAAAGTGCTGTACAGCTGCTCTGTGCAGATTAGAAAAAGTGCTTCCTGGGAGAAGAGGACTCTTATGCCTTCCTCTAGCAGGCAACGCCCTGAAGGTACTGGGCTTGGGGGAGAGAAGATGCTTTGTACAGAGATGGAGGTGTCGGTGCCCTGCCCCAGGTAGATGAGGCACAGTACCAGGACACAATATCAAATGAGGGTAGTGTGGGCTAGGATCATGTGCCACTCAGCCAGGCTCCTCTGTACAGCACGTAATCCACACAGGGACAACCCAGTCTAGAAAACCCTCACTAGGAGGTGGCTTAGGGCTATAGGAACAGCAACCCCATCCTCATTTCAAGTCTACCAACTTGTCCCTCTGTTTGCTCAAATGTCTGCTCCCCCATCTCACGGCTTCTCCATTGCCTCTCTCGACTACCCACAGTTGTTTTGTTTTGGTTGGTTTTTTCCAGATCTGTCATGTGTTGGCACCAAATTACAAAGAAAGCTGAGAGAGATAGTCATACTGTGACAGGGAAGAAAAGGAACCTGGATTGCTCATTGCACAGCCTTCCCTCTGCCGGTCTACCCATCTGGTCACCCGACATCTACTTCACTCTCTATCCTTCACTCTGCACCCCCTCATCCCAAGACCTCCCAGTTACTATACTTCGCTCTGGGATCTCAGGGGTACTGCACAGTCATCAGGCCATCAGGAGTGCAGTCTGGTGACGGGTGACCTAGAACACAAGTTATCTGTCCATCCCCACCATACGTTGGGGGAGCAGGAACAGGATATCCAAAATTAAAACCCCCATTCGATCAGGGAGTCCTGGAAGAAGCAGCCCCCGCCACCCCACCCAGGACAGTTCTGAAGTTCCCTGATTTGACTGATGCTGGTCTCTGCAGAACCACCCGTTGGCTATTCTTCGCACATCTGAACCAGATGCTAACAAGGGTGCTTTCTTGGGAAGCTCCACAGCCTTGGGAACTTGGTTCCTCCCGGAGAAAGCTTAGAGGTCTAAAGTTGTTGAACAACTTCAACAATAAAAGGCTTGTGGTTTCTTTGGCTTAAACACAGTGTCTCCTCTGTTCTATTTGCATTTAGTCAGGATTGTGTCAAGAACCACGTCCACATCCATTCCCAGACAGAATTCTTAAATCTGATTTTTGTCTTTGCTTTCCTGTGCCTCCCCTTTGCTCTCCCTCCCTCCTCCTCCCTCCTTCTCTTTTCTTAATGAATGGCATGCATCACAACTTCTCATATTCCATTAGCCAAAACTCAGGGCACATTTGACTGAAATGAAGGCTGGAAAATATGGTCTCACTGTGCACCCAAGAGGAAAAAGAAATGGGCTTGAATGCATATCCTTGTTTCGTCCTCACCTGCCAACCTCTGTGGCCTGGGAGATAAGGGTATCTGTATTGGCAGTGCCCACTAAAAGTATGTGTTTAGAGTGAGGTAAGGCCTCTTTAAAATTAGAGAGGGGTGTTGTTTCCAGGAAAAAAAAAAAAAAGATATCTAAAGTAGGCTAGGCAGTAGATTCCAACTGGAAATAGCCATTAAGTCTTCTTGGGAGATCAGACAAACTGAGAATGAAATCTAAACTTACTGGCCTGTGCACCCTGGCAGAGCTGTAAGAATTCTCTGGGCTTCGGTGGCCTTGATTGTAGACTGAACATTATGACACTATTTCCTTCATAGATCATTGTCAACTTCTATTAGACAATGTTTGTCAAGGTCTTGGCCCAGTATCATGCAAGAGGAAATGTCCATAATACCAGAGCTTGGAGAATGATCATCAGGATCAACCCATAAACTCAAAAACTTGACTCTATTTTCCTACGTCTAAACTTAACATCTGTGTTAAATTCCCATGCCTTCTGATGTCACAAACTTAATCTCAGTCAATTCTCAGCCTCTCCAAGGATTCTGGAGCAAATATGAACCCAAGGTGGTGGCGGTGAGAGGGTAGACATCTGTCTTTCCAGAGTGTTCCCTGTCCACCGAGAAAGCTTTGCCTATCATTCAGTTGATGGTGTGTGTGAATCACATCTGAACCCTCCCCTGTTCCCACCCACCAAGCATCTGCAGACCTGCAGCCTCCTGTGTTGTGTCTGGATTTCCCACACTAACAGAAACATGCCCAAGTCCTTTTGGAATCTCAAACCTCTGGGGCTGCCTTGGGCCTATCTTGACTCATTTCTCAAATACACCTTCTGCTCCCATCCCCATTGGTTGGGGGGCCTCTGGGGTCTTCCCACCCCTTGGTAATGAGATTCAGGTTCTCCCTGCTCTTGGTTCTCCAATGCTATCTGGAGTTTCCATTGGTCAGTGCCAACCAACCCCCTTTGTCCCGGGATTCTATGGAGGGGGAGGGTCCTCAGTATCAAAGACTCTCCAATATTATAGCCAGTGGCTACATGTGGCTATTCAAATTCAAACTGAGTAAAATTCTGGGAATTGAATTGTTCTGACCACATTTTAAGTGCTCAGTAGCCATGTGGGCTGTAGCTACTGTTCTAGACAGAACAGTTTTTATTATAGAACACTTCTATCTCCCCAGAAAGTTCTACTGGACAGCACTAGTCTAAGATATCTTCCTAGTCTGGTCTTCCCCTGCCTCTCATCTCAGCATCTGTATCTGACCTAGGAGAGAAGCCTTGATCTCACCTGGTCTTATAATTCTACACACATCCTTCCCCCATGTCTGGGCCTAGGTTTTCCAAACTCAAAAGCCAAGAAGTGACTCCTGTGTTCTCCCACGTCATCTGCTGCAAGTCAGAGGCACTGAGGACTGAGGACCTTCCTTACAAAGAGGAGGACCTATGGTTCCAGTCTGCCAGGACCAAGAGGAGTCATGGACTTGGAACTTAATAGTCTGAAAACCAGGCAAATCCCAGACAATCAGGACAAGCTCATGCCCTTAGTTAACAATGAAACACAAGCTACCATGACTACAGAGAATATCCATCTCTATATCTTAAAATGGCCCATATTCCTCTGGTGAGAATGCACTCTACCCTCCACACTTTGACCTGGATAGTATATTTCTTCTCCTTGAAGTCTTCCTTTTTTTTTTTTTTTTTTTTTGTGGTGCTGGGGATTAGAACCCAAGGCCTTGCGCTTGCTAGGCAGGCACTCTACCAACTGAGCTATACCCCCAGCCCTCCTTGAAGTCTTCCTGAGCCCCACCCTCCCAGCCTCTTCCTGCTAGGCCTTGCTGAATTTCTCTTGGTTCCTCCTATTGAGCAGAAGTCCATCTTCACATGGCCGTCCTCTCTCCCTCCCCAGCAGGGGACTGTCCCCGGTCTGCCACTTCACCCTTCACTCTGAGACCAGATGGAAAGCAAGCAACATGCAAGGCTTCCACGAGGCCCAGTGAGAGCCAACTCCAAAGCCCCCTCTGGGCCTTAAACCAAGACCTTCCCTGGTTGTTAACCGCTGCCTTGGGGCCCATTTCTAACTGACATGATGCCGATTTCAAACACAAAAGCCCTTGTGGAGCTGAGCTGTACAATAAGGGACTGCCATCACTCACCTGTCAATTGCCATTTGCCCCTCCGTCCTCTCCCTGACATATCCCTGCCCTAGCTTATTAGTTTGTGTGGAACTGTCTAAAAATACCTTCATAGCAGCCATTGAGAGAGTTAAGAAAGAAGAAATGAACCATTCAGAAAGCAGATGGTGTTCTGCTTCACCCAGTTCCTTCCCTCAGGGAGACTCAGGGCCGATGGCCTCCGTACCTGAGGCTCTTTGACCCACAAACTCGATTCCTGCTGTTCTCCGCTCCCAGAACATCCTTCTCCTCCTGTTAACCTGTCCCTGCAGGGTCCCTGCCTCGTCCAGGAATCTGCTTGTGAATTGTCTTAGCCAATCTAACAGGTTTGTTTGAAAAATAAAGGCATTTTATAGAACCCCATCCTGGACTTGAATCAGAATCTTGGGAGGAAGGTTCTGGAAATCAATATTTTTTAACAAACACCCCAGTTGCTTCTTTTTTAAAAAAATTATTGAGAGACATATATATCACTTACCATAAGATCCACACATTTAAAGTGTGCAATTCAGTGGCTTTTAGTGCATTCACAGGTTTGTGCAACTATCACCACAATTTTGGAACATTGTTATCACCTGAAAAGAAACTCCATACCCTCAGCTATCATCCTGGATTCCTCCTCCCTCCCCTGTCCTAGTTCTAGGCAATCACAAATCTATTCCTGTTTCTATAGATTTGCCAATTTGGGACACTTCATATAAATAGAATCCTACAACATGAGGTCCTTTCTAACTGGTTTCAATCACTTAATTTTTCAAGTTTCATTCATATCGGACTAGCAGGTATCAGTATTGCATTTCCTTGATGTCCAGATGACATTCCACTGTAAGAATGTGCCAAGTTTTATTTTCCCATTCATTAATCGGTGTACATTTGGCTATTATGGATTGGTGTACTGTTGGCTATTATGAATAATTCTGTGCTATGAATATTCATGTGCAAGTTGTTGTAAGCTTGGCTATCTGCCTAGGACTGTAATAGCTGGGTCATATGGCAACTCTGTGTCTAACTTTTTGAGGAACCGGTAGACATTTTCCACAGGGGCGGTGCCATCTACATTCCCACCAGCAGCGTCTCAGGGTTCTGGTTCCCCAACATCCTTGCTCATCCTCGTTATACCTGCCTTTTGATTCTAGCCTCCTAATGGGTGTGCAATGGCATCTCATGATGGTTTTGATTTATGGTTGCCCCATGGCCAATGGCAGGTGCTTCTTTTGCTCACTGAGGTTTGAGAACTTTTGATATATTTCTCAATAGTGTAGTGAAAGAGTTAGTACCTTATGGCCCCTACGAGGTATTCAGCTCCAAGAAGCCCTGGAGTATATCATGTGGCTGCCTAGGTCCCTTCCATGATTGTCCTGAGCCCAGGACATGGTAGGAGCTATGTAGAAAGAGCTAATGTCTGGTGAAGGCCTGTGCTAAACGGACACAGGTTACCCAAATTAACTTATTTAATCATCACGACCCCATGACGTAGGGCCTGTTGTTATCACCATTTTACAGGTGGAAAAACTAAGGCAGAGAAAAGTTAAATAACTCACCAGAACTACTCAGGTGGCAAGTAGGAGAACCTGTATTTGAATTCAGGTTGCATGATGCCAGCCTGGACTGCCTCCTTTGGTAGATACCTGGTGAGTCAATGAATACATTTAAGAACTCTGTACCAAGAGGGAACCAATGCGCTATGGAAGCAGGGATCATTCTGCCGTCCCTTAGACTGAATATCACCTCTCAGGAAGAACAGAACAAGGAATCCAAACTGCCTTGTCCTATGAGTGACATCTGGACACCTGACAAAACCCAATTCCTGATGCAGGACTTAGAAAGTTTTGTGGGCTTTGATTTTTTTAAAAATCAGATGAGCCTTAATCTTGAGCTTCCAAGCAGCCCATCAAGAAGTATTTATGCTGGAGAATGGAAAAGAGAGAGACTGAATTAAGAAAGTGGCTCATGCAATTATGGAGGCTTGAAAGCCCAAAATCTGTAGGGTGGCCTTCAGGCTGGAAATCAGAGAAGAGCAAATTTATGGTTCAACTCCAAGAACTGTCTTCTTGTTTGATAGCAGTCTTTTATTCTATTCAGCATCAACTGGTTGGATGAGGCCGGCCCAATTATGTAAGGCAATTGGTCTTGTTCAAAGTTCACCAATTTAAGCCAGGCATAGTGGCGCACACCTGTAATCCCCGCGGCTTGGGAGGCTGAGGCAGGAGGATAGCAAGTTCAAAGCCAGCCTCAGCAACTTAGCGAGGCACTAAGCAACTCAGTGAGACCCTGTCTCTAAATAAAATGCAAAATAGGGCTGGGGATGTGGCTCAGTGGTGGAGTGCCCCTGGGTTCAATCCCTAGTACCAAAAAAAAAAAAAAAGCAAAGTTCACCAATTTAAATGTTGATTTCACCCAAAAACAGTCTCACAGAAACATCAGGATGACATGTGACTGAGTGTCTGGGCAGCATGGTCCAGCCAAGTTAACACATGAAATCAACCGTCACACAGTTGACCCCAACCACAAGCATATTGCACTTGAGTGACCCCTTGCTGACACCATGTGGAAGGGAAAAATCACCCAGCTGAGCTCTGCCCAAATTCCTGGCTTGAGAATCATGAGAAATAATAAATTACTAGTTTCAAATCACTAAGCTTCAGGCTGTTTGGTATATAGCAACTGAAAACTGTCCTAAAGGAACATACAACTCAGTGACCCTAACAAAACAAGTAAACAAGCATTCCGATGTGTAATTGCATAGTTGGTACACGTTAAGAACAGAAGCATTTCTTGATTGCATTTATTAAATGCGTACTAGGTGAAACCCACAGTAATGTCCAACAAGGCCACTCCTTCCTTTCCAGGCTGTCTGGCTAATCTGCAGTGACAACTGGGCTTATTGCTGGCCCACTCCAGGCCTTGGTTTCTCACTCTGTGAGGTGGGCATGCATCCTCTCTGTCTCAGGGGCTTTCCTGAAGATGAAGAGAAACTAGAAAAAAAGTGCTGTGATTGCTGGAATGTCCTGCCAGCTGCTTCATGACCAAGTAAACTCACCCTTGTGCCAAAAATGCAAAATTGCTTTACAATGCATTTCTGAAATGGAAACATCTGGCCAAGGAAACTTAAAGGAAGCTGCAGCCTTTCTGACTGAAGCAACTCCATCTAATAGCCGGTCCCCAGAGTCTCCTCCTTCAGCTCTGATGACTCGCCCGCTGCTGAGAGTTCCACTTTGAAACATGTCAGCTATTTTTTTTCACATCTGCTTTTTCTATTTTTACTTTTACTCAGGATAGAAAAGGAAAACCTTATAAATAGTAAATATCCCTCATTGGGCATTCTGGCCAAGGTATAGAAATCTCTCCAGTATGTCTTTTAATCAGAGCTACAGAGCAAACTGGAGTGCACCCAGATTGTTCAGGAATTTCAGAAGCAACCTGAGTAGGCTGTAGTTAGTCTATAGGCTGTGATACAATGAATCCAGGAGCCACGTCCAACCACACATAGGCTTTGTTTAGAAACCCCTCAGTGATTCCCCGATATCTTTGCTCCTTGGCAGACCACTGATGTCCTCCATCTGTTCACTGCTTACCTTTGTCCTCCTGCTCTCATCCCTGGTCTTTGCAAAAACTAACCCCTCACCTGGTACTCCACCTGCTTCCTCCTTTGTCCAGCAAAATCCTTGGCGCTTCGTGTCTGACTTTGGATGAACTCTCTGAGAGATCTTCCCTAGCCCCTCAGGACTGGATTTGAATCCCAGCAGCTCAGGAGGCTGAGGCAGAAGGATTGCAGGTTTGAAGCCAGCCTCTGCAACTTAGCAGGACTGTAAGCAACTAGTGAGACCCTGTCTCATAAAGGGATGGTGGGGGCGCCACTGGGGATGTGGCTCAGTGGTTAAGCGACCCTGGATCCCTAGTACAAAAAAAATCCCTAGTACAAAAAAAAAAAAAGAGAGACTGGATTTGATGTCATTTGTCTTTGACCCTCAGCACTTGGACTTAACCTCTAAGCTAGTATCAGATGAGCAATTCCAAAGTTAAAGACATGACTCTCATACAAATTCATCAGGAGCCTATGCCAACAGGATGATAAAGCTGCATCAGTGAGACATATGAGAAACTTAGAATAAATAGTCAATGAAAAAAAATAGTCAATGAAAGAATGTTGCGGTGCGATCGCTGACTCGGATACATAAAACCACACCCTTGGGGCTGTCTTTTCTAATGGACAGAAATCATTTACATCTCTGCCCAACGTCACTGGCAACTCGTCAATTTCCTACAAGTTAAGGTCCAACTTTGCAGGGTCTAGACACTAACTGTGAGTGACAGTGGGCCAAATCAAGGGTGGCAGATGACCCTTGGGTTGGCCTGTAAGGCAGTGCTTTAGAATTCAATTAGAAGACGCACGATCATGATGCAGAGTGATTTCTTTTACCTGTCACCTGAGTGCAGTATCAGAACTTCCTGTTGTCTTGCCTAAAGTTCTGAGTGAGTGGAGGAATGTGTTTTGTTCACTCTTGCAATTCTGACCCTCGTTCAGTGCTTAGCACATAGTAGGCACTCATATAATTATTGTTGGATGGATTAAAAGGTTTTTCTCTTGGAGCATTGGAAGTACTTCCTCCAAGGACCTTATCAACTTCCCACGGATCCAGGTTATGAGCGATGAGAAATCTGGGCAGCAACCCCAACCCAAGTCTCTGTCCAGCCCCTGCCTAGTGTCCCCGATGACCTCATCCCCTCAACCACCTCTCCTGCTGCCCAAGCCCTGCTAGCCACCTGATAATCAGGCATGGAGGGCAGGAAGAAAGAGGCATGCCTCCCCTGCTAGGAATCAGGAATGATCAGAGCTTTCTCTGTCCAGGGCACCACCTGTCCCCAGTCCCAGCAGAGATGCCTGAACACAGCCCTCCCTGACTGGTGACTGGCGGCTGCTATGCTGCTCTGGGAGCTCAGGGGCCATTGCATTCCCAGATCCAACCCCCCAGGGACAGTTATTGGGGCTCCAGGCATGTGGCTTATTATTCTAATAGGCTTACGGAGCGGCCCGCTTATCTCACGGTTAATGAGCCTGGGTAATTCACATCAAGACTGATTTATGCACTTAAAGAGTGTGTGGCCGAGCAGGGATAGACTGCCCCGTCTGTGACTTCTTTTTATTAGCACAGGAGGTAGATAAGAGGGGGGACTGGAGTGGGGGCAGGGTGCGCCGAACATTGTGGTCTGGAAAAGGCAGACACAGTATGGACTAGAGTGACATTATCATTATAAAATGTCATCGCCAGTCTCCTGGGGATCTCAGAAGGGGTTCAGAAGAACAGGGAGTTCTCTGGGTTCAGACAAGGAAACAGAGGGAAGAGCTTCTGGCTTTCTGGCTACGTGGTGAGCTCCAGCCCCCTCCTGGGGCACTGGGAGGAGGCCCTTGAGCCTCCGTGTGCTGTTGACGCAGGGGGTGGCCAGAAAATCTGGGGAGTCGTGTGGTTTGTGGGGGAGCCCCGTTTCTCCACTCTAGGGAGGCTCCTTTAACTCCATGTGCGTCCTTCTCTTCTGCCCACCTACAAGTCCCAGATACTTTTATGAATTTGAAAGCTGTGACATTATGCTTGAGCTTTTTCTTTCTGCAAAAGGAAATAAAAAAAGCAGCCAAATAATTGATCATCCTTCCAAGAACATTTTTCAGTGCTCTTTAAAATACATTAGAACAATAAGAATAAACCAGAACTGTTTTGGAAGGGTCCTGGACAAACCAAACCTAAGCTCACCTCAGAAACAAAGGTCTTATCTCTTAGTTAAGGAACTGGGGGTGTCACTGAACAGATGGAAAAATGTCTGTTCATTCTGAAGGGGAGAGTTAAAGGGATGGAAAGGATTGAAGGAAGCAGAGATGTATCAGTTAAGCTGCTTCCAACCGCATGTAACAGGATAGCCAGCAATAATGGGCTTAAATTATTTTTTCTTTCTCACATAACAGCGGTCCAGAGGGAGGTGGATCAGTGGTTAAATCACGCCAGGGCTTCTCTGAGAATCTCTTGGCACTCTTCCTCCTTGTTGCAAGATGGCTGCCAAGGCTCCGTACACCATGCCTTGACAAAAGCACATTAAAGGTGTTAAGAAGGAGATAGTTTTTCCTCTTATCTTTATCCCATAGATTATATCTTTCCCAGATAACTCCCAGCAGAGTTCTCCTTGGGTTTGTTTGGCCAATAGTGGATCGTATGACTATTACCAGAGCTGCAAAATAAGGCTGAGAGCAAAACCATGCATTTTCTGCACCTGTGATGGGAATGAACTCTACTAGCCTGGAGAAAGGGTGATCAAATGGCCACTTGGTGGGCCAGGAACAGTGTCTACCACAAATAGCCTTCCACTAAAGCGACTTGCACTAAAGTCCTTGCACTAAAGCGACTCCCTGTGAGAGACACCTTCTACAACAGGCAGTCTTCTAGGACTTAATCTGCCCACTGAGAGCCTCAGAAGTTAGCTGTGAATGTGCTCACACCTCCACTCTGACCACACACTCTTCTTCTAGGAAGTGCTTTGCCTTCATTCCTGATAGCTTTTTGCTGCCCTGGGAGCCTAAGCCTTTGGCTGGGAGCTCTTGTTCTCCTGAGCCTGACAAGGAGTCAGATCTCTAAAGTGGGGCTTGAATGTGCCAGACAGAGGGCCGATGGAGGCAGGGGAGGACAGCTACTGAACAGAAACATTTGGGTCTCAAAAGATAAACTTGGACAAAGCTTCGAAAGCCTGACCAGGAATTTAAATCCTGACCATATTTTAAACAGTTGTCCGTCGCCAGCCCTTTCTTCCAAGGAAACCCAATGCACCAGATGAATTGTCTTGGGAAAGTGTTGGCTGAATCAGAGGTGGGCCCTGGAGCCTGGTCACTGCCCTCCTTCCTCCTGCTGGGAGAGAGGAGTGGTCACCACATCCCGGGAACCCACTCTGAGACAGACTGGGAGCTCACCTCCTTTAATCTTCCCAGATATCTGTGAAATGGGTCCTATTGTTACCAACATTTAACAGATGAAGAAATTTGAGTTTTAGCAAATTACTAACCATAAGCATGGTCGTACAACTCATTTATAGGCATAGAACAGGTCTAGCAAATTGTTGGGAATTTGATTAGTAAATTTATATTAGAATTACTATTAATGTTATCAGCCCCAGTTCCTTATAGGTTCTGTCTGGTTTCTTCTTTGTCCACCTTTCCCCTGGGTGATGCATGAGTGATGCAGACGTTATCTCTACTTCCTGACTGTGTGGAGCTCTGTTTTGCCTCAGGACCTTTGCACTTGCTGTTTCCTTTGCCTGGAGTTCTTTTTACCAGCTCCTTTTCTTCAAGTCTTAACTCAAAGCTTTCCCTAGCTTCTTTAAAATACCCCCTTCTTTTCTGTAATAACACCCTGTTTATTTTCTTCATTGTGTTTATTCATGAGAGCATCTTATTTTCTCATTTATCTCTCTCTTCCAAACCTTGCTAAGGCCTTTCCAAGGTCAAGGACTTCGTTCTTGATTTATCCCCTTTGGTTAGAACAACACCCAACATATAACTGGTGCTCAATAAATTTTCTGAATGCTTAGAATGGATTTAAAAGTTGAGACCCAAATCCAAGTTTAAGTAGCTAAGAAGCCTGCGGCTGCGACCAGCTGACTCAGAATTTCTTGGAACATAAATTAGAAAATACTGATCTAATCTAGCCCCTCTCATTTTAAAGACATGAATACAAGTCCAAGAGATTTTCCCCCCAAGATTGTAAAATAGTAGCAGACTTAAGAAAGAATGTTGGAATTGGAGACTGAAGACCCCATCACCAAGAGCTTCAAGAAACTGTGAGGTACTCAGCCTCGGTTTCCTTATTTGTAGAATATAAATAAGACAACCTGCCTCACAGAGTAATTTTGAGGTTTACATGAAATCAGGTAGGCAGACAGGCTAGCACAGTGCCCAGCTCACAGTAAGGGCTCAGCCAAAGAGAGCGTCCCTCGAATCCAGGCCAGAGCTCCTCAGTCCCACATCCTCATGGCTCCTTTCACCCCAGAACACCATCCTCCCAATGGCTTCGCAAGCCTGCATTCTTGCAAACCATGTGCTTTGTGTCAGAACTACGGGAGCAAACCACGCATGAGCAGAGTCCTATCCCAGTCTGTTTCAGTTGCTATGACAAAATAGTTGAAACTGGGTAATGTAGAAAGAAAGAAATATATTTTCTTACTCTCTGAAACCTGGAGAGTCCAAGATCAATGCATCAAGGACTCAGGTGGTGGCTGTTTTCTGCTTCCATGATGGTGCCCGGTGACCACATCCTCACAAGGTGGAAGGCGAGAGGGAAGGAGAGAGCTTGTAAGTTCCTTCAAGCCCTTTTCTAAAGGAACTCATCCCATTGTGAGTTAACCATCTTCACAAGACCCAGCCTCTGAATGCCATCACACTGGCGATTCAATTTCAACTTTTGGATTTGGGGGGACATATTTAGACCACAGCCGGTCATACCAATCCATTTGGGAATCCCTGCTTCTGTGTGCAATCCACTGTATCTAGGGTCCAAGGTCAACCAACAGGGGTCAAACTGAACTTGTACTGCAGCCGAATCACTGAGGGAAAGAACTGGGGTGTCTTAGCTTGCAGAACCCAGTTCCCAGGCAGGTAGAAAGCCCCACCCTGTGTCAGGATTGGCATGCATTAACAGAGCTCTGAGGGGAAAGCGAAGGAGGGCGGGTCTACGTGGACTGGCTTCAGGAGAAAAGGAGTTTCCCCCAGACTGGGATGCCCTTGGCGTTCCACAACAGGCACGGTCATTACAGAAGCAACTGAAAACTACAATTTCCCGTCTGCCCATCTTAACAGACAAAGGGTACTGGCATTTGCCAGGGCAGGTTATGGGGTTACAAAGACCAAGGCTCAAATTCTGGCCCTGCCCCTTACCAGCTGTGCTTCATTAAACACATAGCCTTAATTTCTCCAAGGTCTCATTTCCTCAGCTAAGAAATGCAGGTAACAGTAACACCTAGTATTGTGCTCTAAATTATTATGATGTTCCAAAGGGATATGGAAAACTCCCCGCCTAGCCTTGGCACAAAACTGAGGTCAGTCATTTATAACAATTTATACAGTTCTAGACAGGGAAGTTTCTTCAGTGAAAGAGAGAGAGAGAGAGAGGTGGGGCGGGGTCCAGCTCTCATAGACAGGCCAGTTTGCTTCCTCTGCTTGTCCTTTTCCATTTTGCAACCAAGAAGGTCGGCAAGATTCAGCATGACCTCAGCGTTCATGGCCAACCTGTTTCAAAACAACCATGGGCTACAGAGTTGGAACCTGCATTTTTTGCAGAAACCAGAGTTTTCCATTCTGGCTTGCCCAAGTGCAGCAGAATACCGTGCTGCCTGTATTTCTGCATGTTTGTATGGCTCCAGCAAAGCAAGGCTTCTAGCAGAGAGATCAGGAACCTGGATAAGAACTGAAAAGGGAGAGTCTGCATCCCTCTCTGTCCGTCATGTTCCTGGGAACAATGAACGGCCAGTAAAGGGAAGTGGCTTTCTTACATGTGCCTGCAGGTCCACCCTGCCAGATACTATTATTAGCTGCAATGTTAATAAATGCTCCTGGCATATGGCAAAGATTCAGAGTGCTGGAGAGTCACAGAACATGCCAACAAGTAACCTGCCCATCCCTGGTGGCTCAGGGGCAGGGAGGACACAAATGGTGAGGTCCAAATGGTAGAAACATGGATGGGAGCAGTTATTATAAGCAAGGAAGGGAGCCTTACCTGGGTTTTGCTGGAAATGAGAGTGACAGGTGTTGGCATTCACTATCCAGCTGCTTGTCCACTGGAGAGATGATAGAGGACCAGGAGAAGCCCACTCCAAATGTTGCCTCTGCCATATGGAGCCTTGTGGGGAAGATTAAAGATGTGCCCAGTCTTGTGGCTGGGGAAGGTCAGGCTGGGACAGAGACGGCTAATTATTCCCCAGAGGCTATTCTGTTTCTTATTTGCAGAGACTCAACTCTCTAGATTAGCAGGGACTTCAGAGCAGGACTCCTTGGTGCTAGGTGCAGACATCCCACCCTGGTCTCCATGGCTGTGCATGTGGCCAGTGACTGAAGATGGCCAGTCAGATGGAAAGAGAGGCCTTATGTGTAACTTCCACATCACATTGTGTCTTTTTTCATGGTCACTTAGCACTGTTCCAACCCGTCAGTCTTCCTTTCCCCTCCCACGGGCTGGCAAGTGGGAGCCACCCGGGAGGGAGACTCATTTGGAAATGGCTATTCTGCCCTTCCAGCCTCCGATCTCAGCCTCTTGACCTCTCCCCCTCCTCTGCTCCATGGGTGGAAGAGAAGCATCAACCCTGTGGAAGCCACTCTATTTGGGGGTCCCATACCACGTTCACAGGCCTGGCTTCACTGGAGCCAGAGAGTGATATCTGAGGGTTGCAGGAAGTTAAAAGCGTATCCACTTTGTCTTACTCTCCCCTGCTGGGCTGGAGCTCAGCCAACCATGTTTCTGTTCCTTGAACTCATTGCTTCTTTCCTGGCTCCCGGCCCTTGGTCTGGAACTCTTCCTCATCCCTCTGCCCAGGCCTGACTCCTCCTCGCCCGCAGGTCTTAGTTGAAGGTCACCCCCTCCCCGAGGCCTTCTTTACCATCCCATCCATGCACATTTTCCATGATGCCTAACCAGTTACTACCAACCTGGCAGCCTAGGACAACCTGTGTGGTCAGAGGTCTCTACCTGAGCTTTCCGCTCAGGGTCTCACAGGGCTGCCCGCACGGCTGTCGTCATCTGGAGGTTCAGCAGGGGAAGGATCCACATCCAAATGGCCTCAGGGGTGGTGGGCCTCATTTCCTTCTGTCCTTTGACCAAGGTCCTTCTTTCCTTGCTGGCTATCAGTCAAGGACCACTGGCAGCTCCTAGAGGCCATCTGGGGCCCTTGCTATCTGGCCATCTCTGTGGGCAGCTCTCAGCATGACCATGTGCTTATTCCAGGTGAGAAGGACAGTCTGCTGCTTCGGTCAGATGAGATGGAGTCATGAAATGGATATAATCAAGAGCGACTGTCCCACTGCAGTTGTGGACCCTGCCCACCTTTGAGGGCAGGGGGTTACACACACGTGACTCCAGGGCCAGAGTCCCAGCAGCCGTCTTAGCATCCTACCTTCCACCCCATGTAGTGAGCCGCCTCCTTTGTTGTGCATTACTGTCAGTTTGTCAGTTTACTCACTGTCCGTCTGTCTTTCCACTAGATTATAAGCCTCATTCTTTCTATTCAGCCCGGTATAAAATCTGGCATGAATTATACACTTAATAAATAAATATCTGTTGAATGTCCTCGGGTCCCCTCCACCTCTGTCCTGACTGTCCCTCCAGCCCTGGCTCTCTCTGCTGCAGCCTCTCTGGCCCCTGGTCATACCTTCAACACATCAAGCATGCTCCCACCTCTGGGACCCTGGAGGTGTCTCCTGCCCTCACTACCTGCTTGAGCTGGTAGGCAGTCTGTGAAGTGCCCATGATCCCTGACCAGCCTGCCCTCTTTTTCTCCAAGTATCACCATACTTTAAAAAAAAATTGCAATTCTACTTATTCGCTCATCGCCAGTATCACCCTATATTAGTTGGTCTGTATAATGGCTAGGGCTGCCACAACAAAGTTTAGGTGGCTTAAATGTACGGTCTCACAGTCCCTAGAGGCTGGAAGTTCAAAATCAAGATGGTGGTGGGGTTGGGTCCTTTGAAGGCTGCGAGGGAAGGAGCTGTCTCAGGCTTTTCTCCTGTACATGCCCGGCTTCTTGTATTTCTTCATACTCTTTTCTCTATGTGTCTCCATGTCCAAATTTCCCATTTATAAGGACACCAGTCATATTGCATTAGGGCCCACCCTAATGAACTCATTTTTACTTAATTGCCTCTGTAAACACTCTGTCTCCAAATAAGGTCACCTTCTGAAGTAGTGAGGCTTAGGACCCTGACATGCAAACTTTGGAAGGACACAATCCAACCCCTCAGATCATGAACTTCTTTCGTCTATAACAGAGAAGGCACTTATTAATCTCTATGGAATGAATTAATGTACAAATGCTCATCATGTTCATGACCTATATCAGTGTAGTTATCAACCACAAATCTTTAACTGGCATTTCTATATTTCCATAGGACACTGATAGATGGTATTAATAATTATGTCCTGGGACAACTAAAGGTCCCAAGATGCCATTTGACTAACTGGACGAGATTACACTAAATTCAGCATAATTTTAATGTTGAGAGTTTTGTTTTGTATTTCACTGATGTAAAATTTGGTCTTTCATAGATGGGATTGATATCAGTCACCAATATCTACAATGTTTGTTTTTACTCTAGTTGAAAAGAACTTGGGGGTTTAAGTAACATACCAGAAGCAGGATTTTAATAAAATGAGCATAAAAACAGATCAAGCTGGATTAAGCAAAGAAAGCCAATGTGCTGACCAAAGAAATCACTGTAATCGCTGTGCTTCAGTATAAAATTGTATTAACATTTTTGGGCAACACAGCAGATAAAAACAATACCTCAGAGGCAGATTTATAGTAGTTTTTCAAGAGACAGAAGAATTGTGCCTTGAACAAAATTCAGAAATTTCCAAGTGGGGCAACCTGCAGGACAGTGTAGTCTGCTTTATTGTTCAAGATTTTCAATATTGTTCATAGTCTCCACTATGAATTCAGAGGTTTCAGACTGTTTCTTGAAGTCAGCATCATACATCCAGGGAACAACAGTAAAACATAATTTAGTGCAGCTAGTTTGGTAGGTGTGTGAATGCCAAGCCTTTCCCCTAAGAAGCACTCAGACTACCTCGCAGAACACAGAGACCACGCCCCTTACATTCTTTCCGTCAATCTAATTTCCAGCCACCTGGGTTCCTTGCAAGAAGGAGCTCTAGCCCCAGAGCTAAGGGAATCCGATATCTGGATGTGAATCCAGGATCCATCACTTCCGGGCTATGTGACCAAGGACAGGTTTTTTATATATAAAATGAGGATGGGGATCATGCCTATTTTGTAGGTGTTTGATGAGGATTAAATGATACAAGGTAGACGAAGCTCTTCATATGATCCTGGCTTCAAGGTAAGCACTCGATCATGTTAGCTGTTGTTGTAATGTATTTTTGGATCACAGGAGTGTATGTGTGTGTGTGTGTGTGTGCGCGCACGCACATGCACATGTGTGTATGAGAGAGAGATTCACAGGTGAGTGGTAGAATTCACATTCCCTTATGAAAACCAAGGTGCCGGAGTGGTCCTCCTGCTCAGATGGAAGGCATCCCTAAGTCATGTGCTTCCATGTTTAAGTTGACACTTGAGAAGCACAAATCTATTTTTATTTTCACTTTGCCTTTTTTCACAGAGGATATAAAACATCCATTAATCCTTTCTCTGGATGCTCCTCATTCATGAAAATCGTCAATTATTTATATAATTCAGTCCCCTGGTGCCCTTGGGATGTGTGAGGACATTGGCCCTCACACTCAGTGCCTCAGACTGCTGCGCTATGAAGCCAGACAGCCTGGTACATGGGAGTGCTCTCTGTCCTCTCTACGTCACTTCTCACTGATGCTAATCTGCACCCAAAGGAACACTCAGCTGCTCAGATCAAGGGCCAAGAATGTGTCCTTGTCTGTCCCTTCTTCGAGTAAAGAGTACAACTATGCCCCTAGGGACCATTCTCTGTGACTTTGGAGTTACGTTCCAGGGCCTGGATGGTTGGCATCCCTAGAAACATGATCCTAGAGCAGAAGGGCATGATCTAAATGTCTGCCTGTTACCTATTTGGCAAAAAAATATATGACAATGGAGTCATAAGACTAATCTTACAAACCACTCTCTCCTTAAGTTGATTAGGCTTCCAGAAAGCTCTGGCACCTAAAAATTTTCCATGAACCCTGAAAGTGAACTATGTCAGAAGGAGAAATGGCTGAAGATTCCATGTTCTTCATCCTCAGCAAGTACGGGGAAGTCACCTGAGCTTCTCTGGGGAAAGTCCATCACCCACACACCTGAGCGATGTCGAATGAATCCAAATGAGCATTAAATCTGTTGGGAATACTTAAAACAAAAGACCCACAGGCTCTCTTGCTTAGAAGAGTCAAGGAAGGTGAAATCCCGACATTTACAGGGTGGGCTTACCTCTGATCAAAGGCCCCCAGGACACGGGCAATTGTATTTGGGGGCCGATCGTGGCTACGTTCAGGCTGTGCAGCTGCATGCGCTCTTGTCACAGGTGCTTTGCTGTTACTGTTGCTTTGGACTTTTTTTTTTTTTTTTTTTTACAACCCCCCCTGAAAACCGTCATCCGCTCAAGGACTGCACAAAACTGGGCAGATCTGGCCCACAGGCTGAAGTTAGGAGCCCAGCCGTTGCTACTGCTGGCTGTACAAGCAGGGATGTGCTGACCAACCATTCTAAGCCTCAGCTTCCTCACCTATAAAATCCCCCCACCTACATCGCAGGTTGTTGACTGGGATGCTCTTATGCAGCGCCGGGCACCTCGGAGCATTTGGTCCGTGCTTGGTGCCTGGCGCTGCTATTTCCTGGATCTGTATTACTGTTGCTACTGTTTCTTCCTCTGAAGAGTCACTTACATGTCGAGGTTTTACAGTGGGCACAGTTACACACAGGGAGGCCTGAGGAAGACAGAAGGTTGATGCTGTGGGAGAAGGAATGGCTTCTTGGCCACTTAATACCAAGTCTCCATGGCCCCCTCCACAGTATGAGTGTCACCAGGAGCCACCTGATCAGTCACTAATGCCACAGCGCAAACTGAGGTGGCATGGGCTCATCTCTGAGCACAGGACCTGAGGAAATGTCCACAGTGCAGCCTGCAGTGGCCAGAAGATAATCTTGGAAGAGGATCTGTGAGAAATGAGGTCGGGGTGACTCCAAGAGCAGAGGGGACGGCAGGCCAGCTTCAGGGGCGGTGCCCTGTGGCTTTGTGCTATTCCCAGGCCCTCTGTCCCCGCTGCTAGGCTCTGGCACCAGCTTCTCCCATTGTCAGTTCCTGACGTGTGTCTGCTCTCTGATCCCATCCTGCCTCCAGGACTTTCTCAAAATTCAGCACACATCCCTTGCAGCTGTTTTCTGTGCTTCAAGTGAAGTGAAAACACAATCCTTTTTTATTTTCTGTTTTTGTGATTGTGGAGCCCAAGCCCACATGAAGCAGCCCAGCCAAGCCTCCAGCCCCTAGCACTCTGGTGCCCCTTCCTGGCCACAACAGCCTCTCTGCCCAGCAGTCACCGCTGTCCTCAATGTCCTGGTGGTATTCATTTCCTTAGCTCTCTTTAAAAATAGCATTCTTACCTTATTATGCATGCTCAGACAACATATTTGAATGTCGTCTGGTTTTGAATTTCATGAGTGGGATTGTGCAATTGTATTTTTATATGCCTGCTCCTCCGCTAACATCAGGTCCCTGAGAAGCTAACCTGTCGTGGCATGACGCAGGACTGGTCCTGTCCTCCCTTGACAGGCATTTGGACCGTTTCCATGTTGGGGCAATTACACAGAATGCTGCTGCAAGCCGCTTCATCACATAGCCGGCTCTGAGCCTGCGTGTCTAACCAGACCTAGGAGGGGCCTCGCGGGGGTGAAGTGTGTGTTTCCTCACTTTTACTGACTAGAGCCAATTTTTTTCAGTCCATTTTTTTTCTATACTTCTCTTGTTGCCCTGGTCTACTTCACTCACAAAATAAGAATACATTTCACGTTACTTTCAATCTCTTTTACATGAAGTACCTTTCTTCCATCATTCATTCAACAGATAGAGTGGGCACTCGGTACATGCCTAGCACAGGGCCAGGAGCACCGTGGAGAACAGCAGAGAATGAGAGAAGCAGAGATCTCCAATTTAAATGGTTGATATTCTAGAAGAGAACTAGCTACAGATAATTATTTTAATTGGAGGTAAATGGATGCAATTGGACAATATCATGCTGAGTGAAATAAGCCTATCCCAAAAAACCAAAGGCCGAATGTTTTCCCTGATAAGTGGATGATGATACATAATGGGGTGGGGATGGGGGTAAGAGAATGGAGGAATTTGAGATTACACACAGGGAAATGGGGGGATTGGGGGTATGAAAGATGGTGGAATGAGACATCATTACCCTGTGTACATGTATGATTACACAAATGGTGTGAATCTACATTGTGTACAACCATAGAAATGAAAAGTTGTACCCCATTTGTGTACAATGAATCAAAATGCAGTCTGTAAAAATAAATTTAAAATTTTTTTAAGTTAAAAAAAATTTAAATTATACCTGATACAGCATATCTGAAGAACTCCTGCCACTCAACCATAGCAGTGAAGTCAACCCAACAACCTGATTTAAAATAGGCAAAGAACTTGACAGTTCTCCAGAGAAGATCGCGAAAGCCCACAAGCACACCAAAAGATGCTGAGCATCACTCATCCTTAGGGAAATGCACATTAACACCACATGGAGACATTATCTCACGTTCGTTAGAATGACTGCTTAAAGAAAAGACAAAATAAGGGAGGCTGTGGAGAAGTCGGAAGCCTTGGGCACTGTCAGTGGGAACGTCCAATGCACAACTGCTGCAGAAAACGGGCAGTTCCTCAAACACTAAATATAGGATGACCCTATGCTCCAGCCTTCCTCGTCTGGAAATACACGTGCAAGAGCTGAAGGCAGGATCTGGAGGAAACCCTGGTACCCCACGTTCACAGCAGCAGCAGACACAATAGCCAAGAGGTGGAAGCAACCAGAGTGTCCATGGGTGCGTGGGCAGATGAGGAAAAAGTGACATGTGCAGAAAATGGCACGTCATTCAGTCTTGAGAAGAAAAGAAATTCTGACCCATGCTACTGCCCGGGGAGCCTGGAGGACAGTATGGTGAGTAACATAAGCCAGTCACCAAAAGGCAAATACTGTATGAGTCCACTTATACGAACAGGAGGATTCACAGAAAGTCCAATGGTGGCTGCCAGAGGCTGGGGAGGGGACATTATTGTTTTAGGGTACAGAGTTTCAGTTCTGCAAGGTGACGAGTTCTAGAGACAGATGGTGGTGATGGTTGTCCAACTGTGTGGATCTACTTTATACCACTGAACTGTGCACTTAAAATGGTCAAGAAGGTGAATTTTACATATTGGCCACATTTTTAAAACCTTAAAGGATATATAGAAATATAAGTAGAGATATATGTGATTATAGATCTATACCATATGGATACATAGAGCAGACATATATGTCAGACATAAACAAAGTGGGGGGATGGTGGAGGGGGATGAAAATCTACAGGAGGTGATCTAAGAAGGCCTCTCTGAAAAGGGGTAAGTTGGGCAAAGACCTGTAGGGAGGAAGGATTGGGTGGGTGGGAGGGAGTCCTGGATAGCAGGTATGTAAGTGCAAAGGCCCTGAGGTAGATATGTGTCTGGGACTTCAGTGGACTGAAGCAGAAAAAGTGAGGGGAAAATAAGATCAAAGAAAGAAGAGGAGGTGGGGAGGAGAAGACAATTGTGCAGGGCCTCCCAGGAAGAGAGCTGCATTAGGAGTCTGAACACTTGGGAAGCTCCTAGCTATGAATCACAAATCACAACCTCTCAAAAGTATCAAGTCTTTGGACATAAAACAAGAATAACAGCATCTGCACCAGCATATTGTAGAGTTATCAGGAGGATCAAACTAAAGAAAGAACGTGCGCATAAGATGTCACAAGTCATGAATCACAATATTTCTTAAGTTCAAATGCATACGCCAGAATCCCAGTCATCATCCACTGTATCCCAGACCTCTTTCATTAGGATCACCTGGGATTGCTTAATAAAATACCACAGTCTGCCTCAACCCCAATTCAATCTCTTATCCACCCCCGATCCAACCAAGAAATTATTAAGTACAATAAAGTTTGGGGTCACTGATCCAAGAACTAAGTTTAATCAAATTAAAAAAAAGGCGAAGGGTAATTATTTCAGTGTCTCTAGATGCTTGGCATTCAGATAGGTACGAATCTACAATACAAATGAAGTACCTTCCTCATCCGTCACATTTGAATCTTCTGCATGAGTGATAAATTGCATTCCATTAAAAAATAGCTTGGCAAAGCCACTTATCAGAATTTCAAATAGACAATGGAAATTTTCACATGCATTCCTTCTGGAAGGACATTTCAATGTGGAATGGTTTTTCTAAAGATGAATGTCCCACGGGTTTTCTATGCCCCCAGAACACACAGCATGGGTTTTTCTATGCACTTCACCAAGTGCCACAAATCTCAGGACTCACTAGAGCCAAATCAGCAATCACACCTGCAATATTGATCTCATCAAGCTGGGCCCGTGCCCAGAGGACAGCCTGTCCTGGTTGAAAGCAGGCCAGAGGCTCTTTTTTTGTACATTGACTCAGCAAGATTCAGAGGTCTCTGCATCCAGATGGAGAGCGGGAGTTTCTAACCCTTCAGCCTGCAATCTCTTTAACCCAGATAATAGGGCCACCAGCTGGTCACCCAATCCCAGAGTTGTCAGTCCGGCATTTCTCCAGTCACTCTGGAGACAAGACTTGTGGACACTCAGATGCTCTGGGGACCATTTGGAACCATTTGAGCATGGGCAGAGGAGGGTCCCAAGGGGGCCTCGCAGCACCTGGGTGTTTGTTCTTTGTTCTGTAGACACCTCCCTGACCCTGTGCTCCACCGTGAGATGACCAGGGACTTATCTCCAAAGAAACACACATACACACTCGTGCATGGAGCCAAGTGTCACAGGTAAAAAGAGGCAGCAGTTGGCTGCCTATCATTGGGCATTTCATTTGTCCCTGAGTTGGAAGAGATGCTGCCTGCAAAACATTCAGCCTGGAAGGTCACACCCCTTCACCCAAGAGACACAGAGTCCTCAAGAAAGGGATGGAGCATGTGCCTGTACAAAAGGTCATCTTGGTATCTAGGAGCCAGGATTCTCAGACAGTTTACATCATTATTTTTGTTATTACGGTTTCCCTGGACTCACTGGGGGCCCCTCCCATCTTGTCTCTTCATCTGGAATGTCCTTCCTCTTCCTGTCCAAGCCCCCTGATGGCTCATCTCCTCCATGCTCTCTTCCCAGACCACCCAGGACCTCACTAACCTCCTGCTGCTCTGAGAGCTCGAAAGAATCATCTTGCATCCCAACTCAATGCCATGGTGGGCACCATGGCTGGATGACCTTGATCCTTCCACCTCACAACCTAACTGGTTGTGGAGCCACAGAGGGTGCCTACTAAACAACACCTGCTGACTCATGAGCATGGACCAGGACACAGAAATCTTTAAAAACTGAATTAGGCAATACCATACACTTGGTGAAAAAACGAGATGCACCTGAATGAATAATGAGAAACAAGCTTTGGCAAAACAAGACAGTGGGATTATTCCATCATTCTGCACCTAAAAAAGAGGGAGAAAGCAGAATGAAAATTCCCCATGACATCAGCTTTGGCAGTCCCTGATGGAAAGTGGCCTTGCCAGAGCCCTGCTCCCTCGTTCAATGGGAACACTTTCCATTAACACTATTAACCTGGCCCAGCAGTCAGGGGCAGAGCCGGCTGAGCCAACTCTGCTCGTTCCAATTGCTGAATCATCTCCATCTCTTTGCCCTTCTGAATGCCTTCAAGAATTAGAGGAAGCAAAGGAGGGAGAGAGAAGCCCCAGGCACTATCAACACTAGTGATCGGTAACAGGAATGATCTTGGTCAGTTGCTCCACCCTGGGAACTCTTTCCACTAAAAACATTTCTCCACCACATCCATGTTTTAGACTTCTGTCGTATCCTCAGTCCAAAGGAAAATTCTCAGCTCTCCATCTCCAGCCACATACCATAAACAATTTCCTTCTAAGGGAAGTAACTCACTTTTTTCACTTTTTTTATAGCTTGATTGCTTGGCAGCCACCAAGAAACTCCAGTAACATCCTGACCTTCTGAAAGCAGGCTCAAAGATCAGAAGCCCTGCCAGCTGGACTCAGCACGATCAAAAGGTGTGAAAAGACACCAGGATTGGAGATGTGGAAAAACACTTGAGAAGGAAGCAAGAGTCAGACATAACCAAGAAGTAGGCAAATTCAATCTTCTCTGAGCTGGAAAATTAGAGCCAAGGGAATTCTATTATTAGGAAAGGTTCAGCAACCTCTGTTCTCAAGGGTGAGGGTGGGTGGCAGAGAAGGCTGCACTGCCCTCTGTTGGGGACCCATTTGATCTGTGATTGCACAACCTGTGGGAGCTATTATCTGGAAAGAAAAAAAGACCAAAGAAGTCAAGGAATTTTCCCTAAGTCATGCAACTAAGAAATAGCACAAGCACAGATACTAACTCAGGGATGGGTGACTTTCCAAATTTATTTTCTTGTCATTCATCATTATAGTTCATCTTTTCGTATTAGACTCACATGGCTTCAAGTTCTAAGGGGTTGACAGCCAGTTCTCTCAAAGCTAACTGCATACTATAGCCACCTGATCTGGATAGTGTTAAGATCCAGATCTGGATCTTATGTTAAGATCTGGATAAGTGCTCTCCATGGCCCATGCCTATTGTGTGATTGGGAGGTGGGGAACCTTTAAGAGGTGGGGCCTAGTGGAAGGAAGTTAGGTCATTGGAAGGGAGCCCTCACAGGGGATTGTGGGATGT
Source organism: Glaucomys volans (assembly GCA_020662805.1). Taxonomy (NCBI): domain Eukaryota; kingdom Metazoa; phylum Chordata; class Mammalia; order Rodentia; family Sciuridae; genus Glaucomys; species Glaucomys volans. The sequence goes on along the minus strand of JAJEJO010048466.1, from coordinate 53,818 downwards.
CAGTCTCTTCTCTCTCTTTGCTTCCTGGCTGCTGAGGGGTGAGCAGCTTCCTCTGCCACATGTTCCTGTCATGATGTTCTGTCATGATGCAGGCAAAAGTAACAAGGCCGATGAACATGGACTGAAACCTCCAAAACTGTAAGCCCAAATAAACCTTTTCTCTTATTGATTATCTCAGTGAAAGACAGCTGTTAGCTGTCTAACCCACCATGTTAAAGCCCCACCTACAGAGACTCTGATTTTAATTGATCTGAGGTAGATCCTGGCTTAGGCAAGTTTTAAATGTTCCCTTGTAGATTCTAACTCGTAGCCGGCATTGAGAATTCCTGCTGTCATCCGAAGAGATGGAGGCAGAAAGCAAAGGTCCCTCCCAAAACTGGGGCTTCCATTTAGTAGAGAGAAAGACTGGAGGCCCTTACTAAAGAGAAATAACTTCTGAAGGATGTGAGCTTCATAGTGGAATGTTACACCTGTGATTTGTGATATGGTAAAGAGGAGCAATGGCCCCCAATGAGCTTCATGTCCTAATCCCTGGAACCTGTAAATATGTATGTTACCTTACATGAAAAGGTGGGTTTTGCAGATAGTAGGATAGTTAAGGAGCTTGCGATGGGGAGATTATCCTACCATAAAGGTCCTTATAAGGGAGACAAGGGAGTCAGAGTTGCAGAGGAGATTTGATAATAGAAGGGGAGGTTGGAAATGGTGTGAGGAAGGGATCCAAGGAACATAGTAGCCTCTAAAAGTCAAAAAAAGCAAACGAAGCAGATCCTCCCCTAGATGCTCTAGAAAGAACAGCCCTGTTCACCCCTTGACTTTCATCCAGTAAGACTGATTTCGAACTTTTGACCTCAGATCTAGAAGAATGAATTTGTATTGTGTTAAGTCACTAAGTTTGCCATGATTTATTAAAGCAGCAATAAAAACGAATACCGATGGTATTTCACTTGTCTGAGCCTTGGTTTTCTCATCTCTAAAATGGGATAGGTATACCAGGCATACCTCCTTCAGTAGGGTAGTTGTGAGGACTAAATGCAATTATTGTGGCTGCACACAATAAGTGTTCAATAAATGGAGCCCACTATTAAGATCATAGGTAAGGATCTCCATCTCCTGGGTACCCTAGATTCCCCCACAGAGCAGCTGCGGGTCAGAATAGGTAGGGCAGAAAGTGGGGAAATGGACTAAATTGTAAGAAGAGAGAGAGAGACTTCCAGCTGTGCCCAAATTCATCTCTGCAGGACAAGTGATTGAGGTGAATGGAAAGCAAATTGGAAGAGGCTGGTGCAAGAGAGCAGAGTAGCAGGAATTCTCAGCCGGCTGGCCTTGGGGGACATTTGCCCCTGTCTGCTTCAAGTATCTTATCCCATCCCCAGCACTTTTGGGTCCACTCCCCAGAAACTCAACATCTCATTGTAATAATTCACACAGAGAAATTTAAAAAAAAAAAAAAGAATGGGAGTTTTTGAGTTTGCTAAAGGACCCTGCATTTCATCATAGTCCAAATATAAGCTAGCAGGTCAATTTCTGAGTTGATGGGCAATTTCAGGTTCTTAAGGCCTCCCAAGAATAAACATTGGTTTCTGTCTATTTAGTTTTGGTTGAATTGTGCATATTAATTATTATGGGGTGCAACTTCAGAACAGACCGATCACCGCTGAGAAGTCCAAGTTTTAGAGTCTTATTAGCCGGCCGGCTGACTGTCTCACACATCGCCCAAAATGGCTACTGGGAGGACAGCCCTGAGCATAGGGGTTGCAGGGGTCTTTATATCATAAGTAAAGCCTGTCAGTACATTAATCATAAGTGGCTGTTGCTGTGATTTAAAACTATGAACTAACATCATGAGATGCAAAATCATAAGCAGAAGGGGAAGTGGGTCAAAATGACCCTAGTCCGGTACAAATTAAAGAATGGTTACTAACATCTAGACAATCATTATCTGACAGGGTACATTGTCCAAGAAAACTAGGAACCAAAAAGAAAAAAAAATTACATTTTATAAGATTTGCCATTTTGTATTGCCAAACATGCCATGCTAAGCAACTGTTGTTGGGGACAGAGGAAGGGTGTTCCCACGGGAGAAGCATCTCCTACCTGACATCTCAGGGAGTCTCAGGGGAAGATGGAGTCTGTTTGGTCAATGCCCATATATCCTGGCCCATAACATTAATGTGCAGTCTATTACTTGTGAGACTTATGACCTTGGGCAGATTACTCTGCTATTCAGCTTCCTCATCTGAAACACCTGCCTATAGGGTTATTATAAGGATTCAATGATTCATACATGCAAAAGTTATAATAAAGTACCTGGATCAAGACCAAGTGCTCAGTAAGTTAGCTAGAAACAATCCAATCAGGGTTGGGTTTTTTTTTTTTTTCCCCTTAATTTGGAAAAGAAGAAAAGCTAGGTGAGAAAGTCAGCCACTTAGAAGACCTGACATGGAGGATAATAATCTTGAATGTCCTTCATTGTTTTAGCTGCAAGAGAAAGTAGTCCAAAACAGGAGCCAGGTACAGGCACTTGCTCACAGCCAATATGTATCAGGTGCCTATTAGGTACCAGACACTTCCCTAGGAGCTGGGAATCCAAAGGTAAACCAGATCTCTTCTCTGTCCTCAAGGAGTGCCCAGCCTAGCAGTGGTAAGAGGGACAGTAGACTTCTATCACAGGACAGTGAGCTGTGCCTGCAGTCAGGGCAGGTGAGGTGAGATGAACGTGTGCACAGGTAGGGTCTCCATCAAATCTAGGAGAGGGGGCATCATGAAGGATGTGACATCTCAACTGGCTGAGTCTTTTTCCAGGCGAAGGGATAGGGATGTGAGGAGGTTTAAAGAGGACCAGCTCTCTGAAGGCTGAAGGTCAAAAACAGTATTTTCATAGAAATACAGAATCAAGATGAGCATGATGGTGGGGCCAGGCCTGGAAGGGAGTGGGTGGGAGAGTTGGCAGAAGATCCAGGTGTCATTCCCATAACAGAGTGACTTAAGCACCTTGAAAAAGAGTTTGGATTTTAGCTTAAGGACAACAAGGAGCTCTTGACAGGCTTTAATAAGATTTGAACTTCAGAAAAAATCACTCTTGAGGAAATAATTGGGAGGGACAAGATGAAGGTCAGATAGGCTGGGAAACTGCTGGAATAATTGCTGGTGAAATGTTATGGAAGATAGTGCCAAGGTCACTGATCACTGGGAGTGATCAGCCACAGGGACATAAAGACATCAGGGTGATAGTGCTGCAGATGCTGTGAGAGAAAAGGACGGGGTAAAAACCTCTTTATAGGTTTCTGGCTTAGGCAAATGGTGGTGCCATTTATTAAGTCAGAAAATACAGGAAATGGCAGTTTAAGAGGCAGGTGGTGAGCTCATCTTTCATGCATTGATGTGACCACTTTGAAGGCTGTGGGACCTTCAAGTGCTGATGTGCAGTTGGCAGTCACACATGAGTCTGGAGTGCAAGATGAAGACTTGAGATCTGAGAGGCATCAGCCGTTGGTTGGAAACAATGAGAGCAAATGAGATCATCCAGGGAGAGTGAAAAGAAGAAAGAGAAGATGGCCAAGGACCTCAGGGCAGACAAAGGAAAAGTGGGCACTCCAACAAGGACTCAGAGGCCAGCACCCCAGGAGAAGGACCAGAGGAGTGTGGTGCCCCAGGTGTCCAGGAAGAGTGTGTCAAAGAAAGGAGCGGTCCATGGTGTTGAACACCTCGCTGAGGTCAAAGGGGATCAGGCTTTGCACTTGGCACAAGGAAGGCCATCATCAACGTTGGCAAGAGCAGTTGCAGAGGAGTGAAGGGGTGAAAAAGCCAGGTGGGCCTGGGCAAGGAGTAGAAGACAGCAGGTGGGATCCTCCTCCCACAAGAACCTTGTCTGAGAAAAGCAGGCAGAGAAGACTGCAGTTGGAGGGGGAAGGTTTTTTGGTTTTTGTTTTTGTTTTTTAACATAAAGACTTGTGAATGAGGCTGGGGATTTAGCTCAGTTGGTAGACTGCCTGCCTTGCAAGCACAAGGCCCTGGGTTCAATCTCCAGCACCACAAAAAAAAAAAAAAAAATTGTAATGAAGACTTGTGAATGTTAAAATTTGCTGATAGAAGGAAACAAAGGAAATGAAGGATGGAAAGCATAGTTGGTCCTCAATATTCATAGATTGCATATTTGCAAATTCCGCTCCTCTCTAAATGTCATTGTCATCCCAAAATCAATATTCACCATCTTTCCAGACATGCACATGCTCAAATGGTGAAAATTGTGAGCCGCCCAATGCACATGCACCCAGCTGAGGTGGAGGAAGGCCTCGCTCTGCCCTCTTGATCCAGTTCTCATGCTATAAACAAGGGTCCTTATAGAGTAGACCCAGGGCCACATTTCTGTTTTGTGTTTTTGTGCTTTTTGTTAGTCACTATTTAAAACTGTCCCCAAGCATAGTGCTGAAGTGCTGTCTAGTGTTCCTAAGCTCAAGGAGGCTGCACGGTATCTTACAGAGAAAATGTGTGTGTTAGGTAAGCTTTGTTCAGGTGTAAGTTACAGTAACATTTGTTGCAAGTTCAATGTTAATGGATCAAAGATACATATTAAATAAGGTGTCCTTAAGGAGAAACAGGTAAAACAAGGCTATATGTTGATGGGTTGATGTAAATGCTGTGACCAGAAGCTCACAGGAACCTCACCCTGGGAGCAACGGCTGAGTGTTCACTATCACAGTGTTCATAGTGACTTAAAACATAACTACTACAAATAATGAGAATCATCTGTTGGTATGATTTGGATTTGAGGTGTCCCCCAAAATCTCCGATGTTAGTGCAGGAATATTCAAAGGTGAAATGGTTGATATGAGAGCTGTAACCTAATCAGTTCATCTTAATTTGAATGGAATAAGTGGGTGGTAACTGTAGGTAGGTGGGTGTGACTAGAGGAGGTGGGTCACTGGGGTGCACCCTGGAAGGGTTCATCTGCCCTGTGGCCCCTTCCCAGCCTCCCTCTCTGCTTCCTGGCTGCTAGGAGTGGAGCAGTGCTCCTCTTCCACACTCTTCTGCCATGATGTTCTACCCCACCTTGGGCCCAGAACAACAGAGTTAGCCCATCATAGACCGAAACTCTGAAACCACACACCAAAATAAGCTATCCCTCCCCAAGTTGTCTTTGTTGGGTGTTTTGGTCACTGTACTGAAAAGCTGACTAACCCAGCTATATGAGAGAAGAGAGTCAGACAGGACCTGGGGGCTGAGGGTGGAGCTCAGTGGCAGAGCACATGTTTGGCACATGTGAAGCCCTGGGTTCCATCCCCAGCCCAGAAACAAGCACAGTTCCAACTTTACTTTGCCCATGCCTGGATTCAGGAGGAAGTTCATTCCAGAGAACCGAGACTCAGCATTACACAGTAATCTCTTTTTTATTAGCTCATCTCAGCAGTTGAAAGAATTGGGAATATGCTATCAAAACATTTCAAAAAAAAAAAAGAAAAGAAAAGAAAGGAGAAAAACCATTGTCACCAATATCCTGAGGGAAATACCAAAAACAGTCTCTCCCTTCTCACCAGCCTTCCCCTGTATTAGAAGAGCAAGGCTCCTCTATACCCAAAATGAGAGGAAGGAAAAGGAAGGAAAGAAGGAAGGAAGGGAGGGAGGGAGGAAGGAAGGAAGGAAGGAAGGAAGGAAGGAAGGAAGGAAGGAAGGGCCCTGTTTTAAACGGTGTGGTGCATATCTTGAAGATAGGAACAGGACTACAGAAAGAAAAGCAAGCTCTTGAGTACTGGCCATCCTGCCTAGGCAGGTGAGCTTACAGTGAAATTCAGTTTCCATGTTAGGTCATCAAAGGTGAGATGTTGTGTGGTTCAGGTTAGGAATCACACCCATCCCAACCCCACTGATGGGTGATTTCTGGTGACTCAGAGGGTAGGGCCAAAGCTCACTTCTGTTCTGTCTGGATGAAAGCTGTTCTTAGCAGATTGACAATGTAGAGAAGTTCAGTTTATTTAATAAAATACACTTTTTTTGCAGATTATAGATTTAACGTTGGTAACACTAGAAAACTCTTTTGATCCTTTTTAAAAAATATTAATAGACTTTGTTTTTTAAGAGTAACTTAAGTTTACAGAAAACAATGAGAAGTAGTTATATTCACTCCTCTTCTTCACCCACCCACATAGAAAATTTCCTGTTATTAATATCTTTCATGTCTGAATGCGGTACATTTCTTTTAATTGATGAACCAATGTTGATACGTTGTTATTATTAAACATAGTTAACAGTTTACATTAGGGTTCACTCCTTGCATACAAAATATACTTTCAAAATATTTAAGAAACACTGAATTCATAGTAATAAGGTTACCATTTTATAGAGGACTCTCTAGTTCACAATGCACTGTCACATACATGAGCTCATCCTAACAGTCCTAAAAGATAGACTAAGACACAAAGAAAAGGAGCTGAGGTTCAGAGAGGCAAGTGGCCTGCTGAAATTTATGCAGATATTAAGTAACAGAGACAAGCTAAGAAACCAGGTCTTCTTGCTTCCCCTGCCGTTATGCTAATTTTTAAGATGCCATTCTTAGTCCCCCATCTTCCTCAAATGCAGGAGTACATTTCTAAGCAGAGGAGTGAGATGCACCTGCTAGTGTTACACTGAGAAACAGATCATGGCAAGGTAAACAAGATGGCAGACGGTCAAATTCTCGAAAGTGAGGGGCTAGAAGCTAGTGCATTTCTCAGGTCAGGACATTAAGTCCGTACTTACAGTTAATCTACTCATCTGTCTTTCCCCATAGAAAGGAAGCTCTGGAAGACAAGGAATCATGTCTCTCTGGCTAATTATTATCTCTCTGTTGCTTACATACTGCCTGGAACACAGCAGAGCTAAGACAGCTGTTATTAAGCAAATGAATGAAACAATAGACACCTCAACAATGAGGAGTGATAACCGTACACAGTTGCCTCTAGAATCCCATTCTGATATTTTCCCTTTTGTTTTTCTGGTAGTTTTCCAATTACCATTTCATATTGCTTTTTCTACTTCTATGTTCTTTGGGGCCTTAACATTTTCAACCACATCCTACAATTACCAGAAAACTGGAACCAAAACCAAATGTCCCATTTTCTTTTCTTGTGTATAACAAGACTACCATTTCTCTTAAGATAATATTCATACCTTTGGTCTGCTCCCAATACCTGAATCCACGTGCATGGAGGCACATCAGTGCAAATAGACTTGCTGTCACCTTCTCATTAGTGGGAGCCAGGCTTGATGGCACACACCTCTAATCTCAGTGACTTAGGAGGCTGAAGCAGGAGGATCCCAAGTTTGATGCCAGCCTGGGCAACTTAGCAAGACCCTGTCTCAAAATTTAAAAAGGACTTTGGATGGGGATGTGGCTCAGTGGTTAAGCACCCCTAGGTTCAATCCTGGTTACCCCACCCACTCCCCCAAAAAAACACTTGACGAAAGGAATACCAGGTAGAACAGGAAACCCAAGTTCTGCTTTCAGCTCTTTCAAGTTACAAAAGCTTGTTTTCTTTTGGGTTCCTTAACCACAAGATGGAAAATAATGTGATGTGGTCTTGGGACACCCCTAAGACTATTTTTTTCTCGCATAAACAAGCAAAGGATGTTAAGATGTTTAGACATTTCATTAAGCCATTTAGTAATATTAGTAAACATTGAATCTAAGGCATCAAAGTCAAAAATACAAGTTGTTAACTTGAGGGACCGCGTTGAGTCAATAGAAGTGTTTTGTTTGTCCAGAGGCATTATTTTAAGTTTTATAGCAGGTGCTAAAATGCTTAGAATGGAGAAGACTGCACATTAAAATTCTGACTTCCCTTGAAACAATCTGAAGATTCAGCCTCCTGGGCCCACATTCCTCTTGGAGCCCCCGGTAGAGCTAAGCCAGCCTGGCTTCCTTGAGGGCGTAGGAGCTCTTGCTCGACAGAATGCCCACTGCTCCCTATTTTATCACAGCCAGTCTCTGCCACAGCCACCACTACCTAGCTTATTACACTCTGTCCAACTCGCTTATGTTACTGTCTGGTTCCCCAAGGCACTTAAATTTGATGATCCCTGTCTTAAGGAGATATTACCTAGCATGTCTTCAGCTCCCAGACTGCAGCTCACAACTAGTTCCAAAGGAGAAAATTCTTAATAGTATTTGACTATCTATTCCAACATTGAAATCTCTTCTAGCCAGAAAGTTTTCTTCTCACCATATATAAACCAAGAACAGTATCATTTTAGGGCCAGTTGACATCTTATAGCTCACCTGGTTCTTATAGCTCACTCATCTAGCAGCTGAGAAGACTAAAGCACTAGAAGGCGAAGGCGCTTGCTCCAAGCTCAGTGGCTTCAGAACCAGACTCCCAATGGGAAGCCCCCAGGCAGCCCCTTCCCCTCCTTTCCAGGTGAGGCATAGAAAACAGCTGCTTTCCTTCCTCTGCAAAGAGTACTTTATGTTTGGACACAAGAGGAAGAAGTGCTTTTCTCTTGTTTTGGAAGTTAGATTCTCTGAGAGCTTATTTCCAAACCCTAATTACCATGAAGATTCTCTTTTGAACCCTCCAATTGTTTCCTGGGGCTATTGGAACCAAGAAGAGTGATGTGTTGGTTTTTTTTTAAATAGTGGGATGTGTTCTGAGAAATACATCATTAGGCAATTTTGTTGTGTTGCGCAAACATCATCTAGGGCACGTACCTCGATGGTACAGCCTACTCCACGCCGAGGCTGCGTACCTGGTAGAGCCGAATGTTCCTAGACGTCGAACCTGTTCAGTATGTGACACTGAACACTGCAGGCAGCCGTGACACATGGTGACTGCTTGCGTATCTCAACATATCTAAACATAGTAAAGGTACAGCAGATGAAAGGGACTTTTCAGCTCTGTGACAATCTGATGAGACCCACTCTGTGTTGTCCACCACTGTCCAAACCATCATCAGTTCATAACCGTACTACAAACCAGATGGTATAAGATATAGAAATTTATTCTCCCACAGATCTGGGGGCTGCAATTCTGAAATCAAGGTGTCATTGAGACCTTGTTGCCTTTGAAGTCTCTTGGGAGAATCCTTCCTTGCCTCCTAACTTCTGGTAGTTTCTGGCAATCCTTGTCATTTCCTGGCTTCTGGCTGCCTCATTCCAATCTTGACCTCTATCTTCACATACCCTCCTCTCCCCTATCCCTCTGTCTCTGCATATGTGTATGTGTCCCTTCTAAAGACACCTGCCATTGGATTTAGGGCTCACCCTGATCCAGCATGACCTCCATCGTGATTAAGTTCACCTGTTAACATGATAGGACCAAGGAATGACCACACCTCTGGTACAACTGTATTCTGGATTTGTCTGTGAGAATGTTTCCAGAAGAAAGTAGCATCTAACTAGTGGTCTGAGGAAAGTAAATGACCCTCACCAAGGTGATAGGACATCATACAATCAGCTGGAGGCTGGAATAGAGCAAAACGTGGAGGAAGAGTGAATCCACACTTTCCACTTGAGCCAGGGCATCCATCTTCTCCTGCCCTTGGACATCTGCATTCCTGGTTCTTGGGCCTTCAGACTCAGTCCAGGACTGAGACCAGTGTTTCCCAACACCCCCATTCTCAGGCCTTTTGCCTGGGACTGAATTAACACCACCAACTTTGCTGGTCCCCCAGCTTCCAGATCATGGGACTTCTTGGTCTTCCCAAGCCTATAGGAGCCAATTCGTATCTATATATGAAACTAATCAAATCACCTGTCTGATTTATCTCACGAGATCTATGTGCTCTATCACCTGACGAATACAATCTCACCTTAAACCAACTAAGTACATCTGCAAAGACAACAGAACTACAGTTTTTTTCCTCCTGTAGGTACTAAAAATCTCTTCCTAGTTAGCTAACATCTCAAATGAACATTCTTTAAATTCTATCCCTGTGTTCTTATGTCACAAGGAAGCTTACATTCTATAATATACTACTTCATCTCCCTTCTGAAAGGTATTCATTAAATGGTTATCATATATCACTGGTCCTAAGATGTGCCTTTTGCATTTTAACATCCTTTAAATTAGAATGCAGCTCACAGTCTACGGAAAGTCGCAATTCACTTGGTACTGTTTTCTCTTAGTGATCCATAAAATGATGGTTTATCTATTATCACTGGTGTCTTAAATCCAGAAAAATATGGTATTTAAAAATTTGATTCTGGGGCTGGGGATATAGCTCAGTTGGTAGAGTGCCTGCCTCGCAAGCACAAGGCCCTGGGTTTAATCCCCAGCACCGCAAACAAACAAAAACAAAATTGATTCTGGACTCTTTCAGGACTGTATTAGTCAGCTTTTCCTTGCTGTGCCCAAAATATCTGACATAACTTAAAGAAAGAAAGGTTCATTTGGCTCCAAGTTTTTGAGGTTCAGTCCACAGTAAGCTGGCTCCATTGCTCTGGGCCTAAGGTGAGGCAGACCATCATGGCATGAGGGCATGATGAAGGAAAACTGCTCAGCTCACACAGCCATGAAGTAGGGAATAAGACTGAGAGGTCAAAGCCAGGGACCAGACATAGTCACCACGGTCACACCCCAGTGACCTGCTTCCTCCAACCACGCCTCCCTGTCTACAATCAACACCCAGTAGTCCGTTCTAATTATTAATCCAGTATGAGGTAACGGCCCTCATGATCCTATCACTTCCCCCAAAGCTCCACCCCTGGACATCGCTGCATTGGGGACCACACCTTTAAGTACATTCCAGATCCAAACTGTAACAAGGATTGATAAAAGAAATCACTATTGGAAAACCAACTCCATGCTTTCTGCAAAACCATTATTCATCATGTGTTTTATGGTTTAACCCCCTAAAACAAAACTGCCACATAAATCTCACCAGTTCCATGCTAAGGAAAGCACTCCTTTGTAACTGCCATGGCCCTCCACTGGACAGCCACGGAGATGGATCCTGTGACCGTCTTTTTGACTGAGATGGCCAAGAAGTTCAGTGCTGTGTTGTGTTAAGACGCAGGGTCCTTTTTCAATTAGGTTCTCCCTTCCGAACTTTCATTTGGCAGTTTTAACCTTGTTTTGATTATGGCGAAGAGGTGCTAATTTTTTCCTTTTCAGAAATAAGTATGACACAGCTAAACAAATAAATGGAATATGCCTATTTTCTAAAATGTACCAACTGCAGATAACACCCCTCCTAGGTCAGTGATTCCCACCTCTTTTATTTTTGATTCTGCATACATGCAACACCCTCCTGACAATGCTGTCTCATTGCCCCAGGGATCAGGATGAGAGGATAGGGCTGATGAACCTTGACACATCTACCCAAAGCGATGCCCGACTCCCTTGGATGGTGCCACAAGCCTCTGGGGATTCTAACCTACCTCCATCCCTGCTTTCAGCCAACTTTCCATGCCCAGAACAGTGACTTGCACGCAGTAATGGCTCAATAAACTTCTCCTGAATGATTAAAATAATACAAGATTAAATACCCAAAATTAGCCATAAACATTTGGAAGAAATGCTAACAAGTGAATGACTGTAAAATTTAAACTTTATTATCCCCTAGGTGTAGCCATGTGTCTGGCCAAAAATAGGCACAGAAGTGTTGTGTGAGACTTCTAGGAAGGCTCCTTACAAGAAGAAAGAGCCCTTTCCTCTTTCCTTCCTTCATCTCACTGACTGGAACTCACATATGATGGTTAGGGCTTCAGCAACTATATTGGACCAAGAAAATGGAGTCATAACCAAGACAGTGGGAAAGAAAGTCTAAGGAATCTTGCGTCTCTGATGACAGAAGCAGCCACCAATCCCAAGACTTCCCTTCATGACCTTCTTTTGCTGTGAAAGAATAAAATCTTGGGTGTTCAAACCACCATCTGGGGTCTCTCTTACTATCAGCCAAATATAGCCCATCACTGATACAGCAGAACAAAGATGATCCCTTCAAGAATGTCATAGGCATGCAGGTCACAAGCCAGCCTGAAGGTCAGAAACACTCTTTCTAGTTTTTGCTACACTAGTTATGCATTTAGCTTTACTCCGTGAACTGAAGAAACCCACTTAAATTGTATTTACTCAAGCTTCCTCCCACAGAGTGATGGTCACTAAATGACATAAAATGGAAAAGTACTTTGAAATGGTAAAGCATAGGTCTCTGTTATGGTCACTTGTAGTAGTGATGCACCAAAAGAGAATGCTTTCAATATCCAATTCCTGCTAAGTAAGTTCAATTTTGGACCCCTGTATCCTGGGCAGTGCTGTTGATGCTAAAAGTTAAACCATAAACCGCAGTTAATGGATCTATAGGTGCTCAGCTGGAGACTAGAGGGTGGGAAAGAAGCAGGCCCTTTGAAAGCCTCCAAATTTAAAGATAGTTGCAGAGGGATCAGCTACTTCCTATATCCTCCAAGGACAGAGAGTGGCATGTCGGAGAATAAGAATTTCTTGACTGGGTACTGTCTTAGAGCTGGTTTCCCAGGAATAGAACCTGTGAGGTTGATATTCCCATGGGAGAGATTTCAGAAGAATGTAAGGAAGTTAGGGAAATCGATTAGATAGGAGAAGATAAATAAAGGTGTGAGTATAGCCTGATCCCACAGGGAGCTCCCAAGCATGAACAGCAGGAGGAATTGTCCTGCCTGAGGCAAGTGGCTTTTATACCCCTGTATCTGTCATGACAATCTCTGGTGCAGACCTCGCTGAGAGAGGAAGAGGAACATAATCTCCCAAGAGTCTCTGGGAAGGAGATCCTACTGTCCAAGGACAATTATCCAGAAAGAATACAGTTAAGACCCAACAATAGCCAATATCCAGAGGCTGTGCAAGGGGCCCAATAAAGGGGACCTGGGGGCGCACCCCAGCATCTTCTATAGGAATCAAACACTGAAACACAAAAGCTTTATAAAGGAAGCATTAATCCACTTCCTTACAGACACTTAAAATGAAACCACCCTCCCTCTCTGGCAGAGTCAAAATAAATGGGCTTGCCACGAAGAGAGGCACAGACAAGCCTCCTTGACCAGAGACTGCAGTGCTCTGCTGTTCTGTTTTGCTGCCTCCCAGGGATTCAACTGAAAACCTGGCAGAGAGTGAGCAGATCCAAGAGCCCGGTCTGAAAGTGTGCATGTATAGCCAGAGCAGATAAGGCCATGGAAAACGTTTCTCCTAACTCCTCATTCCACTTCCTCCCATAATTAGTGACCACTGGCAGGGGTGGCTTGGATTAAACACGAAGAATGCGAAGTTTGCAGCCAACCCTACTCGTTCTGCTCTTGGACAGTCAAGAGCCTGACTCTCTCCAGCAGTCGGGAAGAGATCCGGCTGCTAACCACCTGCCATGTTGTGGGTGTGTCTCGGGCCCCTTGCAGTCCATGGGACTTACTTACTAATGGCACATCTGTTGCAAAAGGTCAAGACAGGCCTGTAACTCTCCCCACCATCTTTTCCCCACTATACAACTGAAAGGAGAGGATTCCAAAGACCTGGACGAGGACAGAGGCAGAAGCTGGAAGGAGCCTGAGTCCCCACCCAGAATGAGTCCAAAAAGACTAAAGTGAGAGAGAAATAAACTATACCATGTTGAAGCACCTAACTTTGGGGATGTGTTTAAAAAAATCTGGTATTAACTTAACTCATACGGCTCTTCATTTCTACTTTAAGGTTGTCCTAAGATTGACATGTTAGCAGTGAAGATCTTAGGACTCTCAATATCTATCATCTTCCCTGGAAAATTACCCCCAAAATGAATGTAGAGTTTGTGTAAAGACAAATGCAGCTGAAAGACCCATTCCCTAGCCCCTTCTTAAACTCTGATACATAGGAATTCTGCAGTCCTGTGGCTCAGCACTGGCAGATAATAAGCACTTAGACTGATTAGTTATGAGTATAAGCAAAGAAAAGGAATAAAGCATTTTTATGGAAACAATAATCATAATGAACATTTACTGAATTCTGTGTGTTAGACATTGTAATAAGGACTTGGCTGTGTTATACATTTAATTCTAAAAGAAAGCGATTGATATTACTAATTGATATTACTATCAAGTACAGATATTACTATCCCCATTTTACAGATAGGGAAAATCTGAGTTTTTAAAAAGGTTAATTTGGTAAGTGCTGAGTTTCTGAGTTAACAAGTGCTTTAATTTTTGTTTTTCTTTTAAGCTTTGATCTGGGTCACCACACTGCAATATTTTTCAATCTTGATTTCCTCACCACCTCCTGCATTGTCACATCATGGAAGGACCAGAAATTTTATAAAGGGGGAAATAGAAGTACTTAGCAATGTTGGCCCCAGATTGGAAATGCTCTCCTTAGAGGTCCCCTCAGACTCCCCTGGTTCCCCTGTGAGCTCTTGTCGCTCTAAGATTCCTGCATCCTCCATGACAGCCAAGGGCTCTGACTCTGCTAGACATCTCTACACAGGAAGGTGACATGTTCATGCCCTTGGGCCAGATCAGTCACTCAGGTAAAAATAAAATTGTACACATGCTGTATGTCACCTGAGGAAGGGGAAAGGTTTTCTCAGACCATGAGTGCCCCTGTCATAGGGTGGCCCAGTGTAACAGACAAGGACAGGCAGGGGCTGGACCACAGCTTACCGCATGTGTGCAGGGCCAAGGTGCTGTCTCCTCCTGGAGACAGAGGGGCCAGTGTGTCCCCCAGAGTGGAATGGACTGGCTCAAATCCATCGGGACATCCCCATTCCATCCATTCATACCGCTCAGTCCTTCCCTGCCTGCTGTACCTTAGAACATTGTTTTGGGCAATAACAGGTGTGCTCTCAGTGATAAGTTCTGAGCTCATTCTTAAAAGCAACTCAAGGCAAACAAAGAAAGCGTTACTGCCACTTACGCTTGGCATTTAACTTCATGGATTTCTCCACAGCACTGGGGATCTGAGGGTGTTGATGAATCCTATTTCTCCTCCCATCTGGAGTTGGAATCAGTTGAGGAATCATACTCACAGATTCGAGTTTCCACAAATGGCATTATGGCTGAGAATGCTGGTTAGAAGACTCGGCTTGGATCCAGGGCTAAGAGAAGCCCCTTCTCATTATTGCATGAACTGCAGCCACGCCATGCAAGGTCACAAGACAGGCTGTAGTGGGTCAGGTGCCCCTTGCTGAGTGGAGGGGAGAGTGCGCATAGTATCTGCGGGCAGGTGGCCAGGGCTGAGCCAGGCAACTTCAAGCCCTCCCCCTGTTTTCCCAAGGAAGACTGGAAAGAATGACTTGAGCTGTTCTTCCCAGACTCTTCTCTCCTCTTCCACAGGGCTCACGAGGGAAAGCAAACAAGCTCCCCTCTACACTGCAAAAGAGAGAGAGAGAGAATCCTCTAGACCTAGAGGTGACTTAGAAGGCCTGATGGAATGCTAAGAAGAAAAGCCAATCCAGACCTTAGCCATACTGGCTTCATCTTCAGCTGCCCCGGGGTCTCCTTTTTTGCACCAACAATCTGACTAGCTTTGTCTTTTGTGACTGAATAGCTGGGACCCATTAGCACCTACTAATTCAAATCTCTTCTGTCAGTCTCCACTAGCCAGTGCCCAGTGGCTGTTTTTCTGCATCCCCTGGACTAAGAGCACTGCACAGCCTGAAGCACAGGCTGATGTTTTGAAGCATTACATTCCCTAGATGTGTTGCATTTTCTGTTCTTGGAAGTAGCAGATGGCTCACTTTGCTTTGCTTTGCTGTAGACACAGCTACATGGTCCCCAGAGCTTCCGAATGCATTGGTAGATTAGGCAAGGTTAAAGTTACAACATTCTGGGCTCCCATGTTTTCCTGCTGTTTTCCAATCTATTAGCATTTCACACACACACAAAAATTAATTACTTTGGTACTGGGGATTAAACCCAGGAGTACTCTACCACTGAGCTTCTGCCCAGCCCTTTTTATTTTGAGACAGTCTCACTAAATTGCCTAGGCTGGACTTAGTGAAGTTCTCCTGCCTCAGCCTCCTGAGTAACCAAGACTATATCATATACTATTGTGCCTGGCAGGGAAAAAAAATGTTTTCAAGGGTCTGTAAAACATTGTCTCATTCCACCCAAGTTCAAGCCATCACTGTCCCTCACCTGGATCTTCCTTCTCAGCTCCTGACCTCTAGCCATCCCTCCTGTGACTGCCAGCTTCAATCTCTTAGCACCCAGTTTAAATCTCATTTGTCTCTGGTTAAAACCTGTCAGGGGCTCTCCTTGCTGTATTGAGTACAAGTGCCCCAGTGTATTAGTCAGTTCTTCGTCATTGTGACCAAAATGCCTAACAAGAACAATTTAGAGGAAGAAAAGTTTATTTGGGGCTCGCAGTTTCAGAAATTCAGTTGATGGTCAGCTGACTCCATTGCTTTGGGTCTGAGATGAAGCAGAATGTCATGGCGGACAGGTGTGGTGGAGGAAAGCTGCACCCCTTACAGAATCCTGGAAGCAGAGAGAGAGCAAGGAACCAAAGATAGATATAGTCCAAGGGCTTGTCCCCAGTGACCCACCTCCTCCAGCCACACCTACCTGCCTACAGTTACCACCCAGTGGTCCATTCAAATTGTTAATCCCTCAAATGGATTAACCTACTGATGAGGTTACAGCTCTCATAATCATTTTACCTCTGAACGTTCCTGCATTGCCTCACAAACGAGCAGAGAACATTAAAGATCCAGTGTATAGCACCCAGTCCAAGGCCCTCCACGAAGTGGACCTGATTTATATTTCTAAGCTTTGCCTGCTTTCTAGCACTTACCTTTCTATAAACATATACCATGCTACCTCTCCCTATTCCTTCATGGACAGCACCCAGTCTTTCTCAAACCACAATCTGCCATCATTTAAGCCCGATCCTAAATTCCTCAGGAAGTCTACCCTGATCCTTCCAGGCAAATACACTTTCTTTGGGTGTCTATGTGGACACATCATTTCCTGTTCTGCTTTTTGACCTCTGTGTGCTTATCTTGCCCTTCTCTTTGAGGATAGTTTCTCTGTTCATTTTGTATCCTCCACAGCATCTAGTACAGTGTCTGAAACTTCACCGTTGCTCAATAAATTGTCGTTAAATTGATTTGGGTTTAGAATAGGTACCCCTCTCATTGTGCACACTGAAATGCTATCTTCACAAATAGTTTCTATTTTATATTCAGAAATTAAGGGAGATGCAATATTGTATCCCTCTTTATCTTCAGTTTTACTTTCTGTGGTTTCAGTTAGCTGTAATTAACCCAAATCTAAAAATATTGAAGGGAAAATTCCAGAAAGAAACAATTCATAAGTTTTAAGTTGTGCTCTGTTCTAAGTAGTATCATGAAATCTCACTCGGTCCTGCAGGGAATGGGAACCATCCCTTTGTCCACTGTATCCATACTGTATATGCTACCCACCATGGATCAATTGGTTGCCCCCTAAGCGAGCAGATGGACTATCATAGTACCAGAGGGCTTATGTTCAAGTAACCTTTATTTTACTTAATAATGGCCCAAGTGTCAGACTAGTGATGTTGACAATTCAGATATGTCAAAGAGAAGCTGTCAAGTGTTTCCTGTTTATGAAAAGATGATACTTTATTATACGTATGTTTATATAGAAGAAAAAAAGAAGATATATAGTGATTCTCCCCTTTTTCTGACCTTTGGAGCAGGGCTGGCTTCGTGGGCCTGAGGCCTCTGTAGTCCCACAAACTCCCCCCACTCCCACACTTAGAAGGATCCTGTGCCTGGCTTAAATGCTCTGATGTTGCATTAATAATTCTTATTAAATTCTTAAATACTTCCCTAATGGACCCTGGCTTTTCATTTTGTACTGAGTCCCACAAATTCTGTAGCCAGTCCTGCTTGTAGGAATGAGAGAGGTTATGCTTAATTCTCCCCCACCCCCCAGTGCCTGGCCCATCATGTACTCATGAATCTCTGAAATGAAGGAGTACATTTCACTTCAACAATCAAATAGGAGACAGGTACTGGTACATTCACCTTTCCTTAAATTTTTGCACTTAGCTTACACTTAGGTATAATTCCAGCTTAGACCCTGGATTTTTTTGAAATAGTACATTTGCTATTTTCTCCAAAACCTGCATGTAGAAGAAATAAAGAGAGAAGCAAGCAGTTAGATGACCTCTTCTCCACCTTAGTTTTTAACATCTCAATTTTACTTGTCCATTTTAGACACATGGTTAAAACCTAGATCCCCGCCAACCCCGCCACCGCCACACTCACACATGCACACATGCACACACCTTTTCCTGAGATTTCTGTGAAGCCAACTTGTGCTCTCAAGTAAACAAGTTTATAGCATATATTTAGAAACCAATTCAGCTACAATTTCAGGAAAATGGTGACAAGTAAAAGAAACATTTTTAAAGATTTAGAGTTTTTTACTGTGCTAAAATGCACATAGCATCTAATTTACCATTTCAATGGAATAGACTTTTCTCCAAAGAGGAAATACAAAGGGCCATAAGCTCATGAAAAGATGTTCAAAATCACTGAATTATAGAAATGCAAATCAAATGACAATAATGGCTATGACCAAAAAAAAAAAAAAAAAAAAAAAACCAGAAAATAGCTGGGCACAATGACACACACCTGTAATCCCAGTGTCTAGGGAGGCTGAAGCAGGAGGATTGCAAGTTCAAGGCCAGTTTCAGTAACTTAGCAAGACCCAGTCTCAAAATTAAAAATAAAAGGGACTGGGGTATAGCTCAGTGATAAAGTGCCCCTGAGTTTAATCACTAGTACCAAAGAAAGAAAACAAAAAAGATGAAAGAAAATAACAGATATCGGTGAGGCTGTGGAGAAATTGGAACACTTGTACACTGCTGGTGGAAATATTAAATGGTGCAGCCACTATGGAAAACAGTATGGGGGAAGAGTCCTTCAAAACAAATAGAATTACCATTCGATTCATAAATTCCACTTCTGGGTATATACTACCAAAATTGAAAGTAAAGACCCAAAGAGACATTTATACACTTATTCATAGCAGCATTATTCACAATAGCCAAAAGGTGGAAGCCAACTAAGTGCCCATCAATGGATGAATGGATAAACAAAATGTGGCATAAAATTATTATTGGGGCTCAGGGAATGATATCCAAAACATAGGGCTTTTTTTTTTTTTTTTTTTTTTTGCCTACTAAGTATTTGACCTAAACGAAAAGATTCTACTGCTTCTGCCCACCCATGTGTAGGGAGAGATTCTCTGAAATTCCCTTATCTGCACTGAGATCAGACTGCCAATCTCCAACCCCACCCTGCAATCCCTTTATCTATCTCAGGAAGACAGAGAACGGTAGCCACACCTGGCCAGATTATCCCCTGGGCTCATTCAAACTCCAAAGAGAATCTTCTTATAAGCTAATCTATCTCCAGTGATCATTCATTCCCTCCACTCATCATTCCCAGCCCCTCACAATTATCTACATTCCCCATTGTTTCTTCTTCTGTATCTAGAAAAAGGGATACAGGTAGCTTCTGAGTGATACTGGGCTGGAGGTGGTCACACTCTAGGGATTCTCCTTTTGTACCTAAATGATTCTGAGTGCCTCCCTTTTTAATCTTTCTCAGTTGACTCCAGCAAACCTTGAGAGGGCAGAGGGGAAAGTCCCTTTCATCCTACAACACAATGGATTATTACTCAGTCTTTAAAAGAAAGTCTAACACATGCTGTGATACAGAAGAACCTTGAGGATGTGCTGAAAGTATTTTTATTTATTTATTTATTTTGGAACCAGATATTGAACTCAGGGACACTCGGCCACTGAGCCACATCCCCAGCCCTATTTTGTATTTTATTTAGAGACAGGGTCTCACTGAGTTGCTTAGGGCCTCGCTAAGTTGCTGAGGCTGGCTTTGAACTCGCAATCCTCCTGACTCAGCCTCCCAAGTGGCTTGGATTACAGGCATGCGCCACCACACCCGGCTGATGTGCTGAACGTATAAGCCAGTCACAAAGGGACCAATACCACATGATTCCACTTGTATGAGGAACTTAGAGCAAGATCACCACCACCATGTCCAGAGCTTTTTCATCATCCCCAGCTAAAACGTTGTGCCCATTAAACAGTAACTCCCTCTCCTCTCCCCCAACCCCACCTTTGGGGGTTCAGAGTTCACTTTCCATCTCAATGAAGTTGATTTTTTAAGAACTTCACATAAGTGGAATCTTGTCCTTTTGGTCCAAGTTGTTTCACTTAACCTAACATCTGCAAAAAACATTCACACTGTAGCACCTATCCAAATCTCCCTTCTTTTTAAAGGCTAAATAATATTCCATTGGTATGTATATAATATAATTGGACTAACCATGCATTTAATGATGGGTATTTTGGGTTCAGATATATTTTTAAAAGACAAGGACATACAGTATTCCCTGAACATTCTAAATTTTGACAGTATGTAACATCAAGTCCTTGCAATGATGGGGACTCATTTCTTTCCTCACTGCAGAGCCAGCAGCCCCTCTTCCCTGCACAGCCTGGGAGGTTTTCTGTGCTCACACAAGAATACTGCCAGGAAGGAACAAGAAAGGATGACCTCGCCATCTGGTCAACCTCAGATTTATTAAGCGGTTCTCTAAATGTCCACTCGGCACCCGCAGAGTCAGTGGGAGAGTTGGCCTTCCAAAAGAGGTACGGCAGCCTTATACCCCAGAGATCATTTCTACATTTTCCAAACAAGCCGTGTGCTGGGCATCAGTTTGCAATGAAGCTGAAGCAGGTGAGTGAGTCACACAGCTAGGAAAATCCCTCTTCTCAGACTCGTGTAGATGTTAGGTGTGGGCTGGAGCAGGCTGCAAGAGTTGACATAAATGTCCTGGATCGTGGCTCATCTGTGTGGAAATGCCCCCCTGACTCCCATCCTAGATTAGCTAGGCAGTGAGAAGCTTCCACAAACCAACAGTGAGCAAGGGGGTCTTTGAGGGTGTCCAGATCAACGTCTCCTTCTTTCCTATTCAGTTCATTTCTCATGTATCTACTATACAAGCTCCAGGGATCTTTCCTTCCAGTCGTGGGGCTACCGAAGTGAGGGAGACAGAGGAGGTCCCATTACTCAAGAGGCTACACACCCACACAGAGAAGTAAGGTCGCTGCAGGCAGGAGAAGCCCCACCAGGCATGAAGGAGGGATGGACACTCCGAGGAGGTGACAGGAGTTGAGGCTGCAGGCGGAGATAAGCAAGCCACTAAAGGAGCTACAGGGAGGTGGTCCAGGCAGAAAAAAAAGTGCAGATTTAGGAAAAGCATGGTGTGTTCAAGGAGCAGAAAGCAGCCGAAGGCTATGGCCAGAATGTTATGAGCTGAGAACAGGTGGCCACGGCAGGCAGGGCGTTGTGAGCTGTGGGAGGGACTCTGGCCAGTTATGGGAAGCCACAGGAAGATGATGAGCAGGATAATGATCTGAATTCTAAATGTCAAAGAATGCTCAGGCTGCAGCTGTGGAACAGAAAATGATGTGAGCCTCCAGTTTCTTCCTTCTTCCTTTTGGGAATAGTTCAAGAAAGGGGGCAGAGAGCTCAGCATGATCTTCCTCTTATTCGGTGGGACTCCAGACTCTCATAGTGGAGACGAACTTCTCTATCTTGTTTAATCCACTGATATAATGGACCTCTAATTAGCTGGACCGAATCATAACTAAGTCTCATTTTTAGCTGTTCATAAAATCTCAGACACTGGTATCACCCCTGGCCTTTGGCATGGTCCCCTTCTGTCTCTCATGTCCTATTTGCATATGTAACACTGAACACCCTGCCCCATACCTAGTAGGAGCACAATAAACACAGAAGAAGAAGGAGGAGGAGGAGGAGCAACACCCAGAACTATCTTGTCCTCTTTAGACCTTGTTAGTCATAAGGCCTCAGAAGAAAATGGCAATGTGAATTTCATCATGCAAAATGGCTAATGCCTTGCCAAATCGCCCTCAGCCCAGGAGTGTGAAGGAACAGAGAGAAGATTCCAGCCAGATTCTACCTCTGCTAACCTCACCTGGGAATATGGCACCTGGAAAGTACTTCCCTTCACCTTCTGAGAGGCCAGGATTTTTATCTGCAGCAGGGAGAAGAGGGACAAGGGCATCAGGGTGCATGTGGAAGGCAGTCACACCTGAGATCCAGGTGAGGACTTTACCTAGTGCCTCCCCCAGAAGCCTCTGCTTTTCCTTTTTAGCATTCATCTACATATTACCAACTTGTGCTGCCTGCAAGTATTTATTCAAAGTATCTTCCTTACTAGACCATTAGCTCCACCAAAATCAAAGAACCACTTCTGCTCTTTTCACCCAGATACCCTACACACAGAAAGTGCTTCCAAAAATGTGGGTTGAACAAAGAAATGGATGAATGACCCTTTTCATGCAAACAGGAAAGAGATGAATAGAAGCGGTCAAGTTTTACATAGAAAAGCCCCTTTGCAAGTTTTAAAGGAAATCATAATACTAATAGAGTATTCACTCTGGAGGAGCCCTGGGAGATTCTCCATCCTGAGCAGTTTTCTTTAGCTACTTTCTCATCCCACCAGGAAAGCGTCTCTGTTACCAGGAGCTCTAGGAAATGCAAATGAATTTCAATATTCACTTTAAGAAGATAAAAACGAGCAGTAAATCAGCTGGGAGTAAAGAAGCTGGACCGTCAAAGATTGTGTGCAAGGTCGGACAAAGGTGACTTTGGAATTATCCCAGCAAAGGCTGCAGGTTCCTGGGGCAGGACCCCTGGCTGGGCTGGAGGAGCTTCGCCCAGCGGGGAGCTGGTGTGGGGGATGGGCGCCCTCTGCCGGGGGCGAGGGGAAATGCGTCTGCACGCGCTCAGCCGGTCCTCCAGTTGATTGGGAACCTTCCTGGTAGACATCCCTTTCTTCCAAAG
The DNA here is from genome assembly GCA_020662805.1 of Glaucomys volans. NCBI lineage: Eukaryota > Metazoa > Chordata > Mammalia > Rodentia > Sciuridae > Glaucomys > Glaucomys volans. The sequence goes on along the minus strand of JAJEJO010048466.1, from coordinate 31,012 downwards.
GGAAAGGTGCAGGAAAATCGACTCAAAGTCCTGCCAAAGAGCTGTTCCTCACAAGCACTTTCTGGCTCACCTCTCTTTCAGCTCCGAACATCCCCCTGGAAGGAGGAAAAGGACTGTGGTTAATTGCAGATGCTGATCTCCCTGGTGCTGGGAAGTCGGGAGAGTGCCTACCCCCGGTCGTTTTTCCCATTCCTAAAGTTCAAAGCAAAGAGGTTGTTTGAGATTATCCTCAGAACCCTCTTTTGACCCTCTCACCTTCCCCATCCCGGGCTTATGGAGCAGCTGGAGCTGAATCATCGCCTAGGAAACGAGGCTGGAACTGATGCTGGGGCCCCAGAACCAACCAGAGCATCCTTTAAGAGTCGGGACCCACCCGCTCCCCCAACTCCGGGACTGTCAGAAGGTACGGAGTGGTGCTTGGACCCACTTGCAGGCTGGAGTGGGGCTCTGTGCCTGGCCTTGCAAGAGCCCCCCACTTCTGTTGTTCTCCACAACGTCGAGAGGCTGATCGATAGTCAAGTGGCCCCAAACCTAGTGGTCTTGACTCTCTTGTCCTATTTTAGATCCAAACTGTGTCAGCGAAGGGAGCTGATGAAAAGTGGGTGATTTGGGAATGTAAACCAACGGAAAACAATGGGTGGGGACGGTCTAACCAGCCTTCTCGCCAAGAAAGGCGCAAACAGCCTTCGGAGGACCTGGGTCTCTTTATTGAATCTTGAGTGACACCTAGTGGTGCAGCCGCCTCACCATTACGGCAATGCTGGCGCTCACCAGGGTTTTTCCAGCAGCGGCAGCGTTACTTGTCTGCACTTGGAACTCTCTGCTAGAAGACTCGGAGCCCAGGGTATGGCTCACATTTTTGGTGCTTCCAAGGAGGCACGTGCTGTCAGCTGTCAACAGCCCTTTTTATGTGATGTATGTAACTCTGTGCGAAGTGTTCTTGTCTGGAGAGCTTGCTTGGGCACACTACTCGCTCTCAATAACAAATATGTATTAAGCTGGGTGCTTTCCTAAGTGTTGGGGACACAAAGGTGACCAAAGCATGGCTTCTGCTTTCCAGAAACTCAGCCTAATTGGGGAGAAATGGACCAGGAAAAAACCATTATGCTACACTGGACAACTATAATGGGTGTGTTTTCCATGTGGAGAGGTACAGGAGATGATCTAACCCTGCCTAGAAGCCTAGAAGAAAGCAGTCACCTATGAGCAGAGTTTTGAAGTTTACTTGGTGTGATAAGTAGAACAAGATGACTCCCCAGGTTTTCAGCCCCCAGTGTACATACATCTTCTCCCAGTTACTCAAACATATTTAGGTGCTACTATCAGAGAATTGGCAGCTGTAATTACCGTTCCCAAAACAGTTGATCTTACACTCTGCAGATTATTCTGAGTGGGTCTTGCCTAATCAGGTGACCATCTAAAGTGGGTTGGGCTTTTCCTGGCAAAAGAAATTTGAAGAGTGACAGGTACTCATTCTGGGCAGCATTTTCCTTTGCTGGCTTTAAAGATGAAGGGGCCATATGGCAAGGGATACAGGTAGCCTCTAACAAGCTGGGATTGAATCCTGCCTGACCATCAGCAGAAACAGGACTTCAGTCCTGCAGCTCTAAGAAATCTGAATTGTGCCAATAACCAGGGTGCCAATAGCCTGAGCTCCCTGGGAGAAAAGAATCCCTGCTGACACCTCCAGTTCAGCTTTGTGGGACTATGAACAGAAGACCCAGTCAAGCCCTGCCCAGACTTCTGACCTACAAAACTAAGAACCAGTAAGTGGGAATTGCCTTAGGCCACCATCTTTGTAATTTGTCAAGTCACAGAAAGCTAGTCCAGGTGGTCATTTGAAAGAGGGGAACCAGGAAAGAAATGATCAGAGACATAAAGAAGCAAGGAACATTCAGAGACCTCGTCTATAGGAGCAAGTGAGATGATAAAACCCATGGTTAGCATTTGGCTCTGGATCAAAGACTGGCCCTTGGGCTAGTTAATAACTCTCTGTACCTCAGTTCTCTCAAGGGTAGAAGGGCGTAGTATAAGCAGAGCTGAGTTAGTGGGATATGTGCACATAGCAGGTTCACGATCTTGTGTGCTAAGCATTCAAAACTGTTAGGTAGTAATGGCTGCAGCACTTAACCATGTAGAGACAGGACTGGAATAAGGAGAGGCTAAATAGTGTGGTTTTTCAAGAGTGTTTTGGGGCCCCCTGAACCAGAATCACCTGGAAAATTTTTTCAAAATGCACCTGGCCCCAACCTTGGATTTCTCAAATCAGACTGTCTGGGTTGGGGCCTGGGATTCTGCACTTCCATTAACTTCTAAAATGATCTTTATGAGAACCAGCAAACAAGAGAGCCTCAGGCTGTAACTGGGTACTTGCGGTAGTTAGTCAAAAGTGCTGATGTAATAAACCAGAGCATTGGCAGTGGAACAGGGAGGAGACATGGCCAACTTTGGGGCAGTAGAATCTATAGGACCAAATAGCTAATCAGACAGGAAGGCGGAAAGAGGGGACAGAGCATGGGATGGGTCATTAGGAGGAGGTGGGTGGGTTGGGTACATTGATTCAGGTTGGGTCATGGGAGTCCAGGCATCTGTGGGGCATCCAGATGGAAAATTATGTAGGCTAAAATTCAGGAGATGTGTTGGGGCTGGAAATACAATATTGAATGTCTATGAGTACATGAAGTCATTGGATGATTTCAAGAACAGAACCAAATATACCAGTGTTGGGGTAGGGAGTCTAAGAGACTGAAAAGGAGCCATCAGAAAGGTGGACTGGCTGGGTGTGGTGGCCCATGCCTGTAATCCCAGTGATTCAGGAGGCTGAGGCAGGAGGATTGCAAGTTCAAAGCCAGCCTCAGCTGCTTAGCAAGGCCCTAAGCAACTTAGGGAGACCCTCTCTCAAACAAAAATATAAAAAGGGCTGGGGATGTGGCTCAGGGGTTAAGTGCCCTGGGTCCAGTCCCTCGTACTGGGGGGAAAATGGAAGGAGGAGGAGGAGGAGGAGGAGGAGGAGGAGGAGGAGGAGGAGCAGGAGGAGGAGCAGGAGGAGGAGGAAGAGACCACAGAAAGGTGGGCTGGGGCTAGATGGGAAGGGGACCAAGGAGGTAGCTGCCAGAAGTGTCCTGGGTCTTTGAGCAATCCAAATGGAGACCAGTCTGAGCATATCCCAATACCTAGCTAGCAGCAGGTCCACAGGGCCATCAGCAGGGCTCATGTCAGTGGGTGAGGAACAGCAGGCCAGACTGTAGCCTGGAAATAAATGGGACACAGGAAGTAGGCACTACTCTCCAGGAATGGGGCTCTAACAAACAGGGGAGACATGGGGCAGGAGCTAGAGCTGCACAAAGCCCTTAGTTGAAGTGACCCTAGATACAAAACCAATGTCATGGCCATGCAGGGGGGGCAGAAAGGTGCCTGTGAACCTGGACCGTGTGTCGGGGGAGGTAGTGGTGAGACTCTCAAAGAATGAAGAGCACAAATGCCAAAGGCCAAGGCTGCAGACAGGTTCAAAAGCATGCAGCACGACTCACAAGGCAAGAAAGAAAAGGAGAAATGGAGGTGGGGGTTCATCTCTGTGGGGACCTAGTCCTAGAAATGATGAGGGTCAGCAGGCCAAAGGGTCACCAGACAGTATGGAGGGCCCACCTGGCATTAAAGAACAAGAATCCTCTGATGAGGAATCAGATGACTTGGGGAAAGCACCTCAATTATTCTTGGCCTCAGCTGGCTCATCTGTACTATGGGAACAATAAAAACATTCCTAAGAACATTCCCTGAGATAGTGCCCACAGTAGGGCCAGCACTGACAAATGGCAGCTGTCATGATGATGATTGTAAGTCAGATAATGGCATCTCTCTCTTCAGAATCCTCTGCTTATGTCCCATCTCACACAGAGAGATAAGCCCAGGACCTTGACAATGACCACGAGGTCACACAGGGCCCCTCCTGACCTTACCCCTCTCTTGCTGGTTCCCACTGCTCCAGGTCCACTGGTCCTGGTGCAGCTCATCAAAGATGTCAGACTTTGCCCTTGCTGTTCCCTTCAAGGGCAACACTCTTATCCTTGTCATCTTCACTGAGGATGGTGCTCAAGTGTCACCTCAAGAGATCTTCCTTGGTCTCCAACCTTGCCCCACCCCGAGGGCTCCTGCCTCTGCCCTTAGCACTTTCCACCAGGATCACACTCTGGATTTTATTTCTCTATTTGTCTGTTGCCTCTCTCTCAGCGGAATGCTTGCCTTTGTTAACTGCATCGTCCCCAGAGCTGTAACACTGCATACAGTTGACACTCAGCAAATCTGTCATGCACTGAAGTCTTGGCTCAGATGGCACCTCCTCCAAAAGCCCCACCTGCCACTCTACCTAAAAGTAGCCCCCTGTTGCTCTCTGTCCCCTCAATGGAAGCTACAGGAGTGAACAAGAATACCTTCTCCCCCATCGCAGCCTGCACCAATCCCAGTACCCAGACACCCAAAGCCCCTGTAGACCACAGAGGCAGCCACCCAGGAGTTCTGCTCTCCAGTGCTGGTGAGGCAAAGCAGAGGAGCATTTGGAACTTTGGGAACAGCAGCATTAAATGGACATGTTGAAGCAGCGCCTCATTTTTAAAGTGAGATAAAGCAGCTAAGGTGAGCTCCAGGGACTGTCTGCTCAGGAGAGAGGGGAAGTGAGCAGAGAAGCAGAAACCACACTAGCTGTTCCAAATCCTGGCTCCCGCATCTGTAAAATGAGGATGATATTAACACCAACCTCGTAAGATTGTCAGGAGAGAGAGAGAGAAAGAGAGATCTAGGAGGAAAGGTTCAGATATCTAGATATCTTTAATAGTGCCTTGCATATGCCAAAAACTATGAAAGGTCTGAGATTTTTATCCTACTTGTGAACACAATAGTCAGCCTGCCCCCCATTCATAGATGTCAGTGGAGAACACCTGGTCAGAGGCGAAAGGCTTCATCACTCGCAGCAGCAACAGCAGCCAGAGTAACAGGACTTATGCTGGTTCTCTGAGCTCACGCCCCAGAGTGAAGCAAAAATGTACTATACATACCATACAGGCAGCAGCCTGCCAGGAGGGGAACCCTGAGCTTAGGGAACCCAAGTCTTTTTAAATAGGCAGGAGCATATCCACCTTTTCTTCAAAAGGAAACACTATCACTCTTCTAAGACTGTTTGCTAACAAACATCTTTGAAAGATAATCCAGAACACATGTAGTCCATGCCCCTGTACACAAGATGTGCAAAAATATGAGAGACGCATAGAGAAATGGCTCCCAAGAGCACGTGGTAGGAACTGTTATTATTAGTATGGAAAAACACACTCATAAAACATAACTGTATTTCTTTAATAACTCTGAAATTGATAGAAATTCAAGCAAACTAGCTGGGTGTGGTGATGCATGCCTGTGATCCCAGCTACTCAGGAGGCTGAGGTAGGAGGATCATATGTTTGAGGCCTGCCTGGGCAACTTAAAAAGACTGTCTTGAAATTAAAAAGGGCAGGGGGTATAGTTCAGTGGCAAAGCACCCCTGAGTTCAATCCCTAGTACCAAAAAATAAAAAATAAAATAAAAAGAAAGGGGAAAAGAAAAGTTAAGCAAACCAGGACATGATCTCAAGAAAAGTTACAAAGACTAATGACAAGTCAGGAAATCTGAGTGAATGTTCAGTGACTAGACTACCAAGTGCATTTCACAAATAGGTTTTCAGGAAAACTGCTGTCAGCAATTGATTATGATATTGGGCAAATGAGTGTGCAATTTCATATGATGAATAATCTATCACTCCCTATCTTAGAAATTCAGGCACTCAATCTTTTTTGACAGGCAGCATGTATATTCTGTTGCCAAGAAGGAAGGCAGTTGTCAAATTCCTAATTTTTCTCTTTGAAAAATTAACATTTAACTCAAATGTAAAATCTGGAAGAACACATAAGACCTTAATTACAAAGTGCAATCCAAGGTTTGTACTAATTAATAAGTTGATGAAAAATTCATTGAAATTCAAAGGAGAACCAAGGGAGAAAAAAAAAATTGGCCAGTGTTAACAGTGAGCTCTCTAAAGTGTTTAGGTCTATTCAAATAGGCAGCCACCCCTCTGCCACAATTATAATTTAATCATTCACACGATTATTTCATTTGTAAGGCTTTAGTTGCACATCAAAAGCTATGCAGAGAGAATGTCTTTACACTTTGCAATTTCTAACTGTTATTATCCTAGGGTACTAGAGACTTTAGAAGACCAGCTTAACTACCTAGAATATGCTTTCATTTTTTGTTGTTGTTGATGTTTTTTGTTTTTTTAATGTGAGAGAAAACATCTGTTTGAATCCTGGCTTTGTCCTTTGCCAGCTGTGACCTCCAGCAAGTTGTTTAAGCGCTTCCTATCTGTTTCTCCTATAGAAACGGGGACAGTCACAGCTCCTGGGGGCTTCCTGCATCTCCCCTCCTCTGGTCCCCAACCACTACCATCAAGCCTAGCCAGATCTGGGGCCTTGCTGTGGGAGATTGAGCTGCAGAGCAACACTCAGACTGTCCCACGGGTTGGCCAGGCTGCCTCGGCCCCCATAGACAGCAGGGAAGAGCAGCTGGTGAGAGGGTGAGGTGCAGCTCTCAGTCCCTGGACTCAGGAGAGAGGCCTCAACTGGAGGCAGGGAGGCCAGAACTTTGCACAGTGTGGGAGAAGGAAGAGGGAGGTAGGTGCCCTCGGCCCACCAGGTAAGTCTGACCAACCAGACAAGTGTTTCCCCTCAATTGAGGAGACCAGGGGGCAAATGCCCCTTCAGATCCATTAAGTTTCCACTCCCTGAGCAACTGAGAGAAGAGAGGCACCTTCCAACCTTCTCCCTGTTAACCAGCCCACCAAGTGACCAGCCCCCCAATGACCATGAAGGTGTCTTTCCAGAGTAGAGACCTAATCCATGTCCCACAGGGTGAGGCCCAGACAGACATGAGCCTTTAGTGGCATGGGTCCTGTTTAATTTCTTGTGTGGCATTCCCTGGGCCACCCCAGCTGCAACTTCCCTTCCTGCAGACCCCCTAACCACTCAGCCCCTGTCACATCACACCAGGCCCCTGTGTTTGCCCTCCACCCCTTCATCTGAAACATCCTTGCCCCTTGTCCATTTGGAAAGCACCTTCACATCTTTCTGGAGCTTCTTCAAGCATCACTTCCATCTCTGACCTTCTCTGACTTGCACCTCCCTCTGCTGGTTGGCCCTTGGCTCCCTGTAACCCCAAACCTACATCCTTCCAAGCACACACATGGAAGGAAGTCAGCTGCCTGATTCAAATCCAGCTCCTGTGTGCCCTGAGGCAAGTACCTTAAGCTCTCTGGGCTCAGTTTCCTTATTGGCAAAATAGGAATAATAATAGTATCCTAGGGAGTTGTAAATATGATGCTAATGTACAAAAAGCACAAAAGAACATGGCCCATACTAAGCACTTTAAGTGATGGCTATTGTTTTTATTACTGTTTACTGAATCCATGATTTTGCCACATCCAACAGCTCTTGTTCTATTATTAATATTTTCTTAACATCAACTTCAGGAGAGAGCCCACAGAATGGGAGAACATCTTTGCCACCTGCCCCTCAAATAGGGCATTAATTTCCAGGATACACAGAGAATGCAAAAAACTTAACACCAAAAAATAATCATAATAACCCAATCAATAAATGGGCAAAGGAAGTAAACAGACACTTCTCAAAAGAAGAAATATGAATGGTCAATAAATAAATGAAAAAATTTTCAACATCTCTAGCAATTAGAGAAATGCAAATTAAGACTACACTAAGAGTTCATTTCACTCCAGCCAGAAAGGCAATTTTTAAGAATACAAGTAACAATAAATATTGATGAAGATGTGGAGAAAAGGGTACACTCATACATTGTGGGTAGGACAGAAAATTGGTGCAAACACTTTGGAAAGCAGTGTGGAGAAGCCTCCAAAAACTAGGAATGAAACCACCATTTGACCCAGTTATCCCACTCCTGGTATATATCCAAAGGATTTTAAATCAGTATATTTCAGTGACACAGTCACATCAATGTTTATAGCAGCTCAATTCACAATAGCTAAGCTATGGAGCCAACCTCAGTGCCCTTCAACAGATGAATGGATAAAGAAATTGTGATATACACACACACACAATGGAACATCACTCAGCCATAAAGAAGAATGCCTTTATGACATTTGCCAGTAAATGGATGGATCTGGAGAATATCATGTTAAGTGAAATAAGCCAATCCCAAAAAGTCAAAGGTCAAATTTTTTTTTCTGATATGTGGAAGTTAACCCCCAATAGGGGGTAAAATAGAAGTTCAGTGGGCTAGACAAAGGGGACTGAAGGGAAGGGAGTAGGGATAGGAGAAGGAAAGACAGTGGAATGAATCTGACATAACTTTCCTATGTACATATATGAATACACCACAGTGAATCTCACCATTATGTACATCCACAAGACTGGGGTCCTAACTGGAACAGGACAGAGTCCATGCTTGTGTCATAATATCAAAAGGGATTCTACTGTCATATCTAACTAAAAAGAACCAATAAAATTTTAAAAGACTAAAAATTAGATCTACAGAAAACTTTCAAATTAGCATTTCCAAATTTTAGTAAAGTCTCAATTTAAGATAGATATATAATCCACTCAGTAAAAATGCTGAAAGTGGTTTCCAAGTCCCTAATACTTTCCAGAGCATATTACAAATCTGAAGGTCACTTAAAATAAGCTCTGAATGTCATTTGAAGTAAAATAATAACACTTAAAATAAAGCACTCGT
>JAJEJO010048466.1:8906-22128 GCA_020662805.1 Glaucomys volans | reverse complement strand
ATCTGTCCAGAGGTTGTGATCTAAAGGAAGGCCCCATGGGCTGGTTCGTTTTTTAGTTTTATGAGTTTTTATTTTTCTTTTGCAGTACTGGGGGTCGAACCTAGCGGTTCTCTACCACTGAGCTACATCCCAGATATTTTTATTTTTTTATTTTGAGACAGGGTCTCACCCAGTTGCTGACAGTCTTGCTAAATTGCCCTGACTGGCCTGGAACTTGTGATCCTCCTGCCTCTGTGTCCTGAACTGCTGGCATTGCAGGTTTTCATCTCCCCATCTGGCAATCTTGGGCTTTTTAACTTGGTGAACCCCTTTTCTAGAAGGAGAAATGGTTTTGTAGTTATAATACTGAAAACTCCAAGATGAAGTGTAAACAAGCTTGGCTTTCACATTATCATTCTCTTTTTTTGACATAATAACTTTTTTCTTTTTTTCTTTCTTTTTTTTTTTTTTTATCCAGAGATTGAACCCAAGGGTATTTGACCACTGAGCCACATCCCCAGCCCTATTTTGTATTTTATTTAGAGACAGGGTCTCACTGAGTTGCTTAGGGCCTCATAAGTTGCTGAGGCTGGCTTTGAACTTGTGATCCTCCTGCCTCAGCCTCCCCAGACGCTGGGATTACAGGCCTGCACCACTGCATCCAGCTAGTAACTTTATTTACTTATTGTTTTATGTGGTGCTGAGGATCCAACCCAGCGCTTCGCCTGTGCCAGGCCTGTGCTCTACCACTGAGGCACGCACCAGCCCACATTGTCATTCTTAAAACCCTCTGAAACAGAGTAGGTATTGGGTATTTGGGAACAAAGTAGGAAGTGCTTAGCAAATACTGAGAAATTCATGTTCATTCATCTTAATCTCAACCTCCTGCCCAAAAATAGTAATTTTATCCTCTGTTGTCTGCAAATTAAAATATAAACATCTTCCAAAGTGCTGTCAGTTTTTCATCATCTGTATTCGTCTAGGGCTGGGGATGGTTTGTGGACTTCCATAGCCTTTTCTCATGCCCATGACCAACCCCAATTAATTACAGGATTGCTTTGCTGTCCTAGCTGGCCTCAAAAATCTGACTACTCACTAAGTTGCCCAGGCTGGCTTTGAACCTGAAATCCTCCTGCCTCAGTCTCCTGAGTCAGTAGGATTACATGCATGTGCCACCCCACCTGACCTTAGGAGTACTCTTGACAAGTCATATCTCCTCCATACTGTGGGATGATGGGATGGATGTAGTTGAATGTATCAACCAATATTTAACCAGAACATTCTACACAGTCAGACAATAACACATTAAGAATTGCAAAGTAGCAAATTAAGAACTAGAGTGAGCTGCCTTCTCCCTCTCCCAGCCTCCACCCCTGGGATAACTGGCATGGCCTCCCTTGCAGAGTTTCTCTTGCCCCCTTTTAACAAACCGACCTCCTGGCTTTTTGACAGCACATTGGAAGGGGGTTTAGGATAGAATGAATCTTGCAGTTGTAATGAATCAGAAACTGGAGGGAAAACATCAGATTTCAGTGGCAGCAGAATACTCTCCCTTTTTAAAAAGCACTTGTCCCTTAGGCTTGAAGAGATTAGAAGCTAATAATTCATATCGAAATCCACAAAGTCCTATTTCCTATCCCTGCCTCTTGACTGGCAGGTATGAAAATAGAGACTGATTTGAAAACCTCCAGCTATTTAACCGGAGCAGCATTAATTCTGCCATTACACACTGAGAACCGAGAGGGTGGGAAGAGCCACAAAGATCCAGATGTTCTGGGCGGGGGAGGGGGACACACCTTTTTCTAAAGGAAACTCTCACCAGCTCTTCAAGTTTGAGTTAGCTTTCTAAGCCTTCTGGACCCCCAAATTGGCAAAAATAATTTTTTTCCATGCGAGTTAAAATGCCCTCAAGCTACCGTCATTAGATTTGCTGGACAGCGGCATCATTCTGATGGTATCAGCCCTGTCTTCCTGTTTTCATGAATAATGTATAAGGAGGAGCTATTAGAAATGGATTCTTCCATGGCTGACGGTATCACCACCAGACAAGCCCCTGAATTCTCATGCAGTCATTTCATCTGTGGCTCTCACAGGTCTCCCTCCTCTCCTGACTCCCTCTGGCTGTCTGCCACATGGGAAGAACCTTCTGGAGATGTCCTTACCCCTGCTTCTCCCTTGAGAGTAAGCAACCAGGGTTACAATAAGAAGCACTGACCACCTTCCCTCCTGTTCACAGTTGCTCCGAGTCAGAGGAGCAGCGCTGGAGCTCCTGATCATGCCAAGCTCACGGGCTTCATTCTGGCCTTGCCCTGTGTACCCAAATGCCTGGCCAGAAAATTCTCCTTGGGGAAAGGGAAGCACTAGAGGGGAAAATGTGCCAAAACCCTCTCCTTATTCTTTTTTCTTCTATATATTTACAGCTCTCATATCTTTATAAAGAAAGGGAAGTTTTTTCAGCCCTACACCTTCATTCATTCATTCAATGTATTTTTAATTATATGCAAGACTTCCTTGCAATAATCAAGGATTGGAGAAATAAATACAACTTGTTTACAAAGAAGAGCAGCAATTTTGAAAGCTATCATAAAGGGGAAGCCAGAGGAGTCAGTAATGAGATATGAGGAGCTGAATTAAGGAACCTTCCATCAGAGGATGGGGTCCAGGCAGCAGGAACAGCATCTGCAAAGCCTCTGCAGCAGGATGGGCAGGACTCCCCTAGAGGAACTAGAAGAAGGCCTGGGGCCACAGCACAGCTGCAATCAAGACCCAGGCCTTCCCTGTGGCCTTTGACACTTGTCCGCTTTCTCCCCCTGACACTCCTCTCTCCCTTGGAGTCTGAGAACTGCTCAGTCCTGGCTCTCGTCTCATCTCTGTTTTTTTCTACCCTCCCAGGTTCTCTACCATCGCCCCTTTGCTATGGGCTCTAACTTAGACCTCACCTCCCTCTCTGCCTTAGTGTCAGATAGGAAGCCTGCCACCTAGAAGAAGCACAGGAATGTGATGAGTATTTATCGTTCTGAGTCACAGATGAGAACTTGGAATATGCTGAATGGCAGGTATGGTGCTAATTACATAAGCCACTGTACACACACACACACACACACACACACACACACATATTGGAGTGTTGTCAGGTAATTAAAAACAAAGTTTCTTCAAACCGATGATCTTGGAAATGTCTCATAATATAACATTAATTTTAAGAAGCAGAATACCAAAATCATCATATGGGACAGTCTCACTTTCTCCTAGAAAACATATATGCAAAGAAAAAGACAAGACTCGACTTCACCAAAATGTTAACAGGTGCTCTCTGTTGGTGGCATTATTGGAGATTTTTATTTCCTTTTCCATACCAAGCCATTTTCTCCCAAATGTGTTAGTTTATTTAATTAATAATTTAAAAGAGTTGATTTAATTGAACTAATATGTAGATACTTAATGCATGCTAGGCTAGTAATGCAAAGGTAGGCAGAATACAAACATGGTCTCAGTCCTGAAGAAGTGCTTTTATCACTTAAAAAACAAACAAAATGGCTTAAAATACAAGGCAAAAAAAGGAACGGCTCTCATCACTCCTGGGAAATAATTTCAAAAATGCTCTCTTGCCAGTGTCGGTGAGGTAAGCTCCTGCCAGCACATCTTGATATCACCACGAAGGATGCCAAGGACTGAGCCATGGTGAACGTCCATTTGTCATTTCTGCCCAAGGCAAGATGCTCAGAACAAGGACTCTTTCCTGTCAGCTACTCAAAACTCCTGATTTCTAATACCCTGGAGAGGAAAGCTCTTTGTACCATTCACTTTATAAATCCAATCCCCACCTCCCTGCCTGCTTATTTCATCTCTGGCCCTTGGGTACATTTCCAAGGGAAATGTACATCTTCCCTGGGAATTGGCAGGTAAGGATTCCAGATTAGAAACGCCACCTGCCCAGTCTGCAGCCTGGCTCCCTGACTTGCTAGCCCCCAACTGAACCCTAAGCAGGGGGTCATGATTAAACCACAGACAAAGCATCAGCCTGAGCAAGCAAGAAACCAGCAGGAGCCCAAGGACTCCTGTGAGCAAAGAGTGATTGTTTTCATGCAAATTGTTTTTAGTAGTAGGGAGATAACAGGCAAATGAAATATGGGAGATAGGAAGAGATTTTTCTGAACCAATAGTGGGGGCGGGAGAGCTCTTTTAATAAAACCTCAGCATGTCTATAATAGTTGAACTATACAATTCCCATATTTCTTATCAAGTGGAATAGAATTTGTCTCTAATGTGGCTCCTCCTCCCTCCCAACCCAGCACAATCTTGTCTCTTTCTGCTTCTCCAACACTCCATCTTAGCCCTGATGGAAGAGTCCCTTTCAGAATGACTGTGCATCCTGCTGATGAGAAGTGTATTTATCAGGGAAGGAGTCTAAGTGGTGGACAGAATGAGCAATATTAATTCAATTGGTTATCTATTTATTTTAATGCACTTAAAGAAAACTGGTACTCGACTATGATTTTATTATTGGCGAAAGCAGCCCAAGTTTTAAAAAAATGAGTTAACATGGAACTGATGAAAAGTACTAAGTAAATCATGATGTGCAAAGTCTGTAAATGTGATTCAAAAAAAAGAAAAATAACCAGTGAAGTGGTTTATGGATATATGATGTTTGGAAAATATAAGCAGAAATTGTGCAACAGATCAAATTTGGCACCTGGGGAAGAACCAGAAAAATCAGTTGGTTCCTTGCAGTAATTTAGAGGTAGAGGAATTGGCATTTAATTCTAGATCATCAATAAATGTTCACAATTCTAAATCCTGGAATATCCTGAAGTCTTAGATCTGAGTTCTCCAACTAGTAGACTTTGGTTCCAACAAAAGAAGTGCTTGTTTCTTAAGATCAGGAAATATACACAAAAACGCAGCTTTCTTAGTTCTCTTTTAAAGCTCTCAGTTCTGGATCTACATCCTACATGGCCCTAACCAGGTGACCGCAGGGCCAGGAGTGGCTCTCCTCGGGCACAGGCCCTACTCATGCACGGCTGGGACTGGGCTGCCCTGGTGAGTAAGGGCAGAAAGGAAGTTCCTGTTTGCAGTTCCTCTTCCCCTGCTTCTCAGCCTCCTCTTCTTCCCAGCAATCCCTCCCCACCCAGACACACACACTCACCAACACATAAACACCTCCAGGAAATGACTACAAGAGTAAGACCCTTGTCTTGCCCCCTGATTCCATTCCCATGGCCCTCCATGCCAGAACCGTGGCCCAAACTCCCCATAATCTCAGGTCAACTCCTTATTGCCTTCTAACCATTTGACAGGCAGATCATTTGAAACCACTTAGTGGGTGGTTTTTGGATAGAATGTGAGGTCGGGCTGAAGAGTCATCTTCCCCCTACTGACCACGTCATAAGGAAGAGCACAGCTTAAGGGAACAGACACATATTTTGGAGCTAAAATGTCTCACTTCAAATCCTGGTTCCCTCATTTCCTACTTATGTGATGTTGGGCCAGTCATTTAACGTCCCTGCACCTCAGTTTCCTCATCTGTAAAATGGTGACAGTAGTATCTATTTCAAAGAAAGATGGAGTGACTTCATAAAGCACTTAGATAGCAGCGGTTGTTAAAAAAAAAAATGTGACCTACTATGTGAGCAGTCTTCCACTCTGTGAACCACCACTAGAATAAAAAGCTCTGTACCATATTCCTTATCTTCAGCAACCATTTAACACTGGCAAATAAGTGCCAGGGATTGCATTAAGTGCCAGGGATTGCATTAAGCCCTGGAAATGAGAGAGAGAGAGAGAGAGAGAGAGAATGTTCTTTCCTTTCAAGAAGTTTCACTGGGCTGTGGGTGTAGCATATGAAGGGCTCTAGACTATATTCCCAGCACTGCCAATAAACAGAGAGAGAGAGAGAGAGAGAGAGAGAGAGAGAGAGAGAGAGAATATGAATGAAATCAAAGTTTCCTATCCTAACTAGATTTGGAATTTGAGATATAACTAAGCAAACACAATATGACCATTATTGAAAGGTAACAATGAAGTTAAATCAGGCAAAAAATACAATTGTTTAAATAGAGTTGTACAGACAAGAGAGAATTAGAATTATTCCAGATTCAGTCTTCAAAAACCGATTTCCCAGAGTCAGAGGCCACTGAGACTTTGAAAGGTACCCAAGGGAGGAGCAGAATCCTGAACTTAAGACCAGAAGAGTGGAAGCCAGAGGGAGCTGGTGGAAGCTTCAGGAAAAAATGCCAAGGGGATGTGAACAGCCACACACCGTGTTGGAGGGAACACAGGCTGGGGGAGACCAGGAAAACCACCCCAGGGTTCAGAAGAGGCGGGGTCTCTTCAGTTCTATCTGTGTGATTTTAAGCCTCCTGAGTTCACTCTACCTACGTTTTCCTAACCCATGTCGTAGTTCTATAATTTCCTTTTAAGGACATCAGCAAAACAGGGGTGATGTGCTGCCTCAGTCAGTGGCCCCCCAGGAAGTCACTTCCTAGGGAGGCCAGTCCCAGAGGCCACAATAAGTCCTTCCTCTATGGATATCTCAAACAACAACAATGGATTCTTAATTTGTGAATTGAATATCCACGATTCTTTTTTATTCCTGAAATCAATGACCTGTCAATTAGCATGCTGCATGTTCCAAAATGACTTTCATTAAAGAGAGTCCAGATGTGCGATTGACTGAAACGGTTCAGATTCATGCACCCCTGCCACACACAGACACACCTGGATGAAGAGGGATAAGAATCAAGTCAAGCCCCAACTCCTGTATGCTGGGGACAGCACCTGATGCTTGGTCGGTCCATAGTTTCTGGCCGTTGGCTTAGGGGATTCTAACTCATGGGACCTGTGGAGGCACGGAAATCTGTCTCTAGTGACTTTCTGTCCAGGTGGACAGAGGCTGGCGTCCATCAGGCTTACAGCACTGCTTTATGCCTGTGTAGCTAACGAATCTAGAATTGCAAGTAGAGCAGAAGATGGCTTCAACCTAGCTTCAGTTCCACTAGGACCTGAGGTTTGGGGAAGGAGAACCCTTCTGCCCTCAGGCTCTCTACTGGCTGCTGCTACCTTCCAAGAAAGAACTAAGTGTAGTAAATAGCCAACTTGGTCCAGGTCAGTTCCCAAGAAGTGGCAGGACTTGATGGGCTCCAAGGTCTTGCCCACCTCTGACCTTGAAGACTCTGATGCTTCTCTTCCCACCCAGCCTGAATAGGCGAGTCCTGGAAGATTCAGGTGTGACAGCAGCTGGCGAGGTTGACCAGTGTCTCCGAGAGCTAAGACAAGAAACAAAGCTCCCTGGTCTTAAAGCTCCCTTGGTTTTAAAATGTTTTCCATTTGACCCTGCCTGTTCCCAAGGGCCCCAGGGGGACAATCACCAGCCTAGATACTGCCATAAGTCTCTTCTGAGCTTCCATACTCCAGCTTTTCCTGGAGAATGACTCCCAGGATGATTCCCAGTCTCCCTCTGGGCTGAGTCAGCGGGGTCTGGGGCTGTGATGGACAGCAGTTGAGAATCTTTGGTGAAGCAGCCCAGCTCACCTTGTCTGCAGGTACACAGGCGTCAAAGGGCTGCCCTCTGGCTAAAATTTGAATATGTCATGGAAATCACCCTGTTCATCCCTGAGAAGATCTACAGCAGCCTGTCCAGAAGAACTTTCTACAATGATAGAAATGTTCTCTTTCGGCTCTGACCAATATGGCAGCCATTCACCACATGTGGGTATTTAAGTGTGACTAGTGTGACAGAGGAACTCAATTTTACATTGTATTTCATTTTAATTAATTTAAGTGGCCACCTGTGGCCAACAGTATTGGCCAGCACAGGCCTGGCCTCTCTGCCTATCCCTCAGGACTTCCTTCCATTTCTGAAACCAATCTACTATCAGCCTCTTCCCAATCTCTCTCTGGGCCTGAGTCCCCTGGCTCACTCTCCCTTCTTAGCTCTCCAGAGCCTTCTGGTTTGGGTGGTAAAAGGAAGAGAGGGAAAAAAATGCTTCTCCACCATTCTTTCAGCAGGAATGGATGAGAGATTAGGATACCAAGAATAAAAAGGCATCTAATGATACTTGGAACTGAAAAACTAATTTGGAAAAACCATTTGGAAGTCACAAATCCAAGGGTGCCATTCCTAGCTATGATAACAGGGCCCAGGCGCCACTCCTGTGTGTGCATAGATAGGGCCTCACGTGCACCCTGCATGGAAAGCAGACAGAACAAGAATTAGAGTCCCATTTCAAAGACAAGAAAACCAAAGTTTGGTTTGGCTAATAGAATCACATCACAGATGATGGCAGAGCAGGGACAAGGACCAAGTGTCCTGATGGCTGACTCCTCCCTCACCCATGGACTATTTGAAACAGTCCTAATTAGAAAGGGAAAATGATACAAGAGAGGACCCACCATCACCCCAACAGATGGACCATGACTTAAATGAGGCTCTTTTCTTTCAGACCCGGAAAGAGTCATTTTGGATATGCCAAGTGTCATCTCACTCTCAGGTGTCGTGGAAGCTGCAGTGAGTCGGGCAGTTCTGGTGGCGCCTGTCTTCCAGAGCCGTAATGGGCCACCTGGGCCTTCTGGCATCCTTGCTGTATCCTTCCGCTCCCAGCAGCACCTCTGCCTTTCACACACACCACAGGCACCTTCTGCGATGCCACATGAGACACACTGGTGTCCTCCTAGGGCACTGCATGACTCCAGCCAGCCAGGCTTCCTCCCTTGTGCCTCAGTTGAATCCATTCTCAGCTTGTTTTTCTGGGTCCTCCCATGAAACTGGGGGTTCTCGACCTCGGTTATCTGAATTGATGGGACTTCTTTCCATATTTTGGTTTCCATCCTGTGAGAAGCTGCAGCTGGGTGTGGGCATCTGCAACTTTTCAAAACTCGGCCAGAGAGTTCCACTGCCAAGATGCAGAGGTTCACAGAAGGTGGGGCCAGGACTCAAGAGAGCCGCCCACATGCTGGTCCCTGACCTGACCCAACACTGGCCTCCCTGAGCCCATTCCTTCTCCATCGAATGCTGAGAAATGAGACGCCGCCCACTTCTGTGAGCATGAAGCATGAGATCCTTTGTGAAAGAATTTTGAAAAGTAGCTGGTTTGTTTGCAAGCAGGAGGGAGCCATGACCGGCAGCCGGGCCCACCTGCGAGCAGGCCTAGGATTCAGTCACTGGGTGACATTTCCACATGGGTGCACATGGTCTGCTCGCCTCCATCCCACCGAGCTAAAAATGGGTAGCGTGTGGGTGGAGCTCAAAATAGTCTAACTCAAGTGTAATGGCGTGGGCAGCTTCCAGGAGCTAGGTAATTCTGGACAAATGGAAGCTTGCATGCATTCGGCTAGATTTCTTTCCAAAATAACTGATGAGATCCCCCCAAGAATTTTAGGATATTTATTACTGTGTTATCTGTGTGAGGTCTTTGGGCTTAGAATGCCCTAGGCATGATCAGGAGGTAGAAGTACATACAGTTGTTTTGTCCCCACCTCCAGCTGAAACTGAAGGTGACAAAAACCATGTGACACAGGAACATTTTCATCTGGGGAATCAAATTCAGGAAAAGGCCCATCCTATTCTTAATTTCAAGCAACACACACGCCCATGAAAGGCCCAGAGTTTGGCTGCTATGGAGAACTGGTCAACTGCGAGTTAGAGTTACACAAATACACCCCGATGCTGAGCCTCCTTTCTTTTGAAGCCTCCTGGTTTTGCCTCTGTGACACACAGATCTGTTTCATTTCTGTTAATTGCATTTCATCCACTCAGTGCATCACAAATTGGCCACAGCAGGAAAATAAATGCATTAAGTATCATGATTTTGCAAAGGATTGATAAGGACACTATAGCGAGGAAGTTAAGCTTTTGATGACTCTGATACAACTATTTCAAGTTTGTTAGGAAGCAAATTCAAATTTCTTCCCCTAAGACCCTCTCACACTTTTGTTCCACCAAAATTACTATCTCAAACAGACATAAGAATCCTATCCCAGCCATGTTGGATTGGGGCTAAGTCATCTGCATTTTAAACAAATATTTAAATACACCACCCAGAGCATTGTCCTAAAAGATGGGTGGGTGTGTGGGGGGACCTGGTCACAAATATCAAAGTGCAATTCTGTGATCCAAAGAAGAAAAATCACAATTCCCACCATGAGCTCCACTGGAACTCCTTATGATAAAAGACACTGAAAAGGACCCCAGAAATCATTTCTTCATCTTTCTGATAAGTCCTAGGTTGAATGCTACCAAAGTGCATTACAACTCTGAGAGGGCCACCCAATACAGTTGTGCAAGTTGAGCACTGCATAAAGATACCACATCTGAACAATCGATTTGCATTGTTTGTTATGACAGTTTGGGCTGATGACAGTAATGTATCTTCCTCCAAAAAAGGCATGACAATGCTTTTCCAACAAATGTAAGGGAAGTGTCTTCAAGAAGGAGTGGCCGTACCCTTTTGTCATTCACACACAGGTGCAATATGGGCTAGCTGCAGCCTGGTTTGGGGTTCCTGCCACTCATCTCTTCCCTGGTCCTTTCTGGCCTGGAGAAAAGTCTCCTCCTGACCAAGGGAGGGCTAAGTGAGTCACAGCAAGGCCTGCCCTGCCTGGAAGCCTCTCCCCTTCCAGAGCTGGCTCCATGTGCTCTGCTGCCCATCACAGAAAACTAGAGCAAGCCGTCTGGTTTTTCCCACGCAGTGGCCTCCCTGGGCCTGTTTCCTATTCCGTAAGATGGAGATAGGAGCCGCCTGCCCTACTTCTGTGATTTTTCAGCCTGAGAGCTTATGTGTTAGGGTAGCAGGGAGCTGGTGACCTGCAGTCAGACTCCTGCGGGGAACATCTCCACGAGGTCTGCAGGTCAGTTTGCAGGTGGGACCTGCCTTCTGCCACCAGCTCCCTTTTACCATAAACGCATGTTTTTCCTGCAAGAACAGAACTTGACCTGCCTTCCTCCTTGTCCTCCTGCCTCAGACCAGCTTGTGTCCCTTCTAATCCCAGGAGATCTGCTCTGGGACTACTTTCTCCTCCACCTCTGGCCTTTTAAGTTTAAAACACACAGGCCATTCCTTCATCTTACCCTGGGTGTCGAAACCCCCTGAAGATTTTAGGGTACTGTTGATTAACCCCAAACTTTGAGATCTAGGCATGTACTCCCTGCCTCCCCAGGAAGTCTCAGAAAAGAAATGTTTCTTAGTAAAAGCAGGGTGAACTCTCAGATTTTCTGTTTTTCCCCCTCTCTTCACACCCCAGTGGCTTTCAGGGTAACCTCCCTCTCTGTCACTACCCCCTTCTTTGTAAGCCTGATCAGAAAGAGGAAGTGTGTGGAGATGCAGGCTGTTTTAAAAACTCTGGGGTGGGGGGAACACACAAACCCTGGATCCTGGGAGAATCTTCAGAGATCCACAGAGTACAGTCTGTTGGGGACAGGGATGCTTTTCAAAGTGCTGGTGGGCTTTAGAAAGGCAAGCACCCTGTGACCACATGGCTGCCAAGCTGGCTGGAAGGGACCTTGTCTATAATGGGAACCCCCTGCATTGCTTTATCCCATAGTTGACAAGAGGTGTGCTTTTATTCACTGAGCACGTGGTAAGTGCCGGGCACTTTGCTAGGAGTTGAGGTTCACCAGTGAACACAGCCCATTCCTGTCTTTCTGGAGCGAACAGTCCCATGGCGGAGATGCTCCTGAGCTGGGCAGACAACTCCCACCTCCCACTCTTGCCAGGGTCTTCGCTCAGTGTGCCAAGTGGGCTCATACGTGGAGTTCCCACATTCCCACTATGGAGGGGCTGCTCCTGGCTCCATTTTGCAGATGAGGAAATGACACACATCACTACAACGATGGTCACTATTGTATTAAAGTTGGTGATTTATGTATCAACAGCATCTTGAGCATCTTTGGGTTTCTGCCGGCTTGTGTTGTTCATTTCTGGTCTCTCCGTTGCCCATTTAGAGCCTTTTCCTAGACTCTTCAGTGGAATTTGCAAAGTTTAAAGCTTGGTTGTTTTTCTTCTCAATCCACTTTTCATGTTACTGGTGAAGGACTTTTAACACTGCTGATCATCAGGTTTTATAGAAAAATGTCATTTGTTTGTATCTTCCCTAGCCAGCAGTACTTCTTTGAATTCCATTTCATTTAGCAAATGTTTATTGAGAACCTAGTAATTGCCTGGCATGACCCTGGAGATGCCAAGACCAGCTCCAGAAATTCAAAATCAAGGGAGAAAAAGCACAGGAATAGGTGGGATAGGATAGGCACTCTGCTCACCCTAGAACTGAAAAACAAGGACATTGGAAAATTTGATTGACAGTCAAGTAAGCAAATGCTGATTGGGAAAAATATGATCTACAGTCAAATGGAAAACTACCCAGAAGGTGTGTTCTGAACTTCAGTTTATTCTTTTGTTTTCTAAATGAGCGTGTCACTGGTCAAAAGCTTTTTAATATGAAGTCATGACAACTGCAGGTTTTGGTATTTGTTGTTCTTATGAATCTAATTTGTCTGAGAATTTTTTTTCCAAAAATAACCTGGTACATTTCTAATTACCTCACATTTAGATGTAGTTTTTTTTTTTCTATTGTCAAATAGATTTTTAACTTTTTTTAAAAAAAAAAAGTCCAGGTAGGGAAACTAAATCTTTAAAGACACACCAAATATAGTACCGTAATTGTTGAAGGGGAATTAGTGCTAGGCACACTTATTTCTAAGTTGACAAGGAACTCAGTTCTTGCAACAATAAAACACTAATCCACCTTCCCAACAGTGTGGGGATGTTCCCCTTTGTCCCCTCTCCTCCTCTTCCCATTTAGATAAGAATTAAAATAAATAGGATGGACCTGTAGGTCACACCTCCTAAGCAAGTGGCCCTGTCACTCATGATACAATTTTGTGTTTGTTTTTAAGATAAAAATTTATAGGAGTTCCTTATTTGGATTTTAATGGCAACAAAATTCCCTTTTCTGAAAATCCTGACTGTGTCTCTCATCTATTTCCTAAGAGCAATTTCGTGCCATGAGCAGACAGCTTCCTAGGTGTGTGGAGTTTGAATTTCCTCATCTTGAATCATTTCTTCTACATGAAATCTTTGCATCTTATGAGGCAGCAACACCCCAAGAGGATGCTAAAGATCAGCCTCTACTGACTCAGCAGAAAACACAGTATAAAGCTGGGCGTGGTAGTGCATGCCTATAATCCCAGCAGCTCAGGAGGCTGAAGCAGGAGGATGGAGAGTTCAAAGCCAGCCTCAGCAAGGGCAAG
>JAJEJO010048464.1:198799-276775 GCA_020662805.1 Glaucomys volans | reverse complement strand
TTGCTTTTAGGGTCTGGGGTGAGAAATCTGCTGATATCCATATTGGTATCCCCCTGTAGGTAATCTGATGCTTTTCTCTCGCAGCCTTTAAAATTCTATCTTTGTTTTGTACGTTAGGTATTTTCATTATAATGTGCCTTGGTGTGGATCTGTTGTAATTCTGTGCGTTTGGTGTCCTGTAGGCCTCTTGTAATTGATTTTCCATTTCATTCATCATATTTGGGAAATTTTCTGATATTATTTCATTGAACAGATTATTCATACCCTTGGTTTGTATCTCTGTGCCTTCCTCAATCGCAATAACTCTTAAATTTGGTCTTTTCATGATGTCCCATATTTCTTGGAGGTTTTCGTTCATGATTCCTAACCATCTTCTCTGTTTGTTCAACTTTGTTTTCAAGATTAAATATTTTGTCTTCATTGTCTGAGGTTCTGTCTTCCAAGTGATCTATTCTGTTAATTATGCTTTCTATTGAGTTTTTAACTTGGTTTATTGTTTCCTTCATTTCCTTGTTTCCTTCAAGGATTTCTGTTTGTTTTTTTTCTCAGAAGTTCTATCTCTTTATTGAAATGACTTTTTGCTTCCTGCAATTGCTCTATTAGCTGATTATTCATAGCCTGAATCTGCTTTCTTGTCACATCATTCTCTTCTCGGATCATTTTAATTATGAACATTCTGAACTCCCTTTCTGTCATTCCTTCTACCATGCTGTCCTTGGGTTCTCTTGATGTATCATCTAGGTTTGTTTGGGACACTTTCTTCCCATGTTTTCTCATGCTGCTCATGTATCTTCCCCTCTAGTAGTGCAAATCAGAGGGATTGCAATTTCCCTGTAAAGACTTAAGGTGTCCCTGCAGATTTCCAGTAACTCACCAGATGTTTGAGAGGTGCTTGATTAAGTGGTGACCCAAGATAGCTGCTGTCCCACTACCTCCAGGTTGGGAATGATCAATGCTTCTGGGCAGAGGCAACCAGGAGATGCAGTACCGTGGCCCCACCGGAAGGCCTGAGCTCAGCTCTGAGGGCTCAGGCGCTGAAGATGATCTCTCTCCATCAGGGAAGCTGCAGAATGGCGCCGAAGGGCCCAAACTCCCCGCTGGAGCTGGCAACCAGCTCTGCTCCCGGCCAGATCTCACCCAGAGCCCCAGCGCCGTGTCCCTGCGGAAGGCCTGAGCTTAACTCCGAGGGCTCAGGCAGCTGAAGATGGTCTCTCTCCACCAGGGAAGCTGCAGAATGGCTTGCTGGCTGGTGCTGGAGCCTGGCCAGTGACTCTGAAGCTGCTTCCAGGGACCCACACTCCTACCAGGACATTTTGAATAGGATGGAAAATAATGCCACATTCGCACTTTGGTTTCCTTTTCATTTTCTCAAGGAAGGTTCTTTTATCTCTTAAAGGATACTTATACATAATTTGTAATTTCTTCCTTTTCTATGGATTCTGTATGTACTGAATCTTTCTTAATATGTTTCCAATAGGCTGATGGCACTTAGAGGCACATACAAGATCACTTTGTGCCCTGTCCTTCCTGACAGAATTCCAAGAGCTGGAAAATAGTAACTGTCTTGGTGAGGGTGAGTCTCAGGCCCAGGAAGAAAGGATCACGTATATAGCAGTTGAAAGAAGATGTGAGGCAGGTAGGAATATTGGGCATCTTTTATCCAGAGGTGGCCATACCTTTTAGTCAGCCCCTGAAACATTTTCATGGGTCCTCCTAATGTGCAGTTCTAACAAAGAAGGCCCCTACCCACAGGTGACATAAGGGTTCATGCTCACATGATACTGTTTATGCCATTGAGTGCATACACTGAGTCACAGGGTTTTTGATCTTGAATACACAGTAGTGATGGCAGTCACCAACTTCTGTCCTTGGGTACACACTAAAATCATAAAGCATATCAGCACACAGAAGCCTCGGTGGCAGACTTACTGAATATTTTGATCCTGCCCTATAGTGACCACACTGGAAGGTAAGCTAGAAATTACTTTCCTCACCATAGCTTCTAGAGACACACTTCCCAAGACACTTTTCCTCAATAGGTCCTATGGCGATCCTCCCTGAAGGGTTTCATCTCAAAGTGAGGATCCAGAAGAGGACAATTTCACACCATTAACTGCATCTGCAGGTAGACACCTGGATCAGTATAAGGACTGGGGAATCACCTCAGGTGTTGCAGGCAGTTGAGCACATCAACCCCACACCTGGGCTCTCACACAGGTCCAAGGGGCACAGGAACAGCAGCGTGTGCCTTCAGTGGCAGGTGAGTTCTGACTTCTGGGAAGTATCAGAGAATCTCCCATTTCTATCATATGATTTCATATCAGGTCCCCTGGTCTTTCAAAAGTTGCTGCTTGAACTCTCCTTATGCATACCATGTCATTCCTACAAGGAATGCCTTTGCAGATGTGCTCTGGGTTCTGACAGGAGCAGGAGAATCCCTCCATTGTCACAGCTGCCTTTTCTGTGTTCTGTTTCTGCACCTGCCTCCTCATTGCCACACTCCCAGTACTGTGAAAGGGTGCAGTTTATACTCCAATTCCCTGTGTTTTAGAGGAGTTCCTGTTTGGAGTACATGCACTGACTTCTCATTTCTATTTAAATTCAAAGTCTTACTGTAAATCAAACTCCTCATTGCAATGATATTTAACCAAATTCAAAGTCTTACTGTAAATCAAACTCCTCATTTCAATGATATTAACCAATCAGGAGGGACACCAGCGAATCCAGAGTTTTGAAATGAGACTGGATTCCACATTTTGCCATTTTCCTTCATGGATTAAAATATGTAGACAATAATGGAAGTGAAGAGAAAACTCAGTAGGTATTATTTAATGGAAAAAAAGAGAGAATTTCCACAACATGGGATGGGGCCTGAATGCCATAAGAAAATAATTTGGTGTATTAGGATAGGGACTTACATGGCTTTGGGAAATGAGCATTAATCAGAATCTATGTTAAATGATGGTTGAGAAAGTACAAAGGTCATTGGTTGTGTCTTTCTGCCTGAAGGTTTAACCCTTCCCATTGGTCATTGGAATCATTCCTTTTTCCCACCTCTCTGGGACAAAGGAGTTGTCTGGATTATTCCCACAGGTGAACCATATGAGCTTTCCCCTTTGAAAAAGACCTTCATGGTGCCCATTAGGATTTCTACATGTTAGCCTCCTAGTGTGGTCTCTAACTTGAGAAAGACCTCAACTGTGACCCATCACTTCTAACTGCTCACCATTGACTATTAACTATCATCTCTGCCTGCTGGGGCTAAGGAGGCAGAAAGAGGCTTCAGGTACAGCAAAGACTCTCTGGTTCTTTCTCCAGTCTCCCAGTGATCTTCAGAGCCTGGTTGCCTCTGAGAAGTGTTCTCCAGAGGTGGAGGCAGCAGGAGCAGCAGCAGCCCTGGCTCACACCTGTGCTTCCCTGGGACATTCATGTCATGGCCTGCATCACTGTAGCAAGGTTACTGTAATACTGTTGACAATAAATAATGGCAAAATCTTCAGACTTCAGGCTGCTGATGGTGAGAGAATAATCTGTCCCCTATCCACTGACACTGAACCTTGAGGGGATGCCAGATCCCAAACTGGCTGCACCATAGATCAGGCATTTAGGAGCTTGCCCTGGTTTCTGTGGAAACCAGGCTAAATGCTAATTCCCTGACTTTCCCTGCAGATGATGATGACTCTCCTGAAGAAGCAAATAGGAATGATGGAGACTGGGTTATCTCGATGTCACATCTGCCATCTGACATAAGAAACAAAAGCAAATGGCCACAGAATTATCCATTTTATCAGTGGATTTTGCTGTAGGTCTAGATACCACTGACCACACTATGCTAAGTAAATCCCCAGTGTTGCCCCTCTTACCTGGGAACCAGAGGATTAGGACACTCAGGAGCTGAGTGGGGGCTCTCATGACCATGCTGTGTCTGACTGTGAATGACTTTTGCGTACTGTATGACCACCCTATTAAGAAGTTCTCAGGGCAGTGCACTGTGCTCTAGGTACAGGCAAATCATCAGGCCTGGACAGAGGTGGGCACAAATGCAGGGCTGGCTCCTCTCAGTCAGTCAGCACAGTCTTTAGGACCTGAATCCAAAGTCAAACCAGGAAAGCTCAGAATAGCTGACAGATAATGCTGTCCTCTCTGGGGCCAAAGACAGTGTCTGTCTTAAGCCCTGCATGTGCATTCTATTTTGAAAACACCTAGGTTTGTCCCTGTTTTCCTCTGTCTCTGACAGACTCTGTGCACTATGTCACAATCCCAGAAACTTGGGGAATGCTTGCATACTTGCATTTGGCACTTGTGACCATTAATAAATCCAGAGTGACTGATTGTTTGCTCTGAATCCCTGATGGTCTAGGTGTGAAGTAGACAGGGAGTAAGAAAAAATGTTGAACCATGATTTATAAGGAGGTCAGGATGTGTCCTCACTCATCTGTCATTTCCTGCTACAGAAACTTTCCTCCTCTGTTTATCTCTGCTCTGTCCCACTGGGTTTAAAAGATCAACCCAGGTGAGGGATTTCCTCCTCTCCCATCTGAGGGCACAATTGCTCTTCCTAGGTCTGCTTGTGATTGGACATGTCTATTCCTGATGTCCCCTGGCTTCTCAGATTATGACTCCTTCTATCTTTGGACTCATAACACTCTGTCTTCAGAATTGGTGGTCCAATCCTCATTCACACCCTAAATCTAGGATCTTCTCTGCACCATTTGTTCTTCCATATCAAGTTGCCACATGTGAATATACAAAGATGACATCTAGAGATTGGTTTTTAACAGGAATATGGAACAAGTAAGTAAATTCATGAACTGTAATTAGATTCAAGAAATTCACTGTTGAAGAAAGAAGTGATGTATTTGACATGAGAATAGTTATTGAGTTTTAGAATGTTATTTAAATGTGAGAATGTGAACCTGAGGAGTCTGTGGATAGAACATGAGCATGTTTCTCTGGGAATGCCTAGAGAGATGAACTGATATATGGATAACCCCAAACAGTCCTGAAAAAATCATCTTGCAGTCTCCCAAAGAACCCAAAGTTTCTATTAGCGAATATTCATTAAAAGGAAACATGAATTTCTGGAAAATGTCTTATTCTGAAGATAGGATATGGAAAATAGAAACCAGAGCCACCTGGAAAATGGTGATATAATCAAATATTGAAAGGTTCTTAGGAAATCAAACCAAAGCCAATTTCCAAGGGACATCAATGAGAAAAGTATGGAAAACTCTGAGTATTAAAATAATTAGTGATCAAAATATTTGTGATCCATTGAAGATCATATGAAATCATGAGTACATAGTGACAAGTTGAAAGACAAAGTGATATTCATACAGCACCAATAAAATTCTACACAAGTTCTTACTTGTTATAAAGATAAAACTAGCAAGGCATTGGAGAATTCTGGTGCCATTTCTGAATCCAGATTCAGAGAGAGCATCACTAAGAGTAGGACCCTGAAAGTCATGCTCTACCTGGCAGAAGACCATGAGAAGAGCAGAGCCTCAGCACACTGCTACTTAGTATGGGATGAGCTATGTCACCTCAAACTTCACAGGTAGGACATGTGGCCCCCAGAACCTCCCAATGTGACTGCCTTCACAGATAGGGGGTTGGAAGGGGTAATTATGCAACAAAAGTGAGGTTTGAGTTCTGGTCTATTCCAATATGAATGGTGTCCCTACAGGAAGAGCACATCAGGGAAAGACAATGTGATACACAGGAACACCATCATCTGAGAGCTGTGGAGGGAGTAGAATGAACCTGCTTATGCTTTGATGTCTGCTGTAGATTCCACAATCATGAGAAAAATCCATTTCTGTTATGAAGCTACCCAGTATGGGGCCCTATTTTATGACAGCAGAGTAATCACAATGTTAGATGCATTAGCAGAATTCAGTCATGAGGGAAACAGACCTCTGGGAAGATATTCTATGAGAGCAACTGGTGTAACATTTTCCAATGTGACAAGACCATGAAATTCATGGAAAGAGAGGCTGCCCATTTCTGACTGAAGGAGGCTGAGGAGACATGACTCTAAAGCAGCTGGGGAATCTCCACTGGCTCATTTTGTTATATAAGACATTATGGGGCAACTGACCACATGTGAAATGCCAAGAAGATGAGACGGGAGAGAGCACTAATTCCCATATGCTGGCCACAGGGTGCATTGGCTTTTTGTGGAGAGAACTATCTCTAAGTAGTCACCCTAAAATGTGGAGGTATAGCCCTGGGGGTCTTCATCTTGCTCTCACATGACTCTAGGGCAAGGAAGGACTGCCTTCTCTATTCTGAAGGCAGCTGGTGGTCTCAGTCCATGTGACATCACTAATTTCCCCCTTGCTTTCCTTAATTGGAAGATGATGTCCTTAGCTCCTAAAGAACTGGGCCCTAGACTTTGCCCATCCCATCTCTGGGGGCAGGAGGAGACTATGAATGTGAGCAACTGTGAGTCTGAGTCACAGACCCCCAATGGCTCAGTCACTGACTTGGGAGAACCTGCAGTGTGTTTGCCTTCTCCCACATGGGTGAGGAGCCCTGGATCCCTATCCTCCTGGTGCCCATCAGTGGTCAATGCTAGACCACCTCCAGGAACCTAGTGCACATTGTTTTCCTCTACAGGGCAGACCAGACTGCATGTACAATACTATTTTGTGTGTCTTCCTATGGGGTCATATGCCCATGATTGCACTGTGTGGGGATAGGACAAGACAGAAAGGAGGGTATTTAGCCAACCACACTGAGGACTTCTAGTTCTCCCTGATTATTATTGTTCTGTGTCCCTGAAGTCCACAGGAAGAATGACTGTAGGAGGTGTGTGCAGAGCAGTTCGTTGGTGGCCTCGGACTCACTCAGCTCTCTGGTGACTCACTTGTGGCTCTCATGAACTCATACGTTTGTGCAGGATCCTGCAAACCAGAGGACCTGGAAGAAAATCTCAGGCCCCTTCCAGTCCCCTCAGAGGAGCAGATGGACTTCCATGCTTTGAAGTCTCATTGCCCAGAGGATAAAAGCCAAGATGGAGAGCTCTGTGAATTTCCATGACTGAGTTGCAGGGGGCAGGAGGTTAGATAGACTATTTCCCCCTGGGGACATACATGAGGTGTGCTCTACTGAGGTTTGCTCCTCTAGTGACCTGAACTCCAAAAGCCTATTCTGGATGCAGAATCTTTTTCATGAAAGAATAATTTCTAATGTACCAACCAAGGGATCACTGCCTGGCACACAGAGAAGTATAAATGGTGACATCAAATTTGCAGAAAGAAAAAGCCATCTATGAGGTGAACTGGCAAGAAAGTCAGGAACATATTTGCTTCCCTACCAGTGAAGAACAGTGGAGTTTACAAACAGGGAGAGTGGGAGTAATATCTTGTTGTTGTATTTTTTTTAATGAATGAATTAGATTCAACATGTCTCAGATTGATCATGGATATATTTGTTAGAGACATCTGATTGGTTCACAGAGTTAAAATACTAACTGTTAAATATAACATGAAGTACTATTAACTCCTTAAATTCCATGGGATAACATACTTAAACATTATGGATGTTTTCATAAATTGGGAAATAAAAAAGGATTTAAAATTACTTTATGTTATCCCTAAAAACAAGCTTACTAACATTCCCAATCAGTATAATTCTATAGACACAAGGTTCAAAAGTTTAAACTATATTTCTATTAGAGTACTGTAAATAGCATAAATATTTCTTCTTATTAAAATGGAGTAATTTCTTTAAATTCAGAAATTTACAAGACTCGTTTCAGAGTGTAAATTTAAAACAAGGGGTGAACAGATAGGAAAGAAAATTAGAATGTTCTAGGTTCAAAAATATATTTAGAACAAGGAAAGGAAGGAAACTATTCTACACAAGTCTTTATGTGATAAAGTTGTAATACATCTAAGTAAACAATTGGAGGGTCTAATTAAGTAATAAAAAAGAGTGAAAGTAAAGAGTGAATTTTAAAAGGTTAATGTGTGTATGTAAGTAACACAACAGTTAAAGCTACTCAAGGTTTTTCCCTAAGGTCAAATATTAATGCACTGATATAAAAACCAAAGTTTAATATACATATGTTACAGTAACAAGGATTTCTTAAAACATTAATTTACTCTTAACATTGTGTCTGTTAAGTTTTATTATCTAGAGAAACTACTCCTAAAACATTAGGGTTTATATACTTCTGGTTAAACAACTACTGTTATTTTAGAGTATTGTACTATATTACAGAGTCTAAGGTTTTCTTTGAAAGCTTAACTTGGTTAATATGAAAACAGCAATGTAATTATGATGTTATCAGTCTTCTCTGTGAATTAAATGTGCCCAAATCTTCCAGGTATACAAGACTTTAAAGTAAATGTTTAAAGGAGTGTTTTATCAAGCTTCAAGCTATCAAGCTATCAAGTTTCTCCAAACTAAAATTGTCTGTAATAGTATCTTTTACACTGGGATATAAAAATTTAAAGGTACTTTTAAAGGATAATAATAGCCTGATTTATTTAAAGATTAATAATATAAAATGTAAAAAAAAAATACGTACAAAAGTTAAAAGCGCTCTCAGCCTTCCTTTGATTCATGTTGTAGGGGTAATATATAGTGTTAGCTAACATTCATATAGACTCAGGAAACAATATAAGTAAACTTTATAAAGAGATATTTTAAAAATAGACAAAGATCATCTTCAAAACTAGAACTCTTTACCTAAAATTTGTTAACAGCCCCACCTAACCTGACATAAGGCTCTGCCTCCCATCATAATACATGTTGGAATGGCTCTAAGATAGACCAGACTTCAACTCATTTAAAGATGTATTCAAAAGATTGTTTTTTGCTGTAAAGATTACTGTGATCTCAAACTGGGGATATAATGGGTATCAGCCAAGGTTCAAAATTAAGTACAAACTAAATGGGTTTTCACTTTTATTAATTTCATTTTAAGTTTTGCTTATAAACTATAACTGCTACCTGTTAATGCCTTACAAAAGTGTATTAAGCCATCACATTTAGTCACATAATCAGTAAAATGAGTATAAATAACTAAGAAGTTATAAACATTAAAGTTAAGCCCTGTACTCTTACTATAAGCCTGGCAAGACTAGCTTGCTGGACATTTAAGACCAAAACTTAAAATTTGAGGTTACAACAAAGAGCTGTAAAAACCAGAGTTTGGCTCTTGCCTTCTGAGTCAGCATGAAACCAGGGAACAGGGAGCAGAGCATGGGAACTCTGGGTGAGTCACATGACTTTCCAATCAGAGAGATTACTGGAATCCTAAAAAGAATAGCTTATCAATGCTCATACTGAAAAAGTGGAGGATCATTGGAAAGGGGAGTCATCCCTGATGCTTCCAAGGCAAACCACATGGTCAGTAAGACCATGACCCTTCCTAGCACAGATGGCACTTATGGAGCTTAAACACTGCTCACAAGTTCCCTAAGAGTAGCCCCCAAGGGAACTCAGCTGACTCTTAACAGCTGATAATAGATCAAGATCAAGTTGACCAGCTTGATCTGAAACACCTAGTAATACCTGTTAAAACCCGAAACACAGCCATTCCTGGACATTTTAATAATAATAAAATAACAATAATTATTTCAATGTAACCTAAGATGTACCCTTGTGTTAGCCTCCCAAGAATAAGTAAGACAGAGAGACAGAGGTAAAGGAAGACAGATTCTTAGGCAGGAATGCCTGATAACTATCGATAGAATCTGCAAGAGTCAAAAATTTTTTACTCAGTTTAATACCTATATATCTTCCTAACCTCCTAAACTTATGCAATGTTTGCTGGTATGATTATCTAGGCTTATGCAATGTTTGCTGGTATGATTATCTAGCCATAAGTAAGAAAGACAAAGGGATCTCTACTAAACACAGAGGTCATGCCAATAAAAACATATTTTACCAAAATCAGATGACATTAGGTAACTTACCCAAATGTTGTGTTTACATTCCTGATAACCCTGACAATGCTAAAGATTTACATCCTCAAATAAATGCCTTGTTAGGCCTTATTAGGCCTTTTTATGGGGACAAATTCTGAGCTCCTCCACCTCCTCCAAAGAGATTATTGATTTCTATCATCTTCATGGTATTTATTGACATGTTCCTGGTGCTGCAACATTTATTTCATGTTAATCTCATTTCATTTCTCTTGTCTTTTTGTGTCACTTATATAACCAGAATTTTACACCTCAACTGACCCAATATCTGAAAGGAGATCCCAAACTGCTTGCCCCATGACAAATCACCTCCTCTTGGCTCCAAGAAGGAAGAGCAGTCAATTTCCTTTTCCCTATAGCTGTAAGGAGCCCCTAAAATTAGAGGGGGAAATAATACAAAAGTTACAGTCAGTGTAGATAGATAATCAGGTCAAAGCACAGAATGGAGGTCCATTGGGTCCATAAAGATTGAGATCACCTCTAGGAGATTAAAATGAGAATGCCCTTCCTCCCCCCTTACCAAGATAACCTGCTCCTACTCCAACCTATTACTAAGTCTCTCCAACAGGTCCAACTTAAAGCTCGAAATTCCTCCAAGAGAACCAGCCCTGAGAGATGATTGATTTCCAGCATCCAATCCAGTTAGGAGACTATGTCTGCAACAAAGCATTCCAGAAAGAAGGACTAACACACAGCTAGAGGAGATCTTACAATGTGTATTCATCACATCCGAGGCAAGACAGCAAAATGTGTCCTACAGAAAAATGGACAGCCCTCAGAGACCACAGTCATTCTCTAGATAAGACAAAAAATTGTTAATCATGGTTTTTCTCTTGCTTGGATTATAAGGCCTGAGCTGCTAAAATAACATATTTCATCAGTCAAGTTAATGTACACGCATAGACCTTACAACCCCTTACCTAGTTTGAAAGATAAATCAAGGGTTTCATTGTTTGTAGAACAGAAGAGAATATTATAGACTTAAGGGTAAGAGCAAAATCTGAAAAAGAGAACACAGGGAAAATTTCCACAGCATTGAAAATTTCCACAGCATGAATTTCTTCCATGTGACATTAAAGCAGGGACAACAAAAGAAAAAAATTGCATTAAATTAAAGTTAAAAATATTTGTGCATCAACCATTATTGCCAGGCCATATGGGCAATGAACAATCAGACTCCATTTTTCCCTGAGTCTTCTTGTCATGTAAGAAATGTTTCTTCCATGAGAAAACTCCACCTTTGCTATTCTGCTTGGCACACATTGCTTAGAAATCCAAATGTTTCAATTCTTCTTATACAATGTAAAATTGTCCTGTTTTTAGTTCCCACTTGTCTTGGACAATGTACCAAGTCAGATAATGATTGTCTAGATGTTAGTAACCATTATTTAATTTGTATTCAACTAAAGTCATTTTGACCCATTTCCCCTTCTGCTTATGAATTTAGATCTCATGTACTTTCTTTATGGTTTTGAATCATAGCAACAACCACTTATGATTAATGTGGTTTTGGACTATAAAGGTGTACTCTATACTTGCAGGGTATTAAGTAGTGTAGACTTGTAGTCTGCCCTCACCCTGCCATCTGGGGGTCCACAGACTGGTGAATAAAGATGGTTCCATCTCCTGTTTTAAGATCAACCTGGTTATTTACTGCAATCTCACCATAACATAGGAACCGCTTGTTGGTTGGATGGAGAAAAATAGATTTGGGGAACTTTCACTTTCTCCTCTTCAATAGTCACATTCTCTTTCTGGGGGATGTGTTAAGTCTATGTGAGGGATTATGAGCTTCTCATGTTCAAAATTTCTTGACCAGGAAAGCTGCCTTCCTGTTCAGATATCCATCCTGCCAGACCCTGTTTCAAACCATCCTTGAGTGAATTATGGAAGGCTTTCTTAAAACACTCCTGAAGAACTTGTTATTTAGTGAATTTATGTCCAGACGTGTCCAGGTCTGAGCTAATTTCACCATTTCCAAACTCATGTTTAAAAAAAATAAAGGAATTCCAGATTGTGGGACGAACAACTGTCACAAACCACACTGATTGGATGTCAGATCCTGAGAAAGGGCATAATAAACTGGTTCCATGTATGCCTACATGTCCACAAATGCTCTCCTATGTGGAGCCCTGAACCCTGCTATGGGTGGAGGAGAAGCTACAGCTGCATGACTTCTGCAGTAACCCAAAGCCAGGTGGAGCTGGAGCACCCACATTTCAAGATCAGAATATTCAGAAGTGTCCTGAGACCTAATCCTGGAATGCAGAGGAAATGGAATTGAGCAGGTCCTAGGAGCAAGTCCTGTAACCATCATGGCTCTGTGCTAGACAGAGGAGGCCATCACTGGGTTAGGGAGAAAGGAGAAGTACAGAGAGACCCTGGCACAGTTGTGCCTGTGTAGTCGCTATTAACCCTGAGGATAACCCTGGGTGTTTATGAATCCTCCTGAGCCTCCATGTCCTCCTGTTATCCTGAAGATAGCAGAGAGTGCTTCCAGCCCTTTTTAAATTCTGCCAAGTTACCTGGGGAAGCAAAAGAGGACCTAAGGGAACAAGAATCTTTGAAACACAAAGGGAGCTGGTTTTTTTTCTCTTACAGTCTCCTTTCCAAGGGGCAGGGGAGAGAGATAAAACTGTAGAAAGTTTCATTTGTGTCTCTGTCTTAATTGTGTGACTGGCAACAACAGACTGAAGTCAGATGTAAGCAGTTACTTCCTATTGGAATCATTTGGGCTGCTGTGGTTGGCTGTTTGGCATTCCTGAGAGTAATGAACTGCAGCATCTCCAGGTTCCTGGCGGCTGATGAACAGGGTGAAGTTTCTTCAGGACTCACTGCCCCTCAGCCAGGCTGAGACAACACTGGCCCTGCTGCAGGCAGCACAGATTAGGTCTCCAGGCATCTGCCCAGGCTTCTCCAGCTATCAAGTTCACTAGCTGCCAACATTCCAGCTTGTAGTTCCCCTGGAGATAAACACAGGATGGCTGCTGTATGTGTCAGCACAATTTCTCACATAGTATCTGAATTTGGAAATAAGACTGAAACATCAGCTATTCAATTTTGGTCTTACCATGGTCCCCACAGTGCAGTCAGGATCATTGCAGTACATTGGGTTTTGATCCCTGGGCTTGCCAGGACACAGGACCCACAGAATTGAAGGAGTTTTCACAGGTGTGCAGGACCATCCCATGTCCCCTCAGCTGGGAGCCAGAGTAACAGGAGAAAGAGGAGAGGAATGGGACTGCATGACTTCCTCAAGGTCCCACCTGAGGCAGAGCTTCCCAGGGATCTGGCCCAGGTAGTGATATGGCTCTATACACCAGGACAGCCTGGGAGAAACAAGAAACCACATCCTGCAGGGCCCAGTGTTGTATGTCTATAATCCCAGCCTCTCAGGAGACTGAGGCAGGAGGATGGCAAGTTCAAAGCCATCCTCTTGAAAAGTGAGGCTTTAAGAAACTCAGTTACACCCTGTCTCTAAATAAAATACAAAATCAGCCTGGAGATGTGGCACAGTTTTTGAGTGCCCCTGAGTTCAATGCCCAGTTCCCCAAAAAAGCAAATAAATTTAAAAACCAAGGAAACCTCATCCTTTGTAAGATTTAGTTGAGGAAAACTTCTCACCTCATATTCCACCCTCCTTTCTTTTGTGATCCTTAATTTGTCTTCTAACCATTTCTCTATCTCTCTAATATTCATCCAATGACTCACAAAGAGGAAAAATTACCACAACCACTTTCAGATCAGTTGCAGTAGAATTTCTTCTGGTTTGTCTTCTAGATTTTCTGGAATACACACAAGAATCACAATTCCTAAGGCAGGTTTTATAAAATGGGGGATTTTATCAATTTTGGGTCAAGAAATCCATTCAGACTGTTCTAAATTTTTGGTGCATTGTAATTGTACATAATATTGGACTTTTTAAAACATATTTGTTACACTTTCATGATCAAATATTTCAACAACAGAAAGGACACAAGTTAAATATTCTTTTTCTTTCTTTCTTTCTTTCTTTTTTTTGCGGTGCTGGGGATCGAACCCAGGGCCTTGTGCTTGTAAGGTAAGCACTCTACCAACTGAGCTATAACCCCAGTCCTAAATATTCTTTTTCTAAATGAAAAAGTATTCTGAATTTCAGTATTTTTCAGATTTTGGAAACTTTGCATAGACTTTAACAAGTGAACACTCATCTGAAAATCCAAAATTCCCTGGAATCCATCCAAAAATTATTGAGAGTTCTGAGCATTTTTGGTTTTGGATGTCAGTACTAGGATGCTCAGTTGCCCTAGAACAAGGTGCAGGAGAATAGAGTCAACCAGAACACACAAGATGTGGCTGTGGACTAGTAACAAGTATTGCTAGATGGATTCCTGTCTGAGTGAGACACCAGCTGTGTGCTCTGTGATCCACTGTCTGTTTGCTAATATTTTTGTTTTTTTTCTTTTTTAAATATTTTGAATTTGTTCTTATTAGTTATACATGACAATAGAATGCATTTTGACACAGCACACATAAATGGAGGACAATTTCTCATTTGTCTGGTTGGACATGATGTAGAATTACACTGGTGTGTTGTCATATATGCATAAAGGGTAATATTGTTCAATTTGGCCTACTCTCCTTCCTACGCCCAGACCCCTCCCTTCCCTTCATTACCTTCTGTCTAGTCCAAAATACTTCTATTCTCTCCCCACCCTTATTGTGAATTAGTATCCACATATCAGAGAGAACATTAGGCCTTTGGATTTTTGGCATTGGGTATTTTGCTTACCATAATATTCTCTAGTTCTATCCATTTATCAGCAAATACTAGAATTTCATTCTTTTTTGAGACTAATATTCCACTGCTACACATACAATATTTTTTTTATTCTTTCATCTGTTGAAGGACACCTAGGTTGACTCCACAGTTTAGCTATTGCTAATTGAGCTTATATAAACATTGATGTGACTGCATCAATGCAGTATGCTGATTTTAAGTCCTTTGGGTATAATCCTAGGAGTGGGATGACTCAGTCAAATTGTGGTTCCATTTCAAAAATTCACAATAGCCTCAAGAAAATACTTGGAAATTAATCTAACAAATAGAGTGAAAGACCTCTACAATGAAAACTACAAAAAACTAAAAGAAGAAATTGAAGAAGACCTTAGAAGATGAAAATATCTCCCATGCTCACGGATATGCAGAATAAACATTGTTAAATGGCCATACTACTGAAAGCATTATACAGATATAATTCAATTCTTATTAAAATGCCAACTAAATTCTTCATAGAAATAGAAAAAGCAATCATGAAATTCATTTGAAAACAGAAGAGAAGCAGAATAGCCAAAGCAACCCTTAGCAAAAGGATGTGGGGAAAATGGTACATTCATACATTATTGGTGGGACTGCAAATTGGTGCAACCACTCTCATAAGTAGTATGGAAATTCCTATTTCTAATATGTAAGACTATGTTACTGGTTTGCTGTGGCTTGTCTGTCATCTACTGCTTGTTCACAGGCATAACATAATTAGGATTTTCAAGTCTGGGTCCCAGTGAGGGTTCATTGTTAATCTTCACTATAACTCATGAAGCTGGCCCTATTGTATTCATGACTGGGACAGATTTTATAAAAATCACAAATGTCCCTTCATATCAATAATCTTTCTTCTGCTTGAGGACAAATGACTAATTAACAACCAGAGATTCAAAAGAGAGATTTTTCTTAAGAAATTTAAGGGCTGGACTCTGTAATTCATGTACCATGCCCAGGATGTGGTTTTAAAGTGGCTCCTGAGGATGC
Organism: Glaucomys volans; assembly: GCA_020662805.1. NCBI lineage: Eukaryota > Metazoa > Chordata > Mammalia > Rodentia > Sciuridae > Glaucomys > Glaucomys volans. The sequence continues at coordinate 261,043 of JAJEJO010048464.1, read as the reverse complement.
AGGGGGTAAAGGCAGGGTTGGTGGAGCCCAGTGTAGCCTCATTCCTACCCACTTAGACACATCCCAGGGACAGCTCTATACCATACCACCTGTGCCAACTGGGAAGGCCCTGAGGCCACACAGGCCTGTGACCAATGACTTGGAAGTTTGTGCTCTTAGCTACAACATCAAAAATGATCAAATTAACATTTTAAACCAATGATGGCCAACAGAACATCCTGTTGCCACCAGCCACCTGTGTGTATTGAGCACTTAAAGATGTAGCAAGTGCATCTGTAATATTCAATTAAACTTGACTTTCAATTTAATTTATAAAGTCACACATGGCTAGTATTCACAACATAGGCCAGTGTATTTCAAAAAGTAATAGTCAGCAATGTCACTAAGATAACCTGCATGCTGATTTATAAGCAAGGGCTCTGCCCTGCACCAACTTAATAGTGATACACCATCACATCCCAGCCTCCAGGCCACTGGGTGGAGGTGATATTGCTGTCAGACCCACTTGCACATTGCCTTCTTGCACATTGTGAAACATGCATTGCAATTTTGCTCATTTCTTTATTAGATAAATAGTCATAAGTGGATTTCAGGCACTCCCCTGAAATGTGGTTCCATTAGAAAATTATGCATAGCTTCCAGTTAGATGTTAATAGTCCAGGGATTGGGATTCAGCCACCATGTCTGGAACTCAGAAGCCATACAATATTCTGCTGATCAAGACTGTCTAGGTGACAATAAAAGACTAGAAAGTTATGGTGTTGGGGTCCAAGCAGTGCAGTGTCTCTGTGGTTCATGGACATCATTGTTGACTTGTTCCAGTCACCATCAGAGTTTTGTGAAAAATACAATGTTTCAAGTTATTCTAAATTTAATTCCAAGGATAATGCAGGGAAATATGGAAGCTATCATTTAATGTAGACCAAAACCAAAAATTTCTGATCCATGTTCTTGAAGGTTAGTTGGAACCAGTAGCAAAATATGCCCATTGCACACTCAGAATATGAAGCTCCTGTCCACTAACCCACTTAAATGCTAGCAGCAAGTGTGTCCTTTAGGAATGCCCACTTATCCTGAATATTGTCCTTATTTGTGCAATTTCATCACTTTAATCCACAACCATTGTAATCTCTGTGTTTAAAAAATCTGTGTCTTCCCTCCCTGAACTTTCATTCCAAAAAGTGTGCTTGGCTTTCAGAAAGGTGAAACTCTTTCTAGGTGGGATGGTACCTGGCTACTGGTGGCTTCTGGAGCATGTCCCGGCACCTGGTGCTTCCTCAGGAGCCTCTGAAAAGACAGATGTTCTTTATGTCACAGAAACTGGAGTCTCCAGAGTTTGGGTCAACAGTGAATGTTGTCCCTCCCTTGGGCATCTGCAGCATGCATAGTACCCATCAGGGCAATAGAGGTTATGGACCTCAAGAACTGGCCTCAAGTCCTCAGTTTTGGCTGGATCTGTTTCCATTAAAATATCTCAAGGGACCAGGGTGGCACCTGGAGGATGGTTAATAGAGGGGAGAGCCTCCCTAATCTTTCTAATTCAAGTGTGTCCTGTATTTTATGAGTCTTCAAGCTGACAATGACAGGAAGATTTGAATGCCTTCTACAAAAGTGCATTGAAATCAGTGTCTGAGGCCAAGAAAGGGTGCTTTTGTACAGTTCATAGTATAGTGTGTGATCCATAATAAGGCTGCAAGTCTTAGGAAACAGCAGGAGCCAGTGTGGATACTGTGCTGTCATTATTGTTGATATTTACTTGGACTGAGCTTTATTTGTTTCTCTTTAGAAAACAACTCCTTTACAAAAGAAATTAAAAAGCCACATTATGGATAGATTCATTTGAGCTAGGAATGTCATTTTTGAATCAATAAATATTTGGAGACTTGATGTTGTCCAGGAAGGAAGGTTTGGAGGGAATATCCCTGGTGCAGGACTCTTAAAACCTGCAGAGTATTCCTAATACTCATGCTGCACTTCTGAGCAGACACAGGGACAAAGTAGCTGCAGAAGCTGCTGACCTCACCACAGCTGCCTGGGAGGTCAGGGTGTACTCAGCTCAGGTCCTGGGAGAAGCTGCAGGGCCTTCTGCTCCAGGGAATTAGCTCCACACAAGTGCTTGACATGATCTCCATGTGTGGTAGATATCAGGGCCCAGTAATGGTTCTTCTTGGTGGTTTGATGCTCAGAAGTATCAGGATTGATATGAGTCCTAGTTAGTTGACAGCCCTGTTGTTGACACCTGCAGGAACCTACTGGAAAGACTGGGAGGGTGGCTGACTGGGTCTTAATGTTGGGTCATGTTGATGAGGAGAGACCCCTGCTGTGCAGAGACCAACTGATTTGTATTCACTTGGAATTTCAGTATTTCCAATAATGGCCATTTTCAAAGTTCCAGTCACAGTTTTCTAAAAAAAAATTTGTCTCCAGACTTTCAGTTTTTTTAACTCCAGGGTGTGACAACCTGTCAAAACAAACCTTCAATTTCACCTAAGTGTCCCCTGATCTTTGCAAAGGCTGGCTCAGGAGTTCCCCCTGTGTGATCTCTAGTCTTCCAGGAAGTCCCTGACTCAGGCATTGGCAGAACACAGTCCAGAATAAGCATCTGATGAAGATCAAGGCCGACAGGATCCCAAATCCAGAGCTAATTCAGAAACAGAAAAAGTGCCTGTATTAGGCATGATGCATTGCCTCACCTCAGGCCCAGAGCAATTGAGTCAGCCAACAATGGACTGAACCACTGAAACCTGGAGAACCAAATAAATTTCCCTCCTCTGAAATTGTTCTTGACAGATCTTTGTGTCACAGTGGTGAAAAGCTGACTAACACCCTGGGTCACCAGCTGTGAATCCCAATCATCAGTGTCATTCCTGGAGCACATCTGCCATTAATACTTCTCACTCCTGGTTTTCTATAGAGTTGCTCAATTAGGAGCCAAGAAGAATAAACCCTGGATAAGCTCCCAGCACCTGTGCTAAGACCTGTGCACACAGGTGAGTACAGAGAAGCCCCTGAGAGGGTTCCAGCACTGAGTTCATCACCACTTTCACCACTGGGATCCCAGAGAAGTCTGAAGGCCTCATGGTTCAGAGGGTTTACACCCTCTGTGGCAGAGGCACACTGATGTCTGGGGGGAGGACCAGAGCATCTCCAGGTCTAGTATCTGTATCTTTTATTGCCACAGGCCCAGGTTTTTGAAAGACTCACCACAAAGAAATTGTTAATACCTAAGGTGAGGGATGTGCCAACTGCATAGTTTTATGATCACATAATATATAGAAACCTCACATTGCCACCCACAAATTCATACAAGTATTAGGTCCCAAAAAATTTTTAGAAGGCTATCAGTTAGACTCTTATTCAATTAATTAAAAAAAATTCCTGCTTGGGATATATGCAGTGACCTACTCCTCTATGTAAGCAGAGCCTGGGCTATGTAGTTCAGGGAAGATGGAGATGCCTCACACCTCAGCCATTCCATTACTGAGACACCTGTGCAGCCTGGAACATGTGTGACAGCCCACTGCTCCACTCTTGCCAAGAGCAAAAGGAAAAGGAAAATCTACAAATGACCCAAATGTCCATCAAGAACTCAATGGAGCTGAGTGCTGTGCTGCATACCTGTAATCCCAGAAGCTTGGGAGGCTGAGGCAGGAGGATTGCAAGTTAAAAGCCAGCCTCAACAAATTAGTGAGCACCTAAAGCAGACCTTGTCTCTAATTAAAATATTAAAAAGGGCTTGGGACGTGGCTCAGTTATTGAGTGTCCATGAATTCAATAACTCAATCAAATAAAGTGTTAAACACTTTACACTTTTTCTTCTTTCTTTCTTTCTTTTCTTTCTTTCTTTCTTTCTTTCTTTCTTTCTTTCTTTCTTTCTTTCTTCTCTTTCTTTCTTTCTTTCTTTCTTTCTTTCTTTTTTTTTTTTTTTCTTTCCTTCCTTCTTTCTTCTTTCTTTCTTTCTTTCTTTTTTAATTTTTAATTTTTATTTTTTTGAATTGTTGGTTTGGCCTTACAGCTTCAGAGGCTCAGTTCAGGGCATAGTTGTCTGATTTCGTTTCATTACTCTGGTACCAAAGGGAGGTCCAGGACAGAAGGGCATGGAGGAGAGAAGCTGGTGACCTAATACCTGGAAGTCACAGGAACAAGATAGACTGCTGGAGGACACATCACCAGGGGCCTAATATTCTCCAGGATTGCCCAGAATTTCTCAGCATGCTCAGCGCTACCAACCAGTTTGTTCATTGTATTATAATTCCACTAAATGAATTAATCCACCACTAAGGTTATAGCTTTCATAATCTCATCGTTTCACCTCTAAACATTCCTGCATTTATAAGAGCTTTGGGGAGGCACCTTATATTCAAACAATAGCATTCTGTCCTTGAACCCCTGAAACTCATGTCCATCTCACCATGAAAAATTCATTTAATCTTTCTGCAATAGTCCCTACAATCTTAACAGTTCCAGCTTAAGCAACTTCCTAGTCCAAAATCTAATCTAAAACTCAAGGCAAATTCTTGACTGTTGAGTCCCTAATGTACCTAAAGGGCAGAGAAATTCTACCCATTTTTTTCCCTGGAATATGATCAACAGCATTGATTTAACCATATGCACTATTCCTTCTTTTCCCTTTAGTCCCTTAGACACTGTGTCCACAGTCCTCAAGAGCTGGGAAGGCAGAGCCTTTCAATTCTGTGTTGGAGTCACAAGGACACTATGGTTGTGAGCAATGAGTCTGATCCACAGGTCTCCATAACTTCAACTCTGACCTTAGTGGAATCTGCAGGTGTTGTACTTCCTCCTACTTGGATGAGGAACACCTTGATCCTGGGCACCCTGAAACCAGTGAATGACAAGACCAAACTCCATGACCCTAGTCCTCATTCCTATTCCTTCACTACAAGGATCTTCTTTAAACTGTAGTTTCAAGAGAGAGGACCCCATGCTCTCCTTCCCCAAATTTCCACTACAACAACACCATATCCACTGAACATGTTTCTTGCTCCCAGGAGCCTTGCCACTGGTCACTGTAGAAGCTTGTTCCAGGACATGGTGCAGTTCAAGGAAACATGTGTAACAGTTCAATAACTTCCTTCATTTCAAAGAAACTCATGTATCCAGAGTTTTTCTTTGACAGTGGTCCTTTTCCATGGCTCAGGTCTCCACAGAATCCTTGGGGTGTGTCAGGAGGGCAGAAGTGATTGTCATACAGATAACTAACCTTGAGTTCAGAATTATGGCTGCATCTCACTTCACTCCATTGAATAGATTCATGGGACCATGTTGTGCCTGGAGATGACTGTGGAGGGAGGGTCAATCTCTTCTATCTAAATCAATTCTTTTTTTTTTTTTTTTTTTTTGCAGTTTTGAGAATTAAACCCAGGGCCTTGTGCTGGAAAGACAGGCACTCTACCAACTGAGCTATATCCCCAGTCCCTAAATCAATCTTAACCTGGATATTTTGAAAGTTTAAGCCAAAAGTTAGGGGGAAATGCAGGTATGTTCTTCAAATTCTCCTGAACACTGTGTCTGATGCCATAACTCTACCACATGGTCAGGGACACTGACAAGTTCCTAATTCAATCAGTAGATATGTTGTCAGGTCTATACCTTTGGGGTTGAGGAGGAAGAATATGAGTGAAGCTACAGAGGAGCCTCCTTGGCCTATTCCACCAAAACCTCCTTGTGACCTCAGAGCCTGGTTGCCTCTGAGAAGTGCTCTCAGCAGGTGGATGCAGCAGGAGGAGCAGCTGGGTCAGCCCAGTCTCACACTTCTGCTTCCCTGGGAGGTTTTTGTCATGGCCTGTATCACTGTGGGGGGATATATATAATACTGTTGACAGTAATAAGTGGCAACATCTTCAGGCTGCAGGCTGCTGATGGTGAGAGAATAATCTGTGCCATGTTCACTGCCACTGAACCTAGATGGGACCCCAGATGCCAAAAGGACTGCAGCATATATCAGGTGTTTAAGAGTTTGCCCTGGTTTCTGCTGATACCAGGCTACAGCATCACCAATGCTCTGGCTTGCCCTGCAGGTGATGGTGACTACATCTCCTTGAGAATGAGACAGAGAGGATGGAGACTGGGTCATCATGATATCACATTTACCACCTGATATTGGAAACACAAAAACAAATATTCACACTATTAAACATGTTGTAAGAGGATTTAACTGAAGAACCTGGTAGCACTGACCACATGGGGGAGAGCAATTCTCCAGTGTTTTCCCTCCTTACCTGGGAGGCAAAGTAGCAGGAGCCCCAGGAGCTGAGTAGGGACCCTCATTTCCATACCGACTGGGAATGAGTCCTGCACAATGTGTCAACAGCTTCTTAAGAAGTACTCAGGGCACTGGACTGTGCTGTGGGCACATGTAAAACAGGAGGGTGGGGCAGGCTGGGCAGGTGCAGGGCTGCTCCTCTCAGTCACTCAGAACAAGCCCAGTGTTCCTTGGTGCCCCAGGAGAGACCAGGGAAACCAGATCTGCTACAGAAAACATGTTCCATATGGGGGTGGAATATTTGGATTATGATTTACTGTGAAATGATTCTGATTCAGAAAATTTTCTGAATTCGAAATCAAATCCTTGCTGTTACAATAGTATGATCATAGGAGCCACAAGGTACAAATATCACTTTTACTAATGTAGTGTTTTTGATTTGAGATAAACCTATCCCAGAGACACCCATGTCCTAGTGTCTGGAAAATACAGGTGCTACATCACAGCACAAAAGAAAATTGGAAGTTATGATTGAGATAATGACACTGTTATGTGAAGATTATCCAGGATTGTCAACATGAGTACACTGACACCACAGGGTCTTCATGACAGTGAGAGAGGACAGGCAGTCACAGCCACAAAGGGATGTGGCAGTAGAAGTGGCTGTTGATGGGTGGAAGGTACAAGGAGAGGAGGGAAGATGCATCCAGAGCATTTCTGCTGTCAGGGATCTGCACCAGCCCTGATTGCCCTTACTTCAGACTTCTGGTTATGTATTAAGCCACTACTGCTATTCCTCCTGTTTATTTCTGGGTCTATTCTCACTCCTCCAGAAAATAACCTTTAGAGAGAGCCTGGCTTGGCCTAGAGCTGGTGCTCAGGGAAGGACAGGCTTCAGCATGTGCTCCTGTGACCAGTGTGTCTGCAGGTTTCTCTGGTGGAAATGTCACCTTAATCATGCAGTGTATTGTGTACGGTTCTGAGAAGTCCATTTTTGAACACTCATGTACATTTTGTGACCAAAGCAGTGAAAATCCTTAAGAAATTGTCACTGGCTGCAATATAAGTCTGATTTCTCAATTCTGAATTTTGTACAAAAATAAAAATTGAAGGAATGAACAAGTAGACAAAAACACAATCAGGTGAACTTAGTTGCTGAGGGTTTAAATTAAAATGTTAGACAAAGAATGTTTGCTTTGATGATCAAGAATGGTAAGAGAAAGGAAGTCTATTTTCAAACTGGAGTTCAAACGTGTATATCATGGTATAAAGAATACTCAAAGTCTTGGAAAACAGCTGGAATCCACTCATGAGGTGATGGGGACCCACATGGTCTTCAAGTCAATGAAGACATGAGAAGATCCCTGGAGTTTCTTCATATTTTATTCAGCTATCAAAGTCATATTCTTTTACATTTTTGTCTGGGTACACTTATCTTTTGATGAAGGGAGATATGTTGAGGGTTAAGGATTCTTCATTTCAAACCAGCAGGCCTGGAACCATATTCTGCCCCAAGATTGGCAATAAAGGACTCTGATTCCCTCCTTTAGTCCAACCAATAGTCCTCCTGGGATACTCTGTTTTGCAGAGATTCTCACTGGGTGTCTACATTTCTTTTGACTTTGGATCAGTTTTCTTAAAACAATACCTAAAAATATTCAGTGTATCCTGAGGTCTCTGTCCAGTACTCAGCTGAAGAAAGGATCCTTCATGTGAATCTGGGGGAAATCTGACTAGGCTTCAGGGGGACCCATTTGCACTCTTTAACACATGGAAACTAACACAGGAGTCCACAGGCTTTATGGTCATCTCAACTCCAAGTCAATCCCTCTATATTTCACTAATGTCCACTCTTAACTTTCTTTTAAAATAAATGGGCAAATGCAGCCCTAAAAGAAAACAAATATAATGTTACCACCAATTTACAAAGAACATTCTATGAATAGCAAAGATAAGAGTCTCCTGCAATGCCATTCTTTAGTGTGAAGAATGGTTGATGGTGTGAAAGAATGAGTTAAGCAGTGACCATTGGCTATACCACTGGTGGAGTTAGGCAGGACCCAGGTTTCTGTTCAGTTCACTGCCCCAGCTGTCCCTGCCAGGCTCAGAAGGAGAGCATGAAGTCACCAGTATCTCTGCTCTGCCAGACTCAGCTAGGCATTTCCTGCACTGTGACCAGGTGAGGAGAACTGTAGCTGAGCTGACAGCAATGAGGTGCAGTGTGTTCAGGCTGCAGCTGCTGATGGGCAGGGTAAAGTCTGCCCAGACCCACTGCCTCTGCACCTCAATGGAATACCATGAGGGACTGGGAATCACAGTTGAGGAGGAGCTATGGAGGCTGATCTGGCTTCTACTGGTGCCAGTGTTCCTACTGGCCCTGCAGTGATGGTGGCTGTGTGCTGTGCAGTCACAGTCAATATCACTGGAGGCTGGGTCAGCAGAGTCTCACCACTGAGCCAGAAAACCCACAAGAAACACCCCAACAACATGACTATGCGCAGAGGAAAATCACCAAAATATTACATAGAAAAGAACTAAGAAAATGAATTATTTGTTTAAAATTCAAATTCAAAAAATAAATAAAACCAAGAAGAAAGCTTCCTATAATAGGGGCTCTCACTGGAGGAAAAAAAAACTGATTCAAAACATTCTGATTTGTAGCTTTGCACACATATTTTCACCTGGATGTGAGAGGCACAGAGGCCTGTGGAGCTGTGAAGGGGCCCCTTCTTGCTGCTGGAAAGTTCATTATTTTCCTCTGGTTGCATCCCAGAGACACTCCTTTATAACATTCTGAGTGGCAGTGCCACATTAGATATCAGCGAAAAGATATATCCAAATTGTACCCATTACATTTTGGTTTAAATACTCCAAAATGAGGTTTTCTTAGAGCTTTCTTCCTGCATCCTGAGCTCTTGGAGGGGCCTGACCCACCCTTGAACAGTACAGTGCCCAACAGCAGAACAAAGAAGCCACCTACACAGACCTCTCATTGATACTATGTTGGTTGAACTGCAGCTCAGGCCTCAGATCTGACCCCAAGCAATTGTATCTCTCTTGCTCTAGGTCACAGCACAGCCTGAAGCAACTATGGTCCTGTGGACACCATGTAGCACCAACCCATGTGGCTCTGCATGAAGAACATCATGTTGATTGGACATGATGAGCAGGATATGGCAAGAACTCTTGTGTCTAGCGAAAACCTTGCTCTCCAGAGGGTAAGCTGTAGACCTTAAGCAACCGGTGGGCCTGTCACATTGTGAAGATGCCAGGATCCTGATGTTTGAGGCCTGCTGGCTCATCCTTCAGTGGAAGGGCAAGGGATTGCTTCTTGTTGCAGCCACTGAGAATGAAGTTCAGTGCTGACCAGGGCTCTCTAGAGTACTGAGACAGCACCCTCCATGCTGGGTGAGCTACACCAAAACACTAATCAGCTGACTGGAAAGCCTGTCTGTGTTGAGTGACCAGAGTAGGACACTCTTCACCAAGCTCATGCTGTGATACAAAGATCCCTGTCGTGTGGTCATGTGGCCTAGCACATCACTAGGTGAAGAAATGTCTCTATTAGATGAGGTCAGTATGTGTGCCTCTGACAAGTCCCCAGTAAAAGTCACAGCATAGACCTGTAGAAGGCTAGAGAAGAGCATGCTGTCCCAGGAAACCAAAAAGAAGCAACTTCTGATTGTTGAAAAAGGAGCTCCCATAACAGCACTGATCCTTGGCACCAAGCCCATGGGAACTGAGTAACTGAGTGACTGAGCAGAACACCACACTTGGGGAGTTTGGACTCAAAACATGGAAACACCAATGGTCTCAGCCCTGCCTATATCAAGATGTAAGTAGCTCAATTACGACTGGGTGAGCACATTCAGAGGATCCATTTGAAATATGTGAACAGGCACCTGACTTCCCATGTCAGTTCTCTCTCGGATGCTAGTACCTCCACATCAATGCTCTGCTAACACCAAATGGATTCCACCAAGCAGGTAATGCTAGAGAGAATAAAAAGCTGGACTTTGATCTCAAGGGATTGGCATCCTACGTGGAAAATCATCATGGAAACATCAAGAATGAGCATCAGATAGCTTCTCATTACATTTGATGTGATTCTGATCAGAAAGCAAAACAGGTGAAGAACATCCTAAGTAAGAAACTGTGTGCCCATCACACCACGGGGGAGGAAACCATGCCCTCCCACCACCAGTGTCAGAGCAGCCAGAAGAGGAGGAGTCAGGCAGGTGCAGGTGCATAGGGGCTCCAGAGACTGACCTTGCTCAGGGAACTTTAGGAAAGTTTATTCATTTGCTTGGGTCTTGACAGAAACCCCAAACCCTTAACTAGGTATTAAACAACAGGAATTTACATTCTCAAGTTTGGGAGGCTAAAAGGCCATGATCAAGGGTTTGATCTCTGTTGAGGGCTCTTCAGCTTATACATTTCCCTTTCTGTGATGCCCAGGCCTTTCCTTGACCATTAGCTGGGAAGGGAGTCTCTCTAAAGGCCCTTGGAGTGTGGACACTTAGGGGATCAGTTCCCTCCTGCATTCCCTCAGTTAAATCCATGACTTCCCTCAGTCCCTTTCTCCACCTGCAGCCACACTGGGGTCGGGCTCAGCACATGAAATCAGGGAACAGGATTCAACCAATACCACATAGGCTCTGGGTGTACACAGAAGCAGCAACAATTCTGGGCTTCCAGGCCAAGAGCACTGAGCAGTTTTCCCCACAAGGGAACCCCTGGTTGCTCCTCCCATGACTCTCTTTTCACAAAGAGACACAGGTGAAGCCTGGGTGGCTCCCTTCTGATAAGAGAACACACAAGGCTATTATTTCTCTGATATTTGCAGGTAAGGCAGCTCTCTCAGTTTGTTGTGGTTGCTCTGCATTTACTGGTCTTTCTGTAACATAACATCCCCAGAATTTTAGAGTCTGGGTCCCAGGGAGGCTTCTCTCTGAGTCTTTTCTGTTATTCATGAAGTTGATACTGTTGTACCATCACTGGGATACTGTGTTCTGTAGGGAAAACAGATGTTTCCTCATATCAATAATCTTTACTTCCAATTGAGGACAAAGAACTAAAAGATGTCCAGGGTATCAAGGGATATTAGAACTGGTAGCAGTTACACTTGCCTGTAATCTGAGTAGCTGTGGAGGCTGAAGCAGGAGGATCACAACTTTGCAACCTTTCTCAGCAAAATAATGAAGCCCTGCCTCATAACAAAAGAAAAAAATGGCTGGGGATACAGCTCAGTGATTAAGTACCACTGAGTTCAATCTCAAAGGAGAAGGAGAGAGAAAAAAATTGAGTCTTTACTCACAATAGACAGTTAAAGGCTGGTTTCTGGGATTCTGTGATCCATGTCAGATGCCAAATGCTTTAAGAAGGCTCCTGTGGACTGCAATGCATAATGTCAGGAGTTAGTGGAGCCCAGTTCTTCTGACTTCCATCTGTCAGTTCATTCATATTTCTTACATTCCAGACTCCCAAAGCCAAATATAGACCACAGAAGCTACACCAGCTGGGAAAGGAACAGAAGATCCCCAGGCTTGTGAATAATGGCTGGTGGTTTGTGCTCTGAGCTAACACACCATGAATGATCATGTTAATCTTTTCAATCAAAATATATTCTAACATGATGAAAATACGTGTACCACTTGGTCCAATGTGGTAGCTGTTAATCACATGCATCATTGAGAACTTGAAATGAAGCAAATGTAACTCAAAGGTTGCATTTCAAATTCAATTTTAATTTACTTTTATAGTTATTGTGGACAATATTCATCATGTAAGACAGCATAGTCCTAAAATAAGTCATCAACATAGTCACAGCCATATCATGTTAGTTTATAAGCATAAAATCTACCCCATACCAATATAATAATTATGATTGTTGATATCCTCAGCCTCCAGGCTACTGCTGTTGAGGATGACATCAGCATCGACTCACTTCAAAAAAACACAATGGAATCCCTGGACAAATACAAGGAAACTTGGAGAACTCAGGTTATCCAGTTTCCTCTTGGAACCCATTCATGTACCAGCAGATACTGTCAGTATCTGCCACAGTTTGTTTGTTGAAAGTCCTCATAGGTTCAGGTGTTGAACACTTATCCTAAGATGGTGCCCTTTCCAGGTGCTATGACCTTGAGAAAGTGACATCTTATGTAATGTCCTCAAGATTTTAGGAGTGTGGGATTGTAGCTTTTCCAGTCTTTTCATCTTCCTGCTTCTCTTTCTTTCCAAGTGAATAATGTAGGATAGTTAATGGGCCCAAATCAATGCCTTTCCCCACATATAAAGAATACTGCATGAAAATAATCTGTAGAAACTTTCCAGCCAAGGCTTTGATCCCAAGAGGTGGGAAAACAGAAGTGGGAGCCACCCAAATGGAGATGTCAGGAAAGTTCAGACTCAAGAACTGACCAATAGCATGGGTCCTTCTCCAACACCTGTTTAGCATGGATTTTGACCAAGAGTATTGGTACTCTTCCAAAACCTGAATCCATTAGCATGAATCAATACCCCAACCAGTACTTTATGAATCCCTGGACAATGCTTAGGTGGCAATAGTATCAGGTCCCCTCTTGCCCAGCCAGAGCTCTCTCTCTTTTCATTTGCTTGAAAAAATACTTCTCCTTTCACTCTTCCCTTCCATTGTTGTACGTACATTTCATTCTTCAAATTTGAAAGAAAAGAGTGTAGAAAGAAATTGGCAGTGAGATGTTGGGTTCTGGTGCTAAACTGGAGGGCACTGCCCATGTTTAAGAGCTGCACCACACCACACTGCAGTAATGGAGAAGAATCTGGCTTTTCCAACTTCAATCTCTGGAGTTGACACTGGTGGGCCATCCCTGATGATCAGCTGTGAACACTAAAACAATCTTTCCCAGATGCAGATACCTGTAGCTTCAGAAAACCAACCTGCCAACAGAAGTATAGGGCCTTATTTCCTCTCAAACTCTTGTTTGAGGTAAGTGGGATGCTTTGCCATGTATCCCATCCATGATTTGTAACAGAGGGCAAAAATGATTGGGCCACCTGTTTGGGCAGGAGCCTCCAGAATCTAAGCTAAAACACTTTTCTCTTTATAAGCTAATTTCCTCATGTATTCCATTACAGTAATGTGAAGCTGGCTAATCTTGCCCTTTCCATTTTCACTTGCTATACCAATGATGATAATTCTTGGAAAATGAAAGAAATCACAATTCTAAATATAAAAATAGTGATCCTTTTCCTCCCTCAGTATGTTTCCCTAGATCCCTTATCATCTCTTGCTGTGTCTAATCTCCCTCGTAAAATATCCTGCACATGAACAGAGGAACAGAAATATTTACATCTGCTCCTATCATTTCCTGTCACTTTTCTCCAGACTGACCTCTCCTAGGTCACAGGGACTCTATTACTTCTCTGGTCTGTTCCTGCAGAGGCTCACATTTTCTGGGTGTCAGTCCCTAAGGTTGCTAACTTTACTCATTTACATAGAACTGTTGCTCACTCCCTAATTGCTCACACCTTCATTCTAAATGCTTCCCCCAGTCCAGGTTTATGTATAAATGCCATGTAAAATAATGCCCAGAAAAGTAAAGCAAAGGGAATGTTTGGCCCATAACAAACAATAAAGTTAAATAAATTAATAAAATGTGTAGCATATGAACCTCAAAAGCACCAGGTAGGAGCTCTGGAAGTGGGTTTTGATGCAGGCATGGGCCATGATATCTTCTCCAGGGCATCTCTGTCTGTATTCTTGGCCCTTTGGTAGCTCTGCACATTCTTCTTTGAGAGTCACAACTGTGGCATTCCTCCTGAGTTCTAATGATGTAGCCCAAAGTCATTTACATTCTGCATCTTCTCTGGGTCCTTATTGTACATTAAGATCCTCACAGAGGTATATGAAAGGGTTCCCTTCTCCAGTGTCTACAGCAGCCCAGTGTCTACAGCAGCCTCCAGAGTCTCAGGGTGTCCTGAATAGACCTGGCATAGAACACACTTTCCAGTCCCTCTCCATACCCAATACCCTAAACTAAAGACATTATTAATACTGCATAGGAGATAATGGAATATTTCCATACATTTCCTCAATAGCTCATGGTATCATCTCAGGATGTGCATCTAAGCTTATGCAGCATGTTTTAGTGCAACAAGTTCTAGACATGTTTGGGAACTTTGACAAGGTGTAACTGAATAAATTCCAGTCTGGCTGTCCCCACCTGAGCCTCAGATACTACAGTGTGTGTTTTTCTTTGTGTATCAGAAGTCCTAACATTTAGCCATATGATGAAGTAGAGAATTCACAGGTATGTGTTTTCTATTTCCCTTAAATTATAAAATTAATAGAAGGTTAGTTTCCTCTACTCATCAGAAACAGCTAGATGAAATTTTAACAGAAATTATATCACTAGAATTGAGCTCAGAAATTAAAGTGGTACAAGTTGGGAGGTTCATTTCCTTACATTCATATGAAACCCAAGATTTTCTTTCTTTTTCCGTCTGAATATAAAGAATAAGAAGGTAAATTAACTGAAACAGGGAAATTAGTCACTTCTGGGAAGTGTCGGGTGCTACAGTAGAAAATAGCTTTGCTGAATTAATCCTAAGAGAAAAATGAAGCTTGCTGTCCATAACATAATACAAGTCAAGAAGAGTGTAGTAGTCAGGGTTCTCTAGAGAAGCAGAATCAACAGGAAGTATGATTATAAAAAGGGAATTTATTAGATTGGTATACATGACCAGAAGCTGGATAGTCCACAATGACTGACTGCAGTCTGAAGAGCTGGATGACCCAGCAGCTGCTCACTCCAAGAGGTGGAAGCTCCAGAACAAGAAGGATCCCCAGTGCTACCCTAATCCAAGACCAAGATTTCTGGAACTTACCTGGAGAATCACTGACAGAGTCCACTTTGAAAGAGTGAAGAAATGAGAGTCCAATATCCTCAGATGATTGAAGTAGCAATCAAGAACCCATTCAAGAGAAGTAGAGCTTGCACCTGCATCTGATTCCTTGTTCTTCCAACTTTTATTCTATCCATGCCACCACCCTATGAGGTGGTGCTGCCCACTTATTTCAGTTCACCATCCCACATTCCAATCATTCCTAGACATGCCCTCATTGAAACACCCACAAGCCTCTTAATCAGCATCTCTTAATCCAATCAAGTTGATAATTTAAATTAACCATTACAAAGAGAGTGAGGTCTACCATCTGATGTTCAAGATATTTCTGCCTCAAGGACAGAGAGACTGGGTCTCAGTAGCTTGGATCATCCAGAGTGAGATGCCCCTGCAAGCTCAATCAGTTATACACCTCAGAGTCCCTACATTTTGTTTCAGTTTGTGGTCAGTCTCTGCATTGGTCAGTGTTCTTCAAAGAAACAGAACCACCGGGATATGTATTCACATGGATCTTCACTCAGTGTGTGAGGGCCACACACACTAGTCAAGACTATCTGCCTTACTCATCCACCAGTTCAGATGATCTCACCCAAACATCCTCACACAGATACCCAGACAGTTCTGGCAAAGTATCTGGGTGCCCTGTGGCCCAGTCATGCTGACCCATAAAATTAATCTTAACGATTACTGAATGAGTGTCCATCAAGCCAGTTCTTACAATTCTGTCTCCTCAAGGTGTCCCCAAGATACTTCTGGCCATGTCGTCCTCATGGACTCTTGGTGGAAAAACTTAGAATCATACTGCTATTTGCTAAGCTTAGATAACTGTGCCTGGTGAAGGTACATATGAGGAAAATGTCAGCTAGCTCCACTTACTGGAAGCTCTACTAGGGGAGGATGTGGTTGGTATGGTTTGCATTTTCACTAAATGATGCAAATTCAAGGAATATAATAAAAATTATTTCTAGGATGGCATTGAAGATTAATGAGCATTGTCTGGATGACATACAACAGGATTATTCCCCACCTGGTCTTTTTAAATGTGATTACATATACAGAACATAATCTTATCATGCTAAATGTTTTTAAATTCACGTGTCATTTGTTGTGAACACTTTACAGTGCAAATTTCAAACCCCTCCATTCCCAGAAGATTTTCCATCTTCCCAACCAGAGACTCTGAACCCCTTAAGTTGTAACTCTCTACCCTACTCCATCCCCTGGAACCACCATCTACTGTGTCTACATGACTTTGGGTATTTGAGTCTCATATAAATGTAGGATAACTCAGCACATGTCTTTTTGTGACAGGTCCTGACTCTTCAGTTACTGTCTTCCACTTCCATCCATGTATTGAGTGTCATAGTTTCCTACCTCCTAAGCCTCAGTAATAGCTTAATTGACATTTACATTGTTTGGTCTGATCTCTTCCCCCTTTCCATGGAACTGTGGGTTTCTTCTGCCTTTTGGCTGTTGTTAATGATGCTGTGAAAAAAATGTTGTGAAGGGTGTACAAAAATCCATGCAAAACCCAAATTTCCATCTGTTGGGTTCATTCTCCAAGAAGCAACTGCAGGAACTATGGTGATGATGTTTAACCTGGAGCAGCTGAAGGTTAAATTGCATGGTGGATGGACAATTATATACACTTGCATCCAGGCACAGTGATTGGGAAAGACTCTCACCCTACCTAATTCTTCCTCCTCTGTGGTGTTTGACAAAAGCCATCTACAGAAATGGGATAGGGCATCTCCCTGTAATTTTAATTTGTACTTCCTAATTATGAGTAATTGTCTATTCATGTGAGAGTTTACTTACTGAAGTTTCCTCTATTCCATTGTTCTGAATGTGAGCGTTTAATCCAATGTTACATGGTTTTCATGCACTAGACTTGAAGCAAGTTTTGAAATCAAGAAGTGTGAGACCTCCTACTTTTGATTGACTTTTTCAAGATGGGTTTGCTATTTAAAGATCCTTGAAATTTCATCTGACTATTAAGGTGAATTTTTCTATTTCTGCAAACTAATGCTTACATTTCGATAAGATTACATTCTATCCATAGATAACATTGGAGAATATAGATATCCAAACTAAATTAGGATTTCCAATCTGTGAACACATGGTGAATTTTCTTTAATTCTGTTCTTCTAATATCTTTCACCAACTTTTTTCATTTTAGAGTAAAAAGCCTTTCAACTCAATGGTTATATATATTCCTAAAATGTATATAGTATTCTAAATGAAATTGTTTTCTTGATTTCTTTTAAATACTTTTCATTGATAATGTGTTGGAATACATTTTATTTTTACATGTCGATATTTTATATCATGTACTTGTTGACTTCGTTTCTTCTATAGGGATGTGTTTGTGTGTATATGTGTGGGTAAAATATATTGTATTAAGAGAAATGAACATTTTACCTGAACAAAAATAAGTTTATTTTTGTCTTTGCTATTCATATGCTTTTCTTCTTTTTCATGCCTTATTTTTCTGGCTAAAATTTTCAGTATTTTGGGGGCTAAATTGGGAAAGGTTACCTTGTTGTGAGGTGAGAGAAATGCTTTCAATTTCTCCAGGGAGCAGAATAATAATTGTGGGATTGTAAATGCATTATTCTTATTGACTTATGTTATTACCATGCAAGTTCTGCTTGCTGAGTTTCTATGTGAAGAGTTAACAAATTTTGTCAAACTAATTCTGTACACATTGATGTATGCATTCTTTTTCTCATTCTTCTGACTGATATTTTATACAAATTTGTTTTCATGCTGTATCATCCCATATGATTATGGAATAGCATCCTTGCAATGCACTATTTAATTTTTGAATACTAGATTTTATTGTTTATTTCAAATGAATATTATGAGATATGTGGTTAGCTTCCCTGGTTTTTTGGGGAATCTTTCCAACCTTGCTGTCTTCATAAATGAGTTGGGAAGTATTTCTTCCTCTTCAAATTTCAAGAAATAATTGAGTTCAAAATTGAACTTCGTTTCCCCTCACACTCAGCAGAATATTTCAGTGAAGACATCTATTTCCAACACTTTGCTGGGAGTTTTTGGTTACTGATACAATCTCAGTAAGGAGTATCAAGCTATTGACATTTTTAATCCTTCCTGGCTTCACCTTGCGAGAACATATGTTTCCAGAATTTTTCCATCACATCTGATTATCTAATTTGTTGACATACTACTGTTTATAATCTTCCCTTAGAAAAAGGAAAAGCATATTCCTTCAAGCTTATGTAAATTTATTGTTGTTTTCTCTCTTTGAATAATGATTTCATTTGTTTGAGTCTTATCTTTCCTTGTTCTCAATTTAGTTACAGGCTTTTAATTTTGGAGATTTTTCAAAAACCCAATGTGCTTTTTTTTATCTACAAGTCTTCTATTATTTTTTTCATCATCTCTTCTGTAATCTGTTACTTCCTTCATTTTGCTACCTTTAGTTTAGTCTCTTTTTATTTTTCTATATCTCTAAGATGTAAAGTTAGGTAGCTCCTTTTAGATATTTCTTCTTTATTAAGGTAAGCATTTACAGGTAAAATTTCTTATCACTGCTTTTGCTACAGATCATTCCCTGTTGGTATTTTGGTTTGTGTTTTCACTGCTTTTACGTATTTGTTGATACACATTTTGTATTTTACCATTATGGTTTGAATGTGAGATGCCCACCAGAAATCTCCTGCTACTGCAGGAATATTCAGAGGTAAAATGATCAGATTATGAGAGCTAACCCTAAACAGTCCATCATAATTTGCTCACTGTGCAGTAACTCTACAGAGGTGCATCACGGCTGCAGTGGGTGGGTCACCAGGGGATATGCCTATGAATGTTGTTCTTCCTGAAACCTCGTCCTCTTTCTCTCTCTCTGTCCTTCATAGTTGCCATTCCCTAAGCATTGTTGCCATACCCTTCTGTCATGATGTTTTATCTCACCTTCTCCCCAGAGTTATGGAATCAGCCAACCACTAACTGACACTCTGAAACCATGAGCTAAAATAAACTTTTTTTCCTCTAAGTTGTCCATGTGAAGTATTTTGGACATAGTAAGGAAGAGCCAACTAGAATAGAAATTGGTACCTGTAGTCAGGTCATTACCATGACTAACCTATGCATGAACTTTAAAAGTCTATGGAGATGGTTTGCTGTAGTAGTAATTTTAAGATGTAAATGTAGGCTCGAACAGCTTTAGAATTTTGTAAGTGAAGTTTATTTGTAATTCTGGTGGGAGATAAGAATAAAGTAATATCTATTTAACTGTGGACAGTAAAGACTGGGTTCGTGAAGAATCAGAGCAGAAGGAGGAATTTATTGGCTATTCGACAAGAGATCATTCACGTTAGACTCTGGGAAAAAAGGTGTCTACATTTTGCCCATGCCTGAGACTTTCTGTGAGGATGAATTTATATGCAATGGACTAGTTATTCTGGTAGAGAAAATCTGAAGGCAGGGGGATCTCACGGATATTATAGGGAGGTTTTATCCAGATTTACTGTAATAATCAGGAGCTGAAAGTTTCAAAAAACAAGTGCAGTTTGACCAGAAAATTTTGAGTAAAACTGTGACTTAGGGAGATGTTATTGTTAAAGAGATTACAACTATATACCATATTCATAAACAAAAGGTAAAATGGCTTGATGATTACTCAGGAACAGGGAAGACCACATTCGTCCCTGACTCAAGAGTATAAAACTAAAAGAAAAAAGAAGCATTTGAGAAGACACCATGGGAGTGCTCTGCTTGCACAGGGTATCATGGTTAGTTGTTTCTCTGTGCTCAGACACCCATGGACTCTGAGGCTGCTCTAACTGTGTTCCCAGGATGGTTGCCTACTGCTCAAGATGGTGGTAGACAGACACTGGCATCAATCACATGGTGCTGGTTCAGTACAAATGCAGAATTCTAGGTTAGGGGTCATGGGGCCTTCCACTGAGGTTGCAAAGGAAGGCCTTGAAGGCAAACCAAAGTGTAGCATGGTTAGAATCCCTGAAGGCTTCCCAAGATAAGACAATGTGTGAAAATGTGAGAAGAAAGCTGAAGTTGCAGTGGAGAACCTCAGATAAAGAGATGCCAATTCCTTGGAACATCTGCTAAGGAAAACTGTAGGAATACACAGACCAGCTAAGAGAGAGGTCATGTGGGCTGCAGCTAGCAAGCTCATGGAGCAGAACCTTATGAAAATGCCTTTGGAGAGAACATCACAGTGGCATATATCCCAGATGCTGGATGTGGAGCTATAAGATTTGTTTGCCCATCTAGATTTTTTACTTCATTTTGTCACATCCCTTCTTTCTATGTCCTGATTCCTCCTTTATGGGATGGAAAAATTCACCCTCTGCCAACATACAATGGACATATGCAACATGCTTTTACTTTTGCAGATGCTAATTGGCAACCCTTTGCCTTGGTCTCAGGAAAATGAACATTTGGGTAATACTAAACATTTTAAGCCCTATGTAACTCTTGGAGATTGACTAGATGAATTTTGCATTGCAATATGGATATTAGATTTGGGGGCCCAGGAGTGGAAGTTTATGGTTTGGATTGGAGGCATCTCTCAGAATCTCTTTTTAATTCAGTATTATTCAGAGCAATAATATTCAGATTATTAGAGCTGTAATCTAATCAGTCCATCTGAGTTCAAATGGAATAATTTAGTGGTAACTGTAGGGAGGTGGAGAAGGGGAGGAGGAGGTTGGGTACTGGGTGCATACCTTGGAAGAGTTATTCTTTCATGTGACCCCTTTATCTCCTTCCTTATTTTCTTTCATTATTCATTCCTTCCTTTCTCTTTCTGTCCCCCTCCTGGTTTCCAGATCCTGATCTGCTTTCATCTGCCATTCTTTTCTCCAATCGACTTCTGCCTCACTTCAGTCCTATAGCAATGGAGTCAGTCATGGACTAAAATTCTGAAACCATGAGCCAAATTAATTTGTCCTCAATGTCAGATGCTTGTTAATAGTTTTGAATCATAGCAACAACCACTTATGATCAATATGCTGACACACTTTACTTGTGGTATAAAAGATGTGCTATAACCCCTGCAAGTTGAAGAATATAGACTTGCAGACTTCCCTGTGGTCTGCCAGCTGATGAATCCAGACTGCCAGCACAGGGGTAAAGATGGTTCTTTTCATCCATTAAGATCAACTTGTTGGATTATGTCAATTTTGCCATAACAAAACCTGTGAGATGAAGCTAGAGCTCCCTGCTTTGTGAGCACAGGATCTGACAGTGAAAGACACAAGTACCAATAAAGCACCAGAGACATGAAGAGGTAGATAGTTTGTCCAAGGCAATGTCAGATGAGTGAATAGCAAGGCTGTTTGTCTCGTTCCCAGCTAACCTAGTGAAGAAAGATGTCTCACACCCCCTAGAACTGACAGAAAATTTTCTCCCAATGAACACATCCTCTTCAGGTATGTCAAGACATGTGTGGTAGCTCCTGTTACCACGTTCACAAGTGAAAAATGGTCTCTCCCTTGGTCTTTTAAGAGTCAAAAGAACCTGACAGAGAGAAAGAAATCTATCTCTCACATTCAGAATCAATATTTGATTCTTAATTTCTGGGGTTCTTGGAAAAAGGATGTTCCCACAGGAGTCTTTCTCACTGAATACAACTAGGTCCTCACAGGGATCTTTTCCTTCCTCGCTCTGGTGGGAATCTGTCTCTCTCCCCTGGTTTGTGTGTGGAGCAGCCACAACCATGAGTCCCAAGCTCAGAAGGAGACACAGTACATGAGTGGCAAGGACAGGACACTTGGTTGTCAGGGATCAGTGTCCTGGGCCTCTGGCAGGCATCTCCTGGGCCCTCATTTAATCATGGTCACCCTGGAGCAGGATGCTGGACCAGAACTCTCATGGTCAGTACAAATAGCACTCTTAAGTTAATAAGAAACCACACAATCCGTCCTCACATCATCAACTGATGACCCTCTGCAGGTCACCTTGAGTCTCATTAGAGTAATTCCCAAAGCACATTTGCAGGTATCAGTTTTCACTCCCTGTTTCCTATAGAGTTGCTCAATATGGGACCAAGAAGAGAGGATCCTGTACCAGCACCCAGTTCCTGTGCTAAGACCTGTGCACACAGGTAAGTACAGAGAAGCTCCTGGGAGGGCTGCAGAACTGAGGGCATCACCATCTCCACCACTGGGATCCCATAGAGGTTGAGAGCTTCATGGCCAGAGGGTTTACACCTACTGTGGCAGACACACACTGATAACTGGGGAAGGAACAAGCATCTCCATTTCTACTCTCTGTGTCTTTTATTGCCAAAGGTCCAGGGCTTTGACAAACTCAGCACAAAGAGATGGTAAATATCTAAGGTCAAGGATGTGCTAATTACATGATATCATGATCACTCCATATACAGAGTTATAGGAACATCACATTGCAACCCACAAGTGCTTACAAGTATTAGGTTCATCAAAAAAAATCAAGACTGGAGTTTGGACTTTCATTTTCTTCATTTAAAATTTCCCTGGTCAGAATACCTAAAACAGCTTTCTCTGTTCCAATATTGGTTTCTCTGAACCAATACCAATGACATAATCCCTACCTCAGTGCCTTGAACACAGTACTTTATTGAACAAGGCAATGCATTTTCATGTCTGTCTGCTAGTGCTGAACAGAGGAATGAGAGTGAGAGTGCAGAGGAGCTCCCTGGTTCCTTCTACTGCAACATCCCAGTGCCCTTAAGAACTGCCTCTGAGAAGTGCTCTCAGCAGTGGAGGCAGAAGGAGGAGCAGCTGGGGCAGTCCAGCCTCACCTTCTGCTTCCCTAAGAGGTTTATTGCTTCCCTGGGAGGTTTATGTCATGACCTGTATCACTGTGAGAGAGTAACTGTAAATTTGTTGACAGTAATAAGTGGCCATATCCTCAGGCTACAGGTAGCTGATGGTGAGAGTAAAATCTGTGCCAAGTCCACTGCCACTGAACCTCAATGGGAACCCAGAATGTAAACTGATTGCATCATAAATCAAGAGATTAGGAGCCTGACCTGGTTTCTGCTGCTGATACCATGCTAAAGTACTGTAAATATTCTGACTTGCACTGCAAGTGATGGTGACTCTGTCTCTAAGAGATGCAGACAAGGAGGATGGAGTCTGGGTCATCTGGGTGTCACATCTGGAACATGACATTGGAAACAAAATTAACATTCATATTATGAATCATGTTACAAGAAGATATTTGGGAAGAGCAAGGCACTGACCACACTGGACTGAGCAAATATATTACTCTCCTTACCTGGGAGACAGACCAGCAGTATCCCCAGGAGCCGAGCAAAGACCCTATGTCCATGCTGTGTCCTGACTGGGACTGACTCCTGCACAGGGTGTGATGAGCCTATTAAGAAGTCCTCAGGGCATTGGACTGTACTGTGGGCACTTGCAGATCACAAAGGTAGGGAAGGACTGGGCACAGTCACAGGGATGGCTCTTCTCAGTCACTTGGCACAGGTTAGTTACCCCCATTGTTTCAGGCTAGACTAGGGTAGTGCAGAATTGCCTGCAGAGAAGGCGTTTCTGTGGAACATCAGCTCACATCAGTCCACTGTCCACTAAGTAATGATATAGTGCATTCTTCATGGTTCAGCAAACACTTGTCTTGCATCTCTTAATCTCAGTTCTGTTAATGATCCTTTGAGGAGGGAGAAATTATGGAAACAAGATGATATTTCATGCTCAGATTTTGAAAACAAGGAACACAGGAAGAGCAGAATTGATAAACTTATTCGGTTGGTTTAGATTTCTCTTCACATTGAGGTAACCTTACCAAGATGCCAGGGCAGGATGTATCCTATTATAGTTCGCAGTCCTTCGTGCCTCATTCTCCCCCAAATACCACTTAAACCCATGATTTAAACTTGTCTTCACCTGAAATATAGGTCTAACACCCAGACAGGTTTTTGTTTTTGATTTTTATCTACAGTGTCATTGCTGGGGAAGTCAGAAAATTTTAAAAAAACAAGTAACTAGAATATGGCAATACTTCCACAAATCAAAAATATCCTCAATGTTGGAGCATACGAGGTTACTGCAATAGCTTCTTTTAAACAGATGGCACCCAGGACTTTTCTATATGGATGCTTTACCACATGTACCACACTGGATTTTCAAACCTGAGCATAATGTCTCACAGGCCCAAAAGAACTGCAGTGACTCTAAGAAGCACATTCTCTCATACCTGTTCCAAAAATAGAAGAACAAATCTCTTCACCTTCCATGTGGCCCCTTCTCTCCATGTCCTCACAGGCTACTCCTTAATGCCTGATGAGGATGGAGGAAGTTCTTTGGGCCTCTCCTTAGAAGGACATAGGTCTTCTGGAATTAATTCCACCAGGATGGTCTAGATCATCCCCCATTCCCTTCTTAAAGCTCCTTTCTCAAACATACCTAAATTGGGTGGGAAGTCTACATGTGACGCTGTGGGACAAAAGTACACCCTAAGAGAGGACTTTGGTGACTCAGAGGAGACAAAGGTAGAGGCAAAGCCAGTCTCCAAGAGGCTTAGAGCCTTCCAGTCTCCAAGCTTCATGAACAGACAGTGCTTTCCCACTGCAATTCTCCTCTCACATGACTCAGTTTGGACCTGAGACCATACCCAAGTCTGCAGGGCTCCCCATAGGTGATGGACACTGTAATCCATCACTTCCTTGGTGTTTCTAAAATGAGACTTCTTTCTTCCTTCATTGTGGAATTGTCCACTATCTGCTGGTCACTCTCAGACAGTGCATCTCACAGGGTTCAGAGTCTGGTCCCAGGGAGCTTCACTGAGAAAATCTTCACTGTTCCTCATGGACATGATCTCACTACATCCATCTCCAGACTGATGTATAGAAAACACAAAGTGTATTCTCCTCCAAATAATCTAGTTGTGGAGTTGCAGCAAGACTAACAGATAATCCAGAATTCAGTAAATATGTTATTTGCAGGGGCTTAAAGTGCTGGCCACTGTGATTTCCATGAGATGCCAAAGGTGTGACTTTAGACAGGCTCCTGGGGATATAGGATGTAAAGGCAGAGGTGGGAGGACCTCAGACCTCCTGGTGTCCACCTGTCAGTTCAACCTCATCCTGCCATTCAAGAAGCCTCCAGAGCCAACTCTGAACCATAGCAACTCCACCTTCCTGTGAAGGACCTGAGGCTAGTCATGTCAGTGACCAATGATGGGGAGGTTTGTGCACTGAGTTGCAACACCATGAATGGTCTAGTTTAGATAAACACTTTTAGATCTACACTCTCTAATAGCACATTGTGCTGGGATGGAGACAACTGTATACAACTGCCCAGTGTGGCTGCAGTTAGCAGCACCACATCACTGTGTAGATGAAATCAGCAAGTGCAGCTGGAGTTTAAACTCTTTCCTTAGGTGCCCCTCTGTCTCTCCCTCACATTCCTCCAGAGACAGCCATGTGGAACTCATGGGTCCTTCTACTGTTCTGCTTTAACTTCCTGGGCATTGCCTCTCTTTTAATGACCTGTGACCTTTTGGTTTCCTACTCCTCATACCAGCTTGAAGTGAGCTACTTCAGTTTGACTGATTCTTTTGCCTGCTCAAACTCAGTACTCAGTAGTTGAACTTAGCTTGGGTATTTTGAACTCTGGAACTTCTGGTTCTTTATTTTTAATATGACTTAAATATCTTTAAATGTACTGCAATTTTTCCACATTACATTTTCCTGATTTCCTTCTGTTGTTTCCTGCATTTCCCCTTCACTGTTGATGCATCTGTAAGGCAGACAATGCAAAGGTGATGTCTGTCACTCTGATGTCCTTTTAAGCTGGAATGTTTTCTAGAACTTTCTTTTTATACCTTTCAATGGCTCATGTTTTCCTTCTTCCTATGTGCCCTGCTCTCTTCTGTTGAAATGCAGTCTTTGAATTAAACATTCACCTGACAAGTCATTGGATTCTGATGAGAAGCACCTTCACTAATTTTCAGGGTTTGCTCTGAGGATTGACATTTGCCTGGTGAGGGCTTCCATATTTCCTGGGCAAGCAGGTGCCCACGTGTGTGCTCTACCCTCCAGTTTCTCTACAAGCACTGGTGCTTTTCAATGAGCTGGTTATGCAAAGGGTACCATGGCAGCTTCTTCTGGGGCCTGGGTGTGCTGTATGTTTCCTGATACCTTTTTCTTCATGCAGTGCTCACACTCAGTGGTGCCCTCCACTGTTGTCCACAGCTTCCTCACCTGAGATCTGAGCTCTGTACTTGTCCCTGTCTGAGTTCTGAGTCATGTGAGAAAGAGAGCTAGCTGTCCACCAGGCTGCCCACAGGTAACAGAGAAAGTCACAGATAAGTACTGCTCTATTTATTCTGGGCCGTGGGAGGAATCAGAAAACAGGGCCCTTTGCTCTCAACCCTGCCACTTCTCACAGCATAGGACTGGTGTGCAAAGGTCCAGGAACATTCCTACTGTCACTCATGTGGCTGTTTCTTGACCAGGAACTACTTTTGATTATCTGTAGAATTTTGAGTGTCATACAAAATTTCTGTTCAGTTTTTAGTTTTCTGTTGATTTGTTTGTTTAATTTTTATATTTCAATGCAAAAAAAATTCCTGGAAATCCTTAATTTGTTATGTTACTATGGCCCTGTCATCAATTTTTTTAAAAGCAACTATTAATAAATTGATTTAAGATAAAAAATGTATTTATTCAGACCATTCTTTTTCAATTTGAAGGATTTAGGTTTTTTTCTCTCCTCTACAATGCTTTCCTTAAATTAAACTAAAAACTTCCATATTTTAATTTTAGCTGTACTAATCATGTTGTATATTAGAGTGTATGAGGAAACCTTCTCAAACACAGGATATTTTCCTAAGAGATAGTAGGATAATTAGTTTACCTAATTCAAATCATTTTTATTTCTCTCATACAATAGTAATAAACTTGTCCTTGTGATAGTAAAAGCAGTAGAATCCCAATGGGCATGGGTGAATTTCAAGCATAATGGCTATGCCCTGGCACTGGAACATGGGGTCACTTACTGTCAATAATGGTGAGCTCTCCTTTGACCATCGTCATTTCTTAGCAGGTTTTATTATTTTCACCATTTTGTTCACAGGTTTTGATGTATATAGATCTAGATGTTTAAAACTCAGTACTTATGCTGAAATTCCTCATTATATTAATTGCTGGACTTCTACCTTTGTCAAGGATGTAGTAGGCCTTAACAGGACACTGGAATCTGCTGTGCTAAGTCAAGAAGAAAATAACCTTAAAATAATCACTTTAAAATCAAGCTTATCATGACAATCAAAAGGCATGGAAAAAATCAAAGGAAGACCTAAAATTCCTGGTACAGATTAGGCCTTCTCAGTGCTCTGCAGTTCATGTATGTTCTGTGTTCCCACTTTCATATCTTCAACTCTAGTGTCTTCAGCCCTTTGGTGTGACCCTGGCAGAGGGCTCCACAAGGGAAGAGGATATGACTGAGCTTTGGGAGATGCCTTGAGTTGGTAGGTTGATTGACATGACTGAGTCTTCACCAGTAGTCTGTGTTTCTCCTGTGGATAATTGTTAAGGTCTAGGATGCCAAATTGGAGGAACCCAGGCTTCATGAGGCCACCTCTCTTGTTATTCTGCATTGACCATCCTCTGTATTTGTCTGGGACATGAGCCTTGGACTCCCACATGTCTGTTTAGCTTCCCAGTTCAGTCATGCCTTCTGATCAACCTCCTTTCCATCTTGTCTACACTGGAGAGGAACATAATCTCAGACATAAGAAGTGAAAAGAAGGGTACAGGGAGAGGAAGAATCATTCTAAAATGTTTTGAATCCATCAAAGTATATCTGAGTTTTATACTTAAATAAATGTGAAAAAAAATTATGTTGTCACAAACCACCCTGATACTGTGCCTGGTCTGATGACCATACTTGACAGTGCCCTAAAGAAGAAGCACTAGGATGAGCTTTCATTCAGCTTCCTCGTCCATCATGTTGGGTAGACCAGAGGCTAGTGAAGATCCTTCCTTCTCCCCGTTGCTTATGCCATGTGCATCTAAGGCCTGCACTGTGGCCAAGGCTCTCAGGGTCCAGAGCCCTCAGCAGTAAACTCTTCCCCTGAGATCCTAGCATCCTCCTCTCCAGCAGACTCAGAGATACTGCTGTGCTTCTTCCCTGTCATGAAGCACATTTGGCAGCTGGTCTACCCTAGCAGGGAGGTTTGTGTGGAGGCATGTGTGACTTGAAGGCAGAAACACACTCCAGCATCCTTAACCTCCTCCCTGCTGACTTTCTATCCCTGACCCCTTGCCATTGAAGCTCTCTGAGACCCCAAAGGCATTGTTGGAAACCCCATAGATAAGAACCCATGGAAATTGACCTGGAATCTGCAGGAACCAACTCTTACTGATATTTCCATTACTCTCAGTGAGACTCTGACTGGACATGCAGGAGATGGAAGCTAGCTGTCCAGATTGATGAGCAGGGAGATAGGAGTCAGGGCCAGCACAACAATGTGTCTCAAGAAGCCACCTACAAAATCCCTCTCTTCCTATGTCTTTCTAGTATTCACTGGTACAATTGTTTTTCCCTATAGATTCTCCATTTTGTCAATCAAAACCTCACATGAACCATCCTGCAGAGAAAACATGCATATATAACATCCAGAAATAGCACATAAGAGCAGCAGTGGGAACCCAGAACTCACCCTCCTCTGCATTCTCCTTCATCATCCCCTTTGCCCTCACCAGTGATCCAGAGTATCAGCAGCCCCAGAAGCTGAGTAGGAGCTGAAATTGAGGGAGTAGGGAGAAGTTGAGCTGAGGAGTCCTGGTCAGGCAGGACCAGATTACAGCTGAACCCTTATCTCAGAATTTATCTCAGATGCCAATCCCCTGGGTGGTGCAGCAGTGTGCAGTGAACCAATAGGAGCTGTGTTCTGTCCTTTGAACAAAGTCAAGAAATGTGTTTTGTATTTGGAGGAAAATCAGTGAGAGAAAATCCATGCTGTCTGCAACATCAAGCAGAGGGACTGTAAAATTTTAGATCTTTGTGAAAGATTTGAGTTGAAGGGACCACATTAAGAAATCCTCAGAGAATGACAATAGTGCAGTGCCAGCTTCATTGTCCATTATGTCAGAAGAGAAGAAGGCTCTAGTAACTTTCTAACAATCACCCAAGTATTAGGTGGAAGACTCAAAATTACAACATGAGATGTTTGGATTCCAATCCTCATGGTAGAAGAAGCTTCATTCCCCAGGTGTACTCCACATGCCTCTGCAGGCATAGTCCCTGGAAGGAGAAAAGAGCTAGTTCTATTTCACAGATTCTAGAATCTTCTTCTATCCGGTTGGAGTCAGAAGCTTCCAATCTTTCTTGGGGAAGCCACAGGTTTCTGGACAAATTTGTGCAGAAATATATTATATGCTAAGAAAAAGCACTCTATACCTATGTTAAATTTTGTTTTTGTTTTTTTCTGTTCTTGATTTTCCAGTAAATGATTTCCATTTTCATTTCAAATGACCACTCTATCCTCCATTCAATTCCTTCTTTGGTTCCTATTTAGTCAACTCCTGAAGTTTTATTTCTAGGAGCCTGGACTTTTTGGTGATGCTTGGATGCAAATTCTAGTGCATATGGAGTCATCTTCTGGCTGGAAGGAGCTCAGTGTCAGGGGAACAATAGTAATGCTGGACTGTGGTCTGTCAGCTCCCCATCATCACCATTGTGTCTGGAAGCATATTTCTTACATTTTTTTGTCTAGTTTTCATGAAGACTTGGTTAATGAAATGTCCTGCAATGATGTTTTGAAGTGAGAAAAGGCAGATTCAGTATTCATTGTCACCCTCAGGTGGACAGGTGGACATAGGTATGACCAGTGAGACTCACCTGGTAGCCCAGGTAGCCCAGAGCCTCAGCCCCCATCCTGAGCTGCATAAGCAGTAAGATGTCACATGTTTTGGTGGTCTGTAAGTATAGTGGCAGATGTGTGCATATTTGTAGGGGGAAGAGCAGAGAATATCCTATTTTCTCGAATCAGCTCTGTGAGCAGCACATCCCCAGAACTTTAAAAGGCTGACATTTGTATTAATACTCTGGATATTTAAAAAATCCTGCTTGCAATATCTATAGTAGAAATTTCTTTGGGTTTCTTTGTTGTTCTCCAATAACTCTTGAATTAGTCAGGGTTCTCCAAAGAGGAAAAATAGTGAAGTATATGTTGATATAAGTTACATTCATCAGATTACCAGAAGATAGCAGAGGTGGAACATTCTCCGACTGGCGTCTGCAATCTGAAGAGCAAGAAAGTGAGAAGAATGTCAGTCCAAGAAGTCCAACAATGCAGAGGGTCACAGTGCATCCCTGGAATATGTCCACAGGTCCAAGAACCACAGAGAGGGCAGTAGGTGTAAGTCCAGGTCCAGAGGCCAAAAGACTTGAGGTCAATGACCAAGCATGTTGCCAGGAAAAGTGAATGCTCTTAGGAAGGATGAACTTGAGGGATGACAAAAGATGAGTGTCCCCTGTTTCTCCTACAGTCCACATGACCCAGCACATTGAACAGAGCCACCTAAACTTCTTCACTCAATCCCCTGAACATCACACCAACCATCTTGAACATGCTTTACTAACACTCTAATGTTCCAGGAATCTCTCCATCTAGCCAAGCTGACACCACACAGTATCCATCACAGCTTCATGATACAACTATTCAGAGGCAACAAGGTCAGTCTTGGATTAGGCCAGGAGAAGCCATGTCCTCTCTGTGCTACTGGGCCTGAGTTGAAGCAAGGGGATTCATAGACAGAGCATCCTTCCTATCTTCTTCTAGGAAATCCCCCCTCCTAGTGCCCATCAGAGCTGGGCTGCTCTGAGAAGTGTGTTCAGCAGGTGGAGGCAGCAGGAGGAGCAGCTAGGGCAGCCCAGCCTCGCGACTTCTGTTTCTCTGGGAGGTTTATGTCATGGTCTGTATCACTGTGGGAGGGTACCTATTGTAATGTAGACAGTAATAAGTGGCAACATCTTCAGGTTCCAGGTTTCTGATGGTCAGAGAACACTCTGTGGCAGATCCACTGCCACTGAACTTTGATGGGACCCCAGATTGCAATCTGGTTGCATCATAGATGAGGAGCTTAGAAGCTTATCCTGACTTCTGCTGATACCAAGATAATTTGTTGTAAGTATTTTCACTGGCCTGACAAGTGATGGTGACACTCTCACCTCGAGATGCAGATTTTGAGGATGGAAACTGGGTCACCTGGATGTCATATTTGATACCTGACATTGGAACAATAAAACAAAATCCACATCATTAGTCATATATCTGAAGAGCCAGGCACTCACCACAATGTGCTGAGTACATCCTCAGTACTGACCTCACCCACCTGGAAGCCAGAGCGGTAGAAGCCCCAGGAGCTGAGTAAGGGCCCTAGTGTCCATCTTGTGTCCCTAGTGGTGCTGACTCCTGCACTGGGAGTGAGCAGCCTATTAAGAAGTACTCAGGGCAGAGGGCTGTGCTGTGGGCACATGCATATCATCATGGTTGGGTAGGGCTGGGCACAGGAGCTGGGCTGGCTCCTCTCAGTCACTCAGCACAGACCTCATGTCCCCAGGTGCCTCAAATCCTACCAGAGGAGTTCAGAAATGCTGGAGGTGACTATGATTCCACTATGGCCACAGGACACAGTCAGCCCTCTGTCCTGTGAGTTGTGATCTGTATTCACTTCGTGGTTCAGGACATGCACATGTCTACATAACAGAAACTTGGAGGAGGAGGAAGGATTAAGGAAACCAAGGGAGACATTTCATTCTTTGGAGAAAAACAGACATAATGACAGGCAGAGAGAAGGATTTATAAACTTGAGGTGGTTTGAGTTTCCAGACATTGTCTTAGCTTGGCTAAGATGCAGGGGAGAAGGGACCCAATCAGGTATCCAGGCCCCATGCCTCATTCTCCCACAAAACACACTCATATGAATAATGGTCCCCAACTTCTCTAGAAGAGCATGCCTAGGACAAGCCAGGCTCTTCTTCTTAAGTGTCTTTTCTGGAAAAGTTAAAATAATTTTAGAATCAAGTGAAAGGTCCTTTTCCAGTTGCTCAAAACCTAGGTAGAATTTGGAAGGTTGGAGTATAGAGGTCTGTGTTAGCATCTTGGTAAAAACATAAATGGTTTATTTTATACTTTGCAAGTATTAACATGTAAGATTTTCAGTCTTGTTCATAAGGCCTCATGGTATAAAGAGGGCTCCAGGGTCTAAACATCATATACTGGATCATATTCTCTCTAAAATGTTGCAGGAATGAAGAAGGACAAAGCTCTTCACCCTCATTGTTCTTAGAGAAATCAAACATAATCTTCTCAGTATGAGTTCACACCACACACTTTTTTCTTTTGTTTGGTGCTAGTGACTGAACCCAAGTTTTGTGCATACATACAGTGTTCTCAAACACTGAATTGAAGCTCCAGAACAACCCTCTCCCTCATATATCATTTCTGAGATGATCACTTGTGTCTCCTAATTCTTCCTCCTGCCCTGTTTTGTGAGGGATTACCTGTCCTTACCATGCCCAGCTGGACAGAGATGATGTTTAATAAACCAAAGGATAAGGGACAGGGGGAGATGCTTCTAAAATTTTTCTTGTTTTTAATATCATTTTGTTTATAATTTAAGTTAGAAACAAATGAAAACTTTGAATGCATTTTTAATCTGCTGAGGTTGGAAAAAGTATATTCAGTTCAAATTTCTACTCATCAAAGAGAAAATCTGAGTTAACAGTTATGGAAATGTGTCCTGAACTTTAGATCAAGGACAGGATTTTCTAGTGTAGTAGATGGACAGGCTGGAGCAGGGGCTCACATCAGGGCTGAGATCAGGCTGGTGTTTCCTGAGAGCTTCAGGCTCTGGCCCTGGGCTGTGAAGTTGCAGGTTTCCTGAGAAATAGTACTGAGGACCTGGGAAAGCAGGGACCCTGCCCTCAGACTGCCTGGCAGGAGAGCCAGGGAAGGAAGGTGCTGCACACCTTGGGGGCTGAGCCAAGCTAGGAGGCCATGGCCAGAGATGAGTCAGAGACCAGGAGTCAGCACTGGGCCTGGCTCTTTGGGTGGTTCCACTCACTGCTGAGCACACTGTCCTGGGGCAGAAACTGTTCTGGGCCACAGAGGAGGGTCAGAAAATCCCACCAGAGCCTCCCTTCAGCCAGAGTCTAATTTGCTTAGAAATGGAAGGATTATCATATGTCATATTTATATTATTTAGGATATAAATTCTGTTGCTTTATCTGTGTGTACTCTGCATGTCTTCTATGAATATTTTTATACACATAGTTGTTTCTTGACTTGTTGCTTAAATGCATGATTATTTTTTTTTCTTTTGTTAGATTCTCAGTTCTGGTGATCTGATCAGGATCTCGCACATACTAGGCCAGCATGAACAAAATCCAAGGACATTTTCATTTTACTTATAAGTGTTTCTATAACTTTCCTAGGGGGACTTTGAACCTGTGATCCTCCTCCCTCATCTCCAAGGTATTTGGGATTATAAGCATGTGCCACTATCCCCATCAGACTTTATGTTTTGACACAGTGAGCTTGGACATTTAAAGTTAGCATCTCTTGCACAGACTGATGACTGTCTCTTCACTCAAAAGACTGAGCAGAAAAATCATGAAGTTCAGGACATGTGCATGGTCCTCCTGCTGCCTGGAACAGTGACCTTCTCATTGCTCAGTACACTGGGTGACCTGAGGGGCTCTAGTTAGAGATAGAAACATGTGTCATACAGATGTGCAGTTGTTGTCGGCCCAAGGGGAGAGAAGTTCTTTGTCCAGAGTTGGGCCTGGTCAGCTCCGCTGTCATGGTTTCCTCCACACAGGACAGAACAGATGACTCAGTGACTGCATGAAAACAGGACAAACCCATCCACAGCTGCTGGTGGCCTCTGGCAGAGAGACAAGGGTGCCTCTGGCAGCTTCACAGCTGACATGGCTGCTTAGACTCTATTCACAATGGACCCTTTGGAAACAGGTACACCTTACGAATATCTGCTTTCCTTTCTGGTCTCTAAAGGCCACCATGCACCATCTCTGACTCTCCCATGAGAATCCCAGGAGTGGAGTCAGGAGGAAGGCCAAGGGCCAGGATGTGCAAGAGAATTGGGTGTGAACCATATGAGGACAGCCATGTGTGGAGTAAGGATTGACTGGTGTGAATTCAGAGTAGGAAGGGGCAGGACAGAAAAGACCCAAGCAGAAATGCAGAGGAGAAACACTGGAGGAGCTCAGGACCAAGAGAGAAGGGATGGGAAGGGGAGAGAGGGTGTGGATCAGAGCTGTCCAATCCTGCTCCCTTGAGAAATCCCCAGACTGTCAGCTGTCCCTGACTGGAGAACCATCTGGGGACAGACCCATCCCATAGTGGTGATAGGAAGCAGTTCTTATGACTTAAAGGAAGTGTGGCTGCTGGTGACCAGAATGACTTTTGTCCCTGCCCCAAAGCCCTCTCAGGCAGGTAGGGTGTGCAGAGGGCAACAGGAGGCAGCAGAAGTTCAGCAGTTAGGCCTGGTCTTGCTGATGCCAGGTTGGACACGGCTAATACTCCTGCTGTGTATTCAGGGTACAATGACCTCTCTCATTGAACACAGATTAGAAGACCAAAATTATTTGGGAGATCCTATTTGTTTTCACCTCCTAAAAGGCACAGGTCATGCTGTGCAGGCCTCTCCACATTTCTCTTGGCTGGTGAGAGGGACATCACTGAACAAAGGCAAGAGGAAGTTCTCTGGAGGGGTCAGGTGGCAACAAGTAAGGGTGCAGTAAGGTTTTGAAGCACTTGACTAGCATTGTGGCAGTCAGGAGGACAGCAGGGAATTTTAATGGCTACTTTGGGGAAGACAAAATGGTCATTACTTCAAGGTCCTGTGGGGCCTGAGCCCTCAGGAAGAAGAGAGGAAGAGTCTCTGTGGACATCCTGGACGTGCCCTGACCTTACTTTGCACAGAGGTGTTCCTGCTTCACTTTAGGCCAGCAAGGCCTCCTCCAAAGCTCTGCACCATCCCCACCAGAGTCCAGCCTGGAGTCCAGCATCCTCTGAGCTCTGTAACTGCTCCTGCTAAACCTGCAGGCTGCCTTCCCTGGGGATTTGTGTTGTGGGCTGCTTCACCCTGCATGTCCTGTTGAGTGTCCACTCAAGAGTATATGCAGCAACTCCAGGGGATTGTGCAAGTGACAACAATAGAATTTTGGATGTGTGTTCACACTTTTGACTATCCATAGAAATGAAATCTGAAGCCTTGTACTACAAAACACCTTCACATAAATTATTTTTTCTTTATTGCCCATTTTTTGATGTGGAATACACTTATGTTAAAAATGGAAATCATTCCCTTGGAACAACCTAACAGATTAACCTAATCTTTAAAATAGATGATTTCTATAGCTACAAATAAGACAATATTGTCCTCAGTTTAAACATTTTTTGAATTGAATGACATGTTGGTACACAGAGTGACTATTCTTAGTTTTTGCTTATTACTTTAATGAGAGTCAATCAAACAATTTTTCTATATAATATTTTGATAGATTATACAAATCAGATTAATTTTCACAGGGGGCAGTGTGGTCTGTGTTTTTCTTTGACTATGCTCACCTACCCAGACACTCAGCAGCTGCTGCAGACATGGTCCATGGAGGCTTGGCAATTTTTCAAAATGTAACAGAACTTGGTGTCAACCATGTGGTGCTGGTTCTGCAGGAATGGAGGAGTTAGGGGTTCATGGATGCTTAAACCCAGCTTTCAAAGGAAGTTCTGGGAGGCCACGATGCCCCAAGGTCAGAGTCCCTGTGGGATACCTCTGAGAGAATAATGCATGGAAGTGAGACGGAAATGAAAGATTCATTGAAGAGTCCCAACAGGGAGAGATGTCAGTAACAGAACGTCCTCTGAGGAAAGCTGTAGGAATAGAGAAGAAACAAGAGAACAGTCATGTGAGGTTGCAACCAGCAAAGTCATAGGGGTGGAGCTACAAAAGCCCTTTGGAGAGAACATCATAATGGCATGTACCCCAGAGGCTGAATGTGGAGCTACACCACTTCTTTTCCCAGCTGGATTTTGGTCTTGCTTTGATCCCATTTCTTTTGTGTATTCTTCTATTTCTTTCTTTCTTTTATTTTTTATATTTTTTATTTAATTTTTTGATTCATTGAGCACAAATGGAGTACAGCAATTGTTTTTCTGGTTGTACACAAAGTAGAGTCACCCCATCTGTGCATTCATACATGTACACAGGGCAATGATGTCTGACACACATACTGTTATTATTCTTACCCCCCAACCTCAACCCCACCCCTCCCTTCCCTCTATGCTCTCTATACTTTCTCCATTCTTACCATCATTCCACCCCACATTATGCATCATCATTCACTTATCAGAGAGACCATTTGGCATTTGGATTTTTGGGATTGGCTAATCTCACTTAGCATAATAGTCTCCAACATCATCCATTTACCTACAAATGCCATAATTTTATTCTTCTTTATGGCTGAGTAATATTCCATTGTGTATATATACCACAGTTTCATTATCCATTCATCTATTGAAGGATATCTAGGGTGGTTCCACGATCTAGCTATTGTAAATTGAGCAGCTATGATTATTGATGTGGCTGCATCACTGTAGTAATCTGATTTTAAGTCCTTTGGGTAAAGGCCAAGGAGTGGGATAGCTGGGTCAAATGGTGGATCCATTCCAAGTTTTCTAAGGAACCTCCACACTGCTTTCCAGAGGGGCTGCACCAACTTGCACTCCCACCAGCAATGTGTGAGTGTACCCTTTTCCCAACATCCTCACCAACACCTGTTGTTGCCTGTATTCTTAATAAAAGACATTCTAGTTAGAGTAAGATGAAATCTTAAGGTGGTTTTGATTTGCATTTCTCTTATAACAAGGGATGTTGAACATTTTTTCATAAATCTGTTGATTGCTTGTGGATCTTCCTCTGTAAAGTGTCTGTTCATTTCCTTGGCCCATTTATTGATTGGGTTATTAGTATTCTTGGTGTAAAGATTTTTGAACACTTTGTAGATTTTGGAGATTAGTGCTCTATCTGAAGCGTGTGTGGCAAAGATTTTCTCCCACTCTGAGGGCTCTCTATTCACATTGCTGATTGTTTCCTTTGCTGAGAAAAAGCTTTTAAGTTTGACTCTATCCCAATCATTGATTCCTGCTTTTATTTCTTGTGCTTTGGGAGTCATGTTAAGGAAATGTGGTCCTAGGCCAGCGTGATGAAGATTTGGACCTATTTTCTCTTCTATTAGGTGAAGAGTCTCTGGTCTAATTTCTAGGTCCTTGATCCATTTTGAGTTGAATTTTGTACAGGGTGGGAGATATGGGTTTACTTTCATTTTGCTGCATATGGATGCCCAATTTTCCCAGCACCATTTGTTGAAGAGGCTGTCTTTTCTCCATTGTGTGTTTTGGCTCCTTTGTCAAGAATGAGATACCTGTATTTATGTGGGTTTGTCTCTGTGTCCTCCACTCTGTACCATTGATCTACCTGTCTATTTTGGTGCCAATACCATGCTGTTTTTGTTACTATTGCTCTGTAGTATAGTTGAAGGTCTGGTATTGTGATACCCCCTGCTTCGCTCTTCTTGCTAAGGATTGCTTTAACTATTCTGGGTCTCTAATTTCTCCAAATGAATTTCATGATTGCTTGCTCTATTTCTATGAGTTCTGTCATTGGGATTTTAATTGGAATTGCATTGAATTTGTATAGCGCTTTTGGAAGTATGAGCATTTTGACAATATTAATTCTGCCTATCAAAGAACATGGAAGATCTTTCCATCTTCTCAGATTCTCTCTAACTTCTTTCTTTAGTGTTCTGTAGTTCTGATTGTAGAGGTCTTTCACTTCTTTTGTTAGATTGATTCCCAAGTATTTTATTTTTTTTGAGGTTATTGTGAATGGGGTAGTTTTCCTAATTTCTCTCTCAGAGGATGCATCACTTACAAATAAAAATGCATTAGATTTATGAGCATTAATTTTATATCCTGCTACTTTACTGAATTCATTTATGAGTTCCAGAAGTTTTCTGGTGGAATTCTTGGAGTCTTCTAAATAGAGAATCATGTCATCCGGAAAGAGGGATAGTTTGAGCTCTTCTTTTCCTATTCGTATTCCTCTAATTTCTTTGGTTTGTCTAATTGCTCTGGCTAGAGTTTCAAGAAGAATTTTGAATAGTAGTGGTGAAAGAGGGCATCCCTGCCTTCTTCCAGTTCTCAGGGGGAATGCTTTCAATTTTTCTCCATTTAGAATGATGTTAGCTGTGGGCTTAGCATACATAGCCTTTACAATGTTAAGGAATGTCCCCACTATCCCTATTTTTCTAATGTTTTGAGCATGAAGGAGTGCTGGATTTTATCAAATGCTTTCTCTGCATCTATTGAAATAATCATGTGGTTCTTGACTTTAAATCTGTTGATGTGGTGAATTACATTAATTGATTTGCAGATATTGAACCAAGCTTGCAGCCCTGGGATGAAACCCACTTGATCATGGTGCACTATCTTTTTAATATGCTTTTGTATGTGATTTGCTAAAATCTTGTTAAGAATATTTGCATCTATGTTCATTACAGATATTGGTCTGAAATTTTCTTTCCTTGATGTGTCCTTCTCTGGTTTTGGTATCAGGGTGATATTAGCTTCATAGAATGAGCTTGGAAGAGTTCCCTTCTCCTCTATTTCATGAAATACTTTGAGGAGTATTGGAATGAGCTCTTCTTTGAAGGTCTTGTAGAACTAGGCTATGAATCCATCCGGTCCTGGACTTTTCTTTGTTGTTAGGCTTTTGATGACTTCTTCTATTTCATTGCTTGAAATTGATCTATTTAAGTTGTGCATGTCCTCTAGATTCAGTTTGGGTGGCTCATATGCCTCTAGGAACCTGTTGATGTCTTCCAGGTTTTCTAATTCATTGGAGTATAAATTTTCAAAGTAACTTCTTATTATGTTTTGTATTTCAATTGTGTCTGTTGTAATATTTCTGTTTCCATCACGAATTTTAGTAATTTGGAGTTTCTCTCTCCTTCTCTTCGTTAGCGTGGCTAAGGGTTTATCAATTTTGTTTATTTTTTCAAAGAACCATCTTTTTGTTTTGTCAATTTTTTGAATTATTTCTTTTGTTTCAATTTCATTGATTTCAGCTCTGATTTTGATTATTTCCTGTCTTCTACTACTTTTGGTGATGAACTGTTCCTCTTTTTCTTGGGCTTTGAGCTGTAGTGTGAGGTCATTGATTTGTTGACTTTTCATTCTTTTATTAAATGCACTCCATGAAATGAATTTTCCTCTTAGCACTGCTTTCATAGTATCCCAGAGATTTTGGTATGTTGTATCTTTGTTCTTGTTGACCACTAAGAATCTTTTAATTTCCCCCCTAATGTCTTCTGTTATCCATGCATCATTGAATAGCATATTATTTAATCTCCAGGTCTTGGAGAAGTTTCTGTTTTTAACTTTATCATTGATATCTAATTTCATTCCATTATGATCTGATAGTATACAAGGTAGTAACTCTATGTTTTTGTATTTGCTACAAGTAGCTTTGTGGCATAACATATGGTCTATTTTAGAGAAGGACCCATGAGCTGCTGAGAAGAAAGTGTATTCACTTTTTGATGGATGGAATATTTTATATATATCTGTTAAGTCCAAATTAGCAATTGTGTCATTGAGTCCTATGGTTT
This sequence comes from Glaucomys volans, assembly GCA_020662805.1. Lineage (NCBI taxonomy): Eukaryota > Metazoa > Chordata > Mammalia > Rodentia > Sciuridae > Glaucomys > Glaucomys volans. The sequence goes on along the minus strand of JAJEJO010048464.1, from coordinate 221,230 downwards.
CTTTGTTCAATTTTTGCTTGGAAGATCTGTCCAACAGTGAGAGAGGAGTGTTAAAGTCTCCCAGTATTATTGTGTTTTGGTCTATTTGATTTCTGAAATTGAGAAGGGTCTGATTGATGTGCATGGATGCACCATTGTTTGGTGCATAAATATTTATGATTGTTATGTCTTGCTGATTTATGCTTCCTTTACGCAGTATTAAATGTCCTTCTTTATCCCTTCTGACTAACTTTGGCTTGAAGTCTGCTTTATCTGAAATGAGGATGGAAACTCCTGCTTTTTTACCTAGTCCATGTGCATGGTATGTTTTTTCCAACCTTTCACCTTTAGTCTGTGGGCATGTTTTTCTATGAGATGAGTCTCTTGAAGGCAGCATATTGTTGGGTCTTTTTTTTAAATCCAATATGCCAGTCTATGTCTTTTGATTGATGAGTTTAGGCCATTTACATTCAGGGTTATTATTGAGATATGACTTGTATTTCCAGCAATTGTAGCTTTTTGGGGTTTTTTAGCTTAACTTTGTTTCTCCTTTGATTGACTCTTTATTTAGGGTAATTCCTCCCCATGTTGACTGACATTGTTTTTTCCTTTCTTCCTCTTAGAATATTTTGTTGAGAATGTTCTGTAGTGCAGGCTTTCTCTTTGTGAATTCTTTAAGCTTTTGTTTATTTTGGAAGGATTTTATTTCGTCATCAAATCTGAAGGTAAGTTTTGCTGGGTATAAGATTCTTGGTTAGCATCCCTTTTTCTTTCAGAGCTTGAAATATGTTGTTCCAGGCCCTTCTTGCTTTTAGGGTCTGGGCTGAGAAATCTGCTGATATCCGTATTGTTTCCCCCTGTAGGTAATCTGATGCTTTTCTCTCGCAGCCTTTAAAATTCTATCTTTGTTTTGTACGTTAGGTATTTTCATTATAATGTGCCTTGGTGTGGATCTGTTGTAATTCTGTGCATTTGGTGTCCTGTAAGCCTCTTGAAATTGATTTTCCATCTCATTCATCATATTTGGGAAATTTTCTGACATTATTTCATTGAACAGATTATTCATACCCTTGGTTTGTATCTCTGTGCCTTCCTCAATCCCAATAACTCTTAAATTTGGTCTTTTCATGATGTCCCATATTTCTTGGAGGTTTTGTTCATGATTCCTAACCATTTTCTCTGTTTGTTTGACTTTGTTTTCAAGATTAAATATTTTGTCTTCATTGTCTGAGGTTCTGTCTTCCAAGTGATCTATTCTGTTAATTATGCTTTCTATTAAGTTTTTAACTTGGTTGATTGTTTCCTTCATTTCCTTGTTTCCTTCAAGGATTTCTGTTTGTTTTTTTCTCAGAACTTCTATCTCTTTATTGAAATGATTTTTTTGCTTCCTGCAATTGTTCTATTAGCTGATTATTCATAGCCTGAATCTGTTCTCCTGTCACATCATTCTCTTCTTGGATCATTTTAATTAAGAACATTCTGAACTCCCTTTCTGTCAATCCTTCTACCATGTTGTCTTTGGGTTCTCTTGGTATATCATCTAGGTTTGTTTGGGACACTTTCTTCCCATGTTTTCTCATGTTGCTCATGTATCTTCCCCTCTAGCAGTGCAAATCAGAGGGATTCCAATTTCCCTGTAAAGACTTAAAATGTCCCTGCAGATTTCAAGTAACTCACCTGATGTTTGAGAGGTGCTTGATCAAGTGGTGACCCAAGAAAGCTCCTGTCCCACTACCTCCAGGTTGGGAATGATCAATGCTTCTGGGCAGATGCAGCCTGGTGTTGATAGAGAATCAGATACAGGAAGGTGCTAGACCCTGAGCCAGGGTGTGGACCTGGCAGTAGACCAAGTTGGGGTGGGGGCACAGAACTGTGCTCAGTGATGGAGACACTGGGCTTGAGAGCCCAGGCAGGCCTGAGCTCCTCACTGGGGGCTCAGTCAGTGGCAGGTGGTCACTCTCTGCCAGGGAAGCTATAAAATAGCGTCGAAGTGCCTAAACACCCTGCTGGAGCTGACGACTCTCTCCACTCCAGGCCAGATCTCTCCAGGGGCCATACCGCCGTGGCACCACTGGAAGACTGGAGCTCAGTTCTGAGGACTCTGGCAGCAGAAGATGGACACTCTCTGCCAGGGAAGCTGTAAAATGGCCTAAAATGACAATTTCTCAAAACTAAGTATTAGGCAGGACACTCATTGAGTGGAAATGTGGCTATTCTTTATATTATAAAAGCAGATCAGGTTTGTCTCTGAGCTTCTCTGCCTTATGCTGTTGTGGAATGGACCCAGCAGTAGACAGGACCTGGAAGGAGGAAGGGAAGCTTTATACTGTGGCACTGGTGCCACTGCCTGGGTGACCTCATGGAGCAGAGTCATTCACTGCAGGACCACCTTCTCCATGACTGCTAGGTCAGAGACAGAGAAACTTCCACATATTTATTTCATGGTTTCTTTCTGTATTTCATGGCTTCTTAGTAACAGGTAATATGACTCTACTCTGAGTCTCCTTGGCATCTCCATTCGTTTTTCTGGAACAACTCTTTTTTCACCATGTTATTTAGAGAGGGCAGCCTGGGAATAGTCAGCACCACACTGTTTCTGGCATGTGTCTACAACCTGGGTTGTCCTTGTCCCCTTTCCTATCACAGCAGATCCAGGTCACTGGGATGTTTCAGTCTCATGAGAACTGAAGGTGGCTTTGCAGTGCTGAACCCATTCTTTTTCCTCTCTCTGTGTTATTCTTCATGTTTTCTAATACAGTTTAGCCTCTGTGGTGGATCTATTGGTTTTGTTGGATGACTTAGTAAGTTTTTCCTGTTTCTTAATTTGTGACCTTCAGTTTCTTAGTTTTCCATGCAGATTTTCTCACACAATTTTACAACCTAATGGATGTGACCCATTGGGATTTTTTTTTTTGAGGGAGAGTACCAGGGATTGATCTCAGTGTCATTCAACCACTGAGCCACATCCCCATCCCTATTTTGTATTTTATTTTGAGACAGGATCTCATTGAGTTGCTTAGTGCCTTGCTTTTGCTGAGGCTGGCTTTGAACTCATGATCCTCCTGCCTCAGCCTCCCGAGCCACTGGGATTACAAGCCTGACTGATTCATTGGGATTTTAATTGGACTTTGCCAAGATCCACTCTCCTGATAGGAGATCATCTCAAATATATTTTCTGTCCCCAACAGGAAGTGGGATCTTGTCATTCTATTACTATACTCTCTCTTTCCATCTATAATACTATATTCTGTCATGTGACTGACATGAGGCACAGTTACATCAGATGTAAATTTGGGGCATTATTTCAAATGCATCTGTTGAAAACACAAATTCTGTATGCATTTATGAGTAAAACACCTGAATCAGATTCAAATCCGTGTAATGAAAATGCCATAAAAATAATTCATTTTTGTATTAGTTGTAATATTTTCTTTTGGCAAAATACCAAATTTCTCAACTGGGAAACTGCTTAAGATATTTATAAAATTTTTAGAATTTCAGGGTGACAAAAAATGTCACATAGTTTTGCATTTTTCCTGTGCTATGTGGTGTAAGCTTGTTCTTCATTTTTCAGATTCTACCCATTATTTTCAAAGCTCATACTAAGAATGGGAAGAAATGGTCAGGTGCATTGACTCATGCCTGTAATCCCAATGGCTAAGGAGGCTGAGACAGGAGGATCTTAGGTTCAAAGTCAACCTCAGCAATTTAGTGATAGCCTAAGCAGCTCAGTGAGAACCAGTCTCTAAATAAAATATAAAAATGTCTGGGATATGGCTCTGTGGTTAAGTGACCCTGAGCTCAACCCCCAGTACCAAAAAAAAAAAAAAAAAAAAAAAGAAGAAGAATGTTTTTTCCACTCAGCAAAGATTTACTGAATTAAATTAAATACTTTATCATTAAGATATATATCTGCCATGACTGTGCTCAAAATGAAAACATTGATATTAATAATAGTAAACATAGCTACTTAAATAATCCACATCTACCTATTCCAAGGATAGGTGTGTAGAATGATTTCCTGAACATGGTAATCAAAAGGCTAGATGGTAAATTGAAATTAGAAATTGGTAAGTGGGAAATTCAAATTTCTGAATATTACCAAATATGTGAAAATTAAAAAGCAGCTCACTCATTTCCAGCATGTATTAGACTTCTGTTCCACTGATCTGCACCAATGACCTGCTTGTTATGCTGATTAGATTTCCTCCACATCTGTAAGGAAATGAGGAAGCATTGGGCTGAATTGTCTCTCAGCTCTGCCTGTCACCCCTCACTCTTCCTACTGGCTCCTGCCATTCAGGGCAGTTGCAGAATAGGAGCGTGAATATGTGGTGCTTGAGCTGTAACCAAGGTACTCATGGTCAGAACACTCAGGTGCTGCCTGTTCCCCTGAGTTCCCAGCATCTTTCTCTTACATGGACTCAAAGAATCTATTGTTAGATAAGTAGCACATGTGGCAGTGGGGCCACCCCAGGAGGTAGATTTTTGTTCAGGACTGCAACACATTGGGAAGAGCATGAATATTTTGGAAGAAGTAATACACTCCAGCATCCTCAGCCTCCACCCTGCTGATTTTCAGTGTGAAATCTGTCTCTAACTCACTGCCACTGAACTCTTTGGGAACCCAGATGCCCTGCTGGAAACCACATGGATCAGAAGCTTTGGAGACTGGTCTGGCCTGTGCAGAAAACACTCTAAATAAGTGTTTCCATTACTGTGTAGGAGGTGCTGAATGGAACTGCAGGAGATGGAGGCTGGCTCTCTAGGGGTGATGGACTTGGAGAGAGGAGTCCAGGTCAGCACAATATCCCCACTGGATTCTAGAAGCCAAATCATGACAGAAAGCCAAGTTTATTTACCAAAATTTTGAGCTCTTTTTATTGTTTTCATTCTTCTATTTATTTCAGAATTTTCTGATTCATGCCAGGAAAACATTAATGTACAAAAATAATATACTATTTTATATTAAGTCACAAAATGATCTTTGTTATTCAAGATATTCATTAGAACACTGGTCTTTGTTGAGTGGATGCTAATTCTAAAATGTATCAAATACCCTTCCCTGGAACATGGAACACATGCCTCTACTACATGGGCAGAATAAGCCTGATGAGCAATGAAACCTTCCCTCTCCATTCTCCTTCCCCATCCCCTCTTTCCTCACCAGGGATCCTGAGCATCCGCAGCCCCAGGAGCTGAGCAAGAGCCTCATTTTGAGAAGATGAGCTGAGAAGTCCTGGTGAGTCAAGGTCAGATCAGAGCTGAGCTTTTATCTCAGCCTTGCAGGAAGATCCTCCCCAGATAGTGGCATGCAGATCCCCTGATGGGTGCAGAGGGATGAGACAACCTGCTGGGTGAAGTGGAAATACAGCAGGAGGACAGGCCCACCCCCATGAGAAAAGTGACAGAAATCATCCCTTGCTGGTACACAAATAATGATTGAGTCAGTTGGTCTTCAAAGTTTGGAAGAACCATCTGACAGTGACTGGTTGGATCCTGGACACAAGATTTTGGAGCTGCCACTCTAAGTCAGCAAACTCCTAACAGTGCATGAGTGCCCAGGATTAATCTGAGGGCAGAATGGCCATCCTGCTTGCTTTCCTCTCAGTTAACATGGAGAAGGCCACAGCTCTCAACCCCACATGGCTTGAGGGTGAAGGTCTCCAGATGGAAAAGTGGTCTCATACCAGTTGAAGATTGCCTGCCACTTATATCACCTGGTAAAGTGTTGGAGAATGTTAGATGTATGTTTTGGAAGCTGCCTTTCCATGGGACATAAAGTTCACAAAAGCATTTTGTTGAATATCAAGACAAAGAGAAAAGCCTGTGTCTGTCTCTTGCATGTAAAAAGCTGATAGCCCAGTATAATGAAGAGGAAAGGCAAACGTAATTTTCAGTTTCAGTAAGGAGAAAAGTGAAAATAATTTTATGGTTTAGGTAGTGCATATAAAATTCCTGGGGATGAGTTACTACAATTAGACATATTTCCCATGATAACTTCCTCACATTCATAACAATAACTACAGGTGTTGCTTAGAGAAAGAACTTCTCATGATAATGGTACAGAATGAACAAGAAAAAACTTTATGAGTTTTCTTAGTGATGTTAAGAAGACTTTAGCCACAGTCTTTCCAGTCCTTCAGGATTCTTCTTCTTGTCTCCTGAGTGAGAACACTGTTCTCTCCATTTGGCTGTGTGGAGAGACACAGCCTGGGGTCCAGGTTCAAGGAGATTCCATATGAGAAAAGAGCAAAAACTACATCCTCTGCAGTGGTGTCTGGGGCACGCTGTACTAGCACTGATGTGCTCCTGAGTCTTCATTTAAACATGAAGTCAGCTCAGGGGTCAGTCTTCTATGCTACTGATCACCACAGTAGGGAAGCAAGTTCATCTCTTATCACTTGTCACTGATGCATTTAATAATAAATTGAAGAGGTCCTGAGCAATGACTTCAATATCACAAGGAGAGTCACTATCCTGAAAGAAAAAAAAATTCCTGGGGCAATGGAAAGGTAAATTTGAAGAAATATTTAATCTTGGATAATTTAACCCCAAATCATACTTATTTGCTTGAGTGAACAAATAAAATTCTAAGTCAATTGCAAAAAAAGTTGATATGAATAGCTTTTGGAAATGTATTTAAAAACAACTTTCTAACAAGGCTCAAATAGATAATTGCTAACATGATGTTGACCTTTAAATGTGTAACCCCATTTTAAGAATATGGATTGAGGAAAACACTGTTCTGAGGAGATAGCATGAGAGAAATTATCTCATATTTACTTTTAGTACCTTCTGTAAAGTTGGTACATTTGATCATTTTGTCTTTCTAGGGTCCTATCTATTGAATAATAGTTCTTATTCTTGAAAATATTGGATTCCTAAAATTATGCTAATTAAAGGAGTCAGAAATATCTGTACCTGGAAATGGAAAAAGCAGACAGATACCCAAAATACAGTTACAAACAATTAGAGTATATATTTTATTTCCAGTTTTAAAGGATTACTCAGGAAGGCTGTTAAGCTAAGAATTGATTTAGCACAGCACCCAATATGGGAATTTCAATTGTGGAGAAATGAATGATAGAAATCTATAAGGTTTTCTTATACTAAAATTAAATTCTTAAAATTTTATTCTTGAAATATTGTTTTTAGAAAATATGTTTTGAGATTCTAAAATTTGAGAAAGTGTTGCTATTTTTTGGGAAAACAGCAGTAAATTTGTAGGAAGTGTAGCAATGTGATTGGTTTCATTCTCTCCACAATCTGATGCCCTTATAAAGTCAGAAATGCAAAAGCTTTTAAAAACACTCTTTCATTAAGACAAAGTTTTGACCTTTCACTACATGAGGAAAAAACTGAAGGAATAATATTCCTAAGTCCAAACAAATATCTCTATCCTTTTTTTAAATTAATTTATTTTGATTCATTGTACACAAATGGAGTACAGCTGTTGTTGATCTGGTTGTACACAAAGTAGAGTCATACCATTTGTGTAATTATACATGTACATAGGGTATTGATGTTTGAATCATTCTGTTGTTATTCTTACCCCCGCAACCAGACCCCACCTCTCTTTTCCCTCTATGCAATCCATCCTTCCTCCTTGTCTCCTTTCCATCCCACATTATGTATCATCATCCACTTCTCAGAGAGATCATTCAACCTTTGGTTTTTTGGGATTGGCTAATCTCACTTAGCATGACATTCTCCAACTTCACCCATTTACCTGCAAATGCCATAATTTTATTCTTTATGGCTGAGTAATATTCTCTTGTTAATTCATCCATTCATCTACTGAAGGGCATCCAGGTTGGTTCCACAATCTAACTATTGTGAATTGAGCAGCTATGTACATTGACGTAGTTGCATCACTGTAGTATGCTGGTTTTAAGTCATTTGGGTATAGGCCAAGGAGTAGGATAGTTGGGTCAAATGATGGATTCATTCCGAGTTTTCTAAGAAATTTCCACACCACTTTCCAGAGTGGCTGTACTAATTTGCAATCCCAAAGGCAATGTATGAGTGTATGTTTTCCCCACATCCTCGCCAACACCTGTTGTTGTTTGTATTCTTGAAAATAGACATTCTACTTGGGGTGAAATGAAATCTTAAGGTGGTTTTAAATTGCATTTCTCTTATTACTAGTGATGTTGAACATTTTTTCATATATCTGTTGATTGCTTGTAGATCTTCTTCTATAAAATGTCTGCTCATTTCCTTGGCCCATTTATTAATCGGGTTATTTGTATTCTTGGTGTAAAGATTTTTGAGTACTTTATAGATTCTGGAGATTAGTGCTCTATCTGATGTATGTGTGGCAAAGATTTTCTCCCACTCTGAAGGCTCTCTCTTCACATTGTTGATTGCTTCCTTTGCTGAGAAACAGCTTTTTAGCTTGAATCTTTCCCAATTATTGATTCCTGCTTTTATTTCCTGTGCTTTAGGAGTCAAGTTAAGGAAATCCTGTCCTAAGGAAACATGATAAAGATTTGGACTTACTTTTTCTTCTATTAGATGTGAGATCTCTGGTCCAATTCCTAGCTCCTCATTCCATTTTGAGTTGAGTTTTGTGCAGGGTGAGAGATAGGGTTTTAGTTTTATTTTGCTGCATATGGATTTTGAGTTATTCGAGCACCATTTGTTGAAAAGGCGATTGTTTCTCCATTGTATGTCTTTGGCACCTTTGTGTAGCATGAGAAAACTGTATTTATGTGGCTTTATCTCTGTGTCCTCTCTTCTGTATCATTGATCCACCTGTCTCTTTTGGTGTCAATACCATGCTGTTTTTGTAACTATTGCTTTGTAGTATAGTTGAAGATCTGGTATTTTGACCACCCCTGCTTTGCTCTTCTTCCTAAGAATTACTTTAGCTATTCTGGGTCTCTTAATCCTACAAATAAATTTCATGATTGCTTGCTTTATTTCTATGAGATCCATCATTGGGATTTTAATTGGTATTGCATTGAATTTGTATAGCACTTTTGGTAGTAGGGTCATTTAGACAATGTTAATTCTGTTTATCCAAGAACATGGGAGATTTCTCAATCTTCTAAGATTTTTTTTTAAATTTCTTTCTTTAGTGTTCTGTAGTTCTCATTGTAGGGGTCTTTCACCTTTTTTGGTAGATTGATTCCCAAGTATTTTTTTGAGGCTATTGTGAACTGGATAGTTTTCATAATTTCTCTTTCAGAGGATTCACCACTTACAAATAAAATGCATTAGATTTATGAGCATTAATATTATATCCTGCAACTTTACTGAATTCATTTATGAGTTCCAGATGTTTTCTTGTGTAATATTTTGGCTCCTCTAAATAGAGAATCATGTCATCAGCAAATAGGAATAGTTTGAGCCCTTCTTTTCCTATTCATAATCCTTTAATTTCTTTGGTTTGTCTACTTGCTCTGGCTAGAGTTTCAAGGATGATGTTGAATAGAAGCAGGGAAGAAGGGCATCCCTGCCTTGTTCCAGTTTTCAGGAGGAATGCTTTCAATTTTTCTCCATTTAGAATGATGTTAGCTGTGGGCTTAGCATAGATAGCCTTTACAATCTTAAGGAACACTCCTACTATCCCAAATTTTTCTAGTGTTTTGAGCATGAAGGGGTGTTGTATTTTATCATATGCTTTTTCTGCATCTATTGAAATAATCATGTGGTTCTTAACTTTAAGTCTATTGATATGGTGAATTATATTTATTGATTTCTGGATGTTGAACCAACCTTGCATCCCCAGGATGAAACCCACTTGATCATGGTGCACTACCTTTTTAATATGTTTTTGTATTTGATTTGCTAATATTTTGTTAAGAATTTTTGCATCTATATTTATTAGAGATATTGGTCTGAAATTTTCTTTCCTTGTTGTGTCTGTGTCTAATTTTGGTACCAAGGTGAGATGAACTTCACAGAATGAGTTTGGAAAGGTTCTGTCCTCCTCAATTTCATGGAATACTTTGAGGAGTATTGAAATGAGTTCTTCTTTGAGGGTCTTGTAGAATTTGGCCTTGAATCCATCTGGTCCTGGACTTTTCTTTGTTAATAGGCTTTTAATGACTTCTTCTATTTCATTTTTTGAAATTTACCTATTTTAGTTGTGTATGTCCTCTAGATTCATATTGGGTGGCTCATATGCCTCTAGGAACCTGTCGATGTCTTTGAAATTTTCTATTTCATTTGGAATATAAATTTTCAAAATAGTTTCTAATTATGATTTGTATTTCAATATTGTCTGTTGTAATATTTCCTTTTTCTTCACAAATTTTAGTAATTTGAGTTTTCTCTCTCCTCTTTGTTAGTGTGGCTAAGGGTTTATCAAATTTGTTAATTTTTTTAAAGAAGCAACTTTTGTCAATTTTTTGAATTGTTTCTTTTGTTTCAATTTCATTGATTTTCCTTCTGATTTTAATTATTTTCTGTCTTCTACTATTTTTAATGATGATCTGCTCCTCTTTTACTAGGGCTGTGAGCTGAAATATGAGGTCATTTATTTGTTCATTTTTCATACTTTTATTCAATGTACTCCTTGCAATGAATTTTCCCCTTAGCACTGCTTTCATAGTATCCCAGAGATTTTGATATATTGCATCATTGTTCTCATTGACCTCTAAGAATTTTTTTTATTCCCCCCTAATGTCTTCAGTTACCCATGCATCATTCAGCAACATATTATTTAATCTCCAGGTGTTGGAATAGTTTCTGCTTTTTATTTTATCATTGTTTTCTAATTTCATTCCATTATGATCTGATGAAATACAAGGTAGTATCTCTATCTTTTTGCATTTGCTAAGAGTAACATTGTGGCATAACGTATGGTTATTTTAGAGACGGATCCATGTGCTGCTGAGAAGAAACTGTATTAGCTTATTGATGGATGAATATTCTATATATGTCTGTTAAGTCTAACTTAGCGATTGTGTTATTGAGTTCTATGGTTTCTTTGTTCAATTTTTGCTTGGAAGATCTGTCCAAAGCTGAGAATGATGTCTTAAAGTCAAACAGTATTATTGTGTTGTGATCTATTTGGTTCCTGGAATTGAGAAGGTTTTGTTTGATGTACATGGATGCACTATTGTTTGGGGCATAAATATTTATGATTGTTATGTCTGTTGATTTATGTTTCCTTTAAGGAGTATGAAATGTCCTTCTTTATCCTGTCTAACTAATTTTGTCTTGAAGTTCTGTTATGAGGATGGACAACCCTGCTTTTTTACTGAGTCCGTGTGCATGGTAGTTTTTTTCCCATTCTTTTGCCTTTAGTCTGTGGGTATATTTTTCTATGAGATGCATCTTTTAGAGGCAGCATATTGTTGGGTCTTTCTTTTTAATTCAATCTGCAAGTCTATGTCTTTTGATTGATGAGTTCAGGCCATTAACATTCAGGGTTATTATTGAGATATGATTTGTATTCCCAAATGTTTTGGCTTATTTTGGTTTTTAACTTGACTTATTTTCTCCTTTATTTGGCTCTTCCTTTAGGGTACTTCCTCTCTATGCTGGTTGACATTGTTGTTTTTCATTTCTTCCTCATGTAATATTTTGCTGAGAATGTTCTGTAGTGCTCCTTTCTATTTGTAAATTCTTTTAGCTTTTGTTTATCATGGAAGTATTTTATTTCATTTTCAAATCTGAAGGTAAGTTTTTCTGGGTATACAATTCCTGGTTGGCATCCATTTTCTTTCAGAGCTTGGAATCCAGGCCCTTCTTGCTTTTAGGGTCTGGACTGAGAAATCTGCTGATAACCATATTGGTTTCACCCTGAATGTAACCTGATTTTTTTCTCTTGTAGCCTTTAAAATTCTATATTTTGTATGTTAGGTACTTTTACTATAATGTGATTTGGTGTTGATCTTTTGTAGTTTTGTACTTTTGGTGTCCAGTAAGCTTCTTGTATTTGATTTTCCATTTCATTCTTCAGATGTGGGAAATTTTCTGATATTATTTCATTGAATAGATTATTCATTCATTTGGTTTGTATCTCTGTGCCTTTCTCAATCCCAATAATTCTTTTATCTGGTCTTTCATCATATCCTATAGTTCTTGGAGGCTTTGTTCATGAACTCTTATCATCTCTGTTTGGTCAACTTTGTTTTCAAGATTAAATAGTTCATCTTCAATGTCTGAGATTCTGTCCTCCAGGTGATCTAGCCTGTTGGTTATGCTTTCTACTGAGTTTTCAATTTGGTTTATTGTTTCCTTCAATTCAAGGATTTCTGTTTTGCTTTTTTCAAAGTCACTATCTCTTTATTGAAATGATCTTCTGCTTTCTTCATCTTTTCTTTTAATTGTTGATTGGTGAAATCATTCACTGCCTAAAATTTTCTCTCTCATGTCATTGTTAGCTTCACTGATCATTTTAATTATGTACATTCTGAACTCCCTTTCTGACATATCTTCTGCCATGGTAACACTGGATTCTGTTGATGCAGCATCTAGGTTTTTTTTGAGACACTTTCTTCCCCTGTTCTCTCATGTTGATCATGTATCTTCCCTTCTATCCTTGAGAATCTGAGGTATTGCAGCTTCCCTCCTATAGACCTGTGGTGTCCCTGCAGGTTTCCAATGACTTACCTCCTAGTCTTCAGTAGCACTAGACCATGGGCTGGGGCCAGGCTGTAGTAAGACTGGGCCTCTGGGCTGGGCCTCCTGGAGCAGATGACCCAAGTGTCCACTGTGCCCACTTCCACCGTGCTGAAGTCTCCCACTTCTGCCTTGTGCTGGCTGCCCCCATGGAAGTCCTATGGGAGTCCTCTGGGCTGACATCCCAGGTGCAGAACTCTCAGGAACTGCACTGGGCTGAGCCTGATATCTGTCTCTTTGACTGCCTCCAGGACTGAGAACTTGTGGGACTTGGCTGGGCGGAACCCAAGCCTCTGAACTGGGCCTTCTGGAGTGGTAGACCCAAGAGCCCACTGCCCACTCCCCGCCAAGCTGAAGTCTCCTGCTTCTGTACTGTGCCGACCGCCAGGTGGAAGTCCAATGGGAGTGCTCTGGGCACACATCCCAGGTGCGGAACTCTGATAAACTGCACTGGGCTATGCCTGATATCTTTCTCTATCCTTTATATAATAACACATTATGGCACCAGAAATAAGAGTAAAATCTTGTCACCTCCACTTTATACAGATCATGAAAGTAATAATCCCCCAAGTATTCAGGTAGAAGCAGGCCTCTGAATGTCTCTAATCTCAATCAAGGTCAAACAAATGATGGAGTAATCCTTGACATTAGTGGTATTGTAGCATGTCTCCTTTGTAAGATGTTGTTTGGTATCCATATAATTGAAAAACAGGATATTATTTGTATGTCTTAGGAAGAGATTCTTAGAGGTGGTTGGTTTGCATCCATGAAGCTGAGTCAGTGTTTGCAGAAAATGTAAAAATGTGACTTAGGGCTTAAGAAATTTGAAGGATGGTCAAGAAAAAGAGAAAATGGTACAGTAAATTGTACCATTTTTTAGGTGATGCTAAAAATAGAGTTTTAGAAACATTGGGAGAGACTGGTTTATTTAAACACAAAATGTTCCTGGACCCTCCAGATCATTTGGATCTACAGACGATGAATAATTTTCTACACATTTAACTTATCTTTATCTTCCCAGGCAAAAGAGGAAAAAAAAACTCTACAAAGTACCTGCTGAGGTTTAAGATTAAGAGCTAGAAACAATCAAAAGCATGAAGGACTTTTTTCGATGGATGTTAATCTCTCTACTGAGCCCAGATCACCCACACCTGAATCCACCCAGTGAAGCAATAATTCCACTGCCTACCTAAGTATTTTGTTTTGCATAATTTCTCTACCTCTTTTAAAATTCCATTTATGTTTGTGTTCCTGAAGATGAGGACTTCTGTCCTCCAAAAAAGTTGTCCATAAAACAAGATTCAATTGAGAGTTGAGAAATAAAAACCCCAAACTATTTGGGAGACAGCAAATTTCAGTCTTTCAAACTGTACTGAAAACTTCCTTTGGTATGAGAGCTTATAGAATATACCAGTAAGGCAAAGGAAAATTTTTTTGCTCTTGTTTTTATTTTAGATAAGGCATTGATACTATAAGCAGAACATTTTCACACTAATTGTTTCTTCTTTCATATTAAATTTCCAATAATCTACAAAATGCTTGTATGAATTTTCAACAAGGAAAATCCAGTGATTCAGAAAACATGATAAAATTAATCCAATGAAACTGATTTGTCAATCAACTGATTTTTCCCATTCCATTTGTTTCCTAGTAAGAAAATCTAAAAGTTCAGAACAAAAAAGATACAAGGAATGAATGAGTTATTTAGTGCCTAATTTTTGTCTTATAATACTACAACCATCAGTGCAGGAACTGCTGGAGGCTGACTCTCTCTTAAGGAAGCACACCTCACAGTAGTGAACTTTGCTTCTACTTGAATTTACTGTTCAGGAGCTAAGGATAACCCAAAGTTGAAGTGGTTTTTAAAGTGTTGACTGCCCCCACCCTTGACAGGATCTAGATATTTGAACACTGGCTCATCACGACAACTCCAAGCATAATGAGAATGAAGAATCAGCAATAAATATAAAATAAAATATGTATGCATGAAAAATATGTAAAAGAAAGCTAGAAAATGTAATAATCCTAGAAGTAAGCAGAGGGAGAAGTCTCCTGATGATGACCTTAGCAATTTCTTTTGTTTTGTTTTTTTGTCACATCAAAAGCTAAGGCAACAAAAGCAAAAATAACTAATTGGAATTGCAACATGCTAAGAAACTTCTGCACAGAAAAGGAACTATCTATAGAATAAAAAGACATCCAGTATAATAGTAGAAAATGTTTGTTAATCCTATAACTAATAATGGGTGAATATCCAAAGTACATATGTAGCTAACCCAACTAAACAGGCAACAAAAAGAAAGCAAAACAATAACCCAACTAACATTTTGGAAAATTACTTGAAAAAGCATTTTTCCAAATAATATACTTCTTAATCACATATCAATAAGGTATCAAAAATTTCAAATGAAGACATTCAATATACACAGTATTGGTATAAACACTGGCACACAGTCTGATGATATAGAGTCCACAAATAGAACTTCAAATTTAAGATTAAATGAAGCTCAGTAAGGGAACCCAGTTCAGTTGGAGAGAGGACAATTTTTTTCAGTTTATATTGCAAGGAATGTCAGATATTCATAAGGAGATGAATTAAGTCAAAAATTTGATCCATGTCTAAATAGTAACTCAAAATCATACAAAAAAAATCACAGGGCTAAGAGGAACAAGTCACATAAGTAAAACTGCCAGTTCTTTTTATTAATACTGATTACTTTCTCCTCAGCATTCTCAGTATTCCATGTGTCACTTTTATTAGTGGTAGAATTTTCAGAACTGCATCAATTTTTGCACTTAATTTTTGTTTTCCTTTTATTGTGTATTTCATCTCATTCTGATAGGCCTCTAGCTTATGACTCCAGCTCACTAATTGGCCTTCATCTTTTTAAATCATCTGACCAGGTCTTCTGCAATAGATATTTCAAAACATTTCAATCTTGCTATAGTTTGTGTACACATAGCTATATCTAATTGTGCTGGAGTAAATGTCTACTGACCTGTTTTCTCCATTTTCTTTCCTAATGTTCAAATCCTTTTGTTTTTATCTGGGCACATTTCTGGTATGTCCATAAATATGTAGAATTTTAGTAGATGTTCAGTATCATGCAAGCTCATATGTTGGTCTTTAAAAATAGATAAAGCACACTGTATAAATGGAACAAATATAAATTGTACAAATAGGCATTTTATGTATACTCACTCTTCTTATCAAAATAGCTCTTCAAATTTCCTTCATGCATCTTCCAAGTCAACACTTGTCTGGAACCTCTAGCAAGGTGACTGTTATTCTGCAGATTTTCATGATAGTTTTCTTGTTCCTGGATTGGAAGTTCATATACTTTGAAATAAGCATGCCCTTGTTTCTCATAGCTCTCTCTCATTCTTCTATGTTTGAGATACATTGGATTCATGGTGGATAACACTAAATGTTCTAATGATTATATAATTTTGCTTCTGTGAATATCCCACAAGTCATACATTTGTCATTGTTAAGTCACTTTTATTGTATCCAACTTTTGGCTACATCTTTTATGCACATTCATCTACATTACCCATGATAGACATATTCACTTGTATATCTTGGTTATAAGCCTTGGAATTTACTGATGCTTTTAGGAAACATGGGCATATTGGAACCATTTTCTCATATTTTTTTCCAAATGGTGCATCCACATATAATTTATGAGCACAGCAGATTGAAATCTTCAAAATTTTATATGTTGTGTGGTGTAAATTTAAGTGCCATTGAAATTATATTATATTAAACTGGTAAATACATATTCAGTTACAAGATATTTCCCTGTTCTGTACTGCCTAACATCACACTGACTTTCCAAGCTTTATGAAAGTACTAGGTCTTTTAATTCCATCCATATTCCCCTTTTTTGTTAATTTCTCACACAGTTCTTTTATGTATGCATCTCACAGTGCATGATATTGCTCTGGCTGTTACATGCAGCCAAGGTTAATCTTCATTAATACATATATTTCTTCTTCAAGTGTTGTTCTCTCATATACCTTCATGTTTCTATCCAGGATGACATTCTGTCAGTAGAACTAGCTTTTGCATTTTTTACACACTACCTCTGATTACTGATTATTTTAGTTTTCAAACAACATGTGTTTGAATATTCTTTCTACCCATTTTTCTCTTCTCGCTCTTTATGGAACTACAAATATTCTTAAATTAAATGTCAAGATGACTATTTTCTAATTGGATTGCATCATCTCATCCTTTGCATATACTTTGCTGTTCAGTTTTTAGTTATAAAATTCATTGGCAAATTCCAGGTATTTCCTAATAGCATACAGTCAATTTAATTATTCAAGCATTTATATAATCCAGTGGTTGAGGGAGTAAAAACCACTGTAGGCCAAGAACAGACAGAATGTTGCAGAAAAAGGGATAATACTCTTTTTCTTTTGGTTTAAAATAAAGAAAAAAAAAACTTAATGGTTCTCAATAAGGCATTTCTGTGCACCTTCTCATTCCCTATGTAGAGTTTATGGAGTAATATCCCATCCCCTGGCAGAACATCTAGGTGTAAAAAATAGGAACCAGGAGGAAAAGAGCACTAGCAATGGAGCTCCAGAAGTTGCCTGTGCAGGGGACAGCCCCACCCAGGAGGTTCCCAGCAGGGTTGAGGCTCAGAAGAACATAATATGCAAGAAGGCCAGGCTGTTTTTTCCTGCAGCAGTTGCTCAATCTGGTCTCCTGTTTTCCATGGCCTGTATACACTGATAGGGCCACAGGTAGGTAAGCCCAGGCTGCCTCCTGGCCAGAGCCCTGGATGTCCAAGGCACCCAAAGGGCTGGTAGCAGCTCTCCTGCTGTTCAGAGTTCAGATCCTCTACCCCTTATCAGATCTTCATAAGTGAGGTTCTGATGAGACAGTTTGCAACCTTTCTAGTCCAACCTGAATCTCCTCATCCTGCCCAACAGGTGTAAAATGCTGATTTGCCTGGAGTGCTGTCCTTCCCAGAAGCCACTGGATAGTAGGTCATGAGTCTTTCTGACATCACAGTCACTGGACTGGGCTGCTGGTTCAGGGGGGTTTCCCTAGGTTCCTGTTCTGAAGGAGCAACATTGAGTCCTGCCTGCTGAGGCTGCTCTGCGTCTCCACACTAGGGTTCATAAGCTCCAGTTCATCCACCACTTGAGCTTGTTGAGCCCAGGTCATCTGGTGGTCTGTTGGACCCAGTTCAGGTACATTTTCCATCTGTTTCTGCTACTGTGACTGTTTAGTGTCCCCACAGATTCATGAGTTAAATGCTTGGCCCCAGGGTGGTGCTGTTTGGAGGTGCTGTGGATCTTGGGGAAGGGGGATTTCATGGGAGGACCTTAGGCCCTGGGGACACCATCTCAGTGGAGATCAAGGTTACCCCAGTCTCTTCCTCTTCCTACTCCTGATTCCTAAAGTAAGTGGTGGACTTCTTCTAACACCCTTCCCATGATGTGCTGTCCTTGCCCAGGGGTCAAAGCAACAAGGTCACCTGATCATGAACAGGAATCACCAGAACCTGAGCCATAAAACCTTTCCTCGCTGTAAGTTAGTTTCTGTGGGATTTCCTTAGAGTAATGTGATTCTGACCAACAGAGTCCCTGACCATCACTGGCAATCTGCATATGATGGTGATTCTTGCAAAATGAAAGAAATCTCAGTTATTATGAAGATGAGTTTTGCTGAATGACAAACATGACAATTTTCCTCCCCTCTTTATCCTTCTCATCACACTCAGGCAACATCATGGGAGCGAATAAGATGCAGGTATGTTTGAATCTCTTATCATCACTTCCTGTCACTTTCCCCTTCACTCCCCCTCCCAGAACATAGAGATTCTGCTGCCTCTCTGATCTCCTCCTCTGGAGACTCACTTTCCTCATCTGTGTGAACCTGGTGCTCTTCCAAAGCTGCTTACTCCTTCATGCTAGATGCTTCCACAATTTCAATATAATGCTCCTGTGACACAAAAGAATAAAGAACATAAGATAAAACAATGGAAAAGTTTGGCTCATAACAACAGTATTGAAATGCAGGGAGAATCTCATGGAGAAGGGCAGGAGCTCTGGAGAGGGGCCCAGACACAGAGGCTGTGAACCCTGTGGCTGTGATCTCTGGGACTTCTGTCTCTGCCCTGTATCCTGCCTGCCTGTCTGTGAAGGTATCTTCAGAAAGGGACATGTGAGGATGCCCTTCCTCAAGGTCCACAGCAGCCTGCAGACTCTCTGCAGGCCCTGAGTAGATATGGCACAGAGCACACTCTTTCCAGTCCCTCTCCCCACCTGAAGGCCTGAACCCAGAGGATGGATGCTCTGCTGACATTGTTCAGAGGAAAATGGAGTGAGTGTCCACCTACTTCTAGACAGTTTAAGAAACTGTCTCAGGAGGTGAATCTGGGAATGTGCTTCAGTTTTTAGTTAACAAGTTCAGGACCTGGCTGGAACCTTGACAAGGTGGATTTGAACAAGTTTCAGTGTGGCCATCACCAGCCGAGCCTCAGACACACATATGCTGTGTGTGCTTTTCCTTATGCATGAGAGGATCTGGTATCCCGCCATAGAAAGAAATACAGAATGCAAAAATGCATTTTCTGTATCCATTAAAAGATAAAATTCATTACAATATAATTTCTCTTGATCATCAAAATTATCTAAATGGACTTTTATTTTAAAGAAGTTGCACCTTTAGAGTTGAGCCTAGAAATGTAAAAAAGGATATGAGTTCAACAGGTCTGTCTCCTTACTTCCTTAAGAGGACCAAGACTTTCTTTTCTTCTTGATTTTGGCTATAGAATGTAAAGTGGTAAATTTATCAAAATAGGGAATTGAAGGACATATCTTGGAAATGGCAGATGCTGCAGTAGAAAATAGATTTGTTGAACTAACCCTAACAGAAAAGATAAAGCATGGCATTCCCAGGGAATTCCTGGAAGAGGATGTAAGGTCAATAAATGCATAAGTTCTGCCATCTGGAGGATCAAGATGTTTATTCCCGAGACAGAGACTGGGTACTCGAAGGCCAGAATCACTGAAGGAATCAGATTTACCTGTACATGTGGTCAGTAGGACACCTCGGAGCCCTCTTAATGCATCGAGTGTTTAGTCAGTCAAGCTTCTCCAGAAAAGAAAACCAACAAGAGATAGAGGATTGCATATGTGATCATGTTTGTGCCTTATTATGAGGATTTAATACACACATTTCAAGGTGTTGAGAAGTCCCAAGATCTGCAGTGGGAGAGTGATGGATCCAGAAAAGTCCATGATGTGTTCCAGCCCAATGTCAGCAGGTTCCAGATCAATGAAAACCCATGTTCCTGTGAAAGTTCTTCAACAGAGCATCACCAGTATAGAGCTCAAGGAGTCAGGCAGGCAGAGGTCTTACTTAATTAACTCTCAGCAAGTTGGGCTTGTATTCTACTTAGGCCAAGTTGTAAGGTCCACCCACTTTAGGAAAGGCAGTCTCCATAACACAGCCTATAAATTCAAAGCCTGATCTCATGCAAAACCCCTCATGGACACACCCAGGATAGTGTTTCCCCAGACACATGGGTATCCTATGACCAAGGCACAGTTATGTAATGAGTGACCACCAACTGAGCTGCTATAAATCTGCCTTCTCAAATTGTCCCCAAGCTACTTCTCTCTGGGTGCTCCTCATGGGCTAACAAATTCATAGCCAGGTTACTAAGTGTTGAACTTTGAAGAAGTACCTGCTGAAGGTCAGTATTACACAAATGTCCTATTTATCATGATTTCTTTCTTGCCTACACTTTTAAAGTCATATCGGAGGACTCATTGCCAAGTCAAAAACCGTGAAACTTTTACACTGGATTTTCTCTCTAAAGTTTTGCTGATTTGGCCCTGAAATTTTGTTTTATCATTCATTTGGGATCAGTCTTAGTGAGGTAAGGTCTAATGTCCTTCTTTTCTATGTGGATATTCAGTTTTCTGGTTATCATTTTTCAAACAAACTGTTTGCCCTGAATTTATTGGACTTGCCAACCCCAGTGAATTGAAGTTGGGTGCATATGCATCCTTTTATGTATTTTTTTAAATGGTGTGTGCATTTCAACCAGTACTATAGAGTGTTGATATGTAGGTATGAAGCAAGATTTGAAAGGAGACAGTGTGAGACAATCAAGTTTGTGTTTCTTTTTTTCAAGATTAAAGCCCCTGGAAATTCCACATTAAAACTAAGATGATTTTTTTCAGTTCTTCAAAATGGGTTGCCATTTTTATGGTCTAGATATCAGTGTCTCCCAGAAGCTCAAGTGTGAGACAATGCAGGAATGTTCAGAGGTGAGATAAGTAGATTATGAGAGGTGCAACAAAAACTGTGGGTTAATCCAGTGGTATGGATTAAATGGGTGAAAACTCAGGCAGGTAGATTGCAGGAAGTGGGTCACTGGGCTTGGTCCTTTTGGGTTTCCATTTTGTCCCTGGGGAGCAGGGCTCTCTGCTTTCTGGTTGCCATGTTCTGATTTGCTTTCTTCACCCAACACCTTCAGCCATGATATTCTTCCTCACTGGGGACCAGAGTAGTGGAGTCAGCCTGCCATGAATGGAAACCCTGAAACCGTGAGCCAAAAAAGAAAAAAACTGTCCTCCTCTAAGATCTTTTGTTAGGTATTTTGATCACATCAATGAAAAACTTACAAAAGCAGTCATGTCATTTTGATAGGGATTGCATTCAGTCTGTAGATAAATGTGCATAGCTCTTGTGTCTTAACAGAATAAGTTCTCCAGTCTATGAATATAGGTTGCATTTCCTTTATTTCTGCTATTTGTATTTTCTTTCAATGACATTTTGTAGTTTGGTGTTTAAAGGCCTTTCATTTGATTAGCTAGTATATTCTTATGTATTTTTTTCTTTTTAACAATAATGTAAGCTGAATTTCTATGAACTGTCTTCTTCATATTGATCCTTTTCAGTGTGGATTATGTAGATGATGGTTGACTTGAATTTTTGTACATGTTACTCAGGAGGCCCTGAGGAGGCAGGGCACAGAGTCCACTCTTTGCAGTTCCTATAGCTGGGACTGCTCTGGACTTTCTTTGGTAACCCACCCTCTCCATAAGCAGCAAGTGCTTCTCCTCACGACCATCCCCTTCTTCCAAAGCTTTCCCTAATTTGGACAATTTCTCCCTCTTTTCTATGGCCAAAATAGTCTCAGTGCAAACAATGCTTTCATTTCCCAAATTTTCATCTGAAACATACCTTTGGATTTTAGGGCAAGTGGGCATGTTTCCGGCTGCTATGGAGCTTTCTCACTGGTTGCTGCAGGAGCTTGTCCCAACATCTGGTACTCTCCTGATGAGCATCCAAAAAGGATAAATAATCCCTTTCATTTCAGAGAAAGTAGAATCTGCACAGCTATGGTTCAACAGGCAGTGAGCATCTTCCCTCCCTGTGGGATCAACAGCAACACTGGAATGTACCAGGAGGACAGAGGTGGTTGCAGCACAGGAGAACTTTTCTCAAGTTCTCAGTTCTGGCTTGATCTCAGCTTCACTGCATTAAAGGACCTCAGGTAACCAGGCTGGTGCCTGCAGATGGCTGTGCAGAGAATGGAAACCTCTTCATCTTTCTAAACCTTGAACATCCTGGATATTAAAAAGTTTTAAACCTCCATGCATGGAAAGATTCAAATACGTTCTTCAAGTTTGTGTTGAATGCAGCATGAATGTTCACTCCTTAGGGGAACTGCATGAATAATAAGACTCCAAGTCTCAATAAAAGGAATTTGGAAGAATATATATAGGTCCTGATGCTGTTTTTACTTTTTTATATAAGCCTTCTTTCTTTCCTTCCTTCCTTCCTTCCTTCCTTCCTTCCTTCCTTCCTTCCTTCCTTCCTTCCTTCCTTCC